>JAOXNO010000024.1:73393883-73458716 GCA_028565335.1 Limnodromus scolopaceus | reverse complement strand
GGGGCGGTGGGACTGGGGGTGGAGGGGTGGAAGTCATTGCCGCTCTTAATGATGAAGTTGACAAAGCAGATGGAAGAGGTGGTGGTGGTGGAGGAGGAGGAGTGGGGCTCACAAACACTGGTGTTCTGCCTGTTGCTGGTGACTGAGGACGATTTTCTACCAAGCCAGTAGTAGAACTGAAATATTCAATAACAGGACAAAGTTGTTATTAGAGCTGGAGAGTGGAAAAAATAGTAACAGATTCATTTCTGCAACTTAAGAATATTGAACGCTGAGCATTAAAAAGCATTATGTACTATGATGATTTCAAGGTATTCATACCTCATACACGAGGAAATCTAATTCTCAGTATGGAGTATGCATCAGTCTTCCAACAGATCTTTGCTCAAATTCAGCTATTAACTGAGTTTATGCTCTTACACAAACCTGCATCTTTATCAAAGGTTTCCTATACTAGTATAACTCTCCCCATCCATCCCTAAGTAAATCCAAATTATTTTTCTGAAGTGAAGGAACTAGCGGTTGATTAACTGCTTCGATTCACAGAACTTTAAAAGCAAACAAAACAGTACAAGCAACAAGGACGAGTTACATTTGAAATACATATTTAAGGTTGGATGACAGGGTGAGTGAGGTTAATATCAAAAGTCATCAATTCTATGTACAGAGAAGTATATTTATATGCTAGATATTCATTCTAGTGCAATGAATAGCTGAATTGAAGAAAACAAAAGGGAACAGTAAAATTATTTTCCTGGAAGACCACTAGAGGATTTCTTTCAGCTGTTGTGGAAAATTAATCTCCTGAACACTAAAAAGACATTCTTTTCAAGAGACTAACATCCTGCTGATGTAAGAACCAAGTCTCGATTAATTGTCCTCTATTCCAAGTTGTATGTACCTGACCAGAAAGTTAAGATTTTGGGTATAAAACAACAGGGGAGTGACAACCAGAGTTTCACTACAGAAAATACTCTAAGTACATATCCAGTTCCAGAAAGACATAGAGAAACAGAAAATAAAAACACTTGGAGAAATTAAAAAATAAAAAGCAGTTGCAATTTATCAAATGTGATGAATATATAGTTTTAACAGCTGACTGTCTTACTGTGATACATTCTTCTTTTCATGTTGGCTGAAACACAGCTCAGTAGTAAAAATTTCAGATTTCCCAATTTCCAAAATTCCAAAGCTAAATCCTGAGATTGCAACATCATTCACAGAAATAATTTTCCATACAGCTTTTTGTCTTGCCATTTAATTTAGAAGGTGACATAGTCACAATACTAATGGCATGGTGCTGCCTGTCTCCACAATGGCACCCTACAGGGTTTAGACTCTGACCCTTATCTCCAACTCTGGCATGGCCCTGCAGCTGCAGATGTGTCAGGGCTGTGGACTGACGTACCCCTAGGATGTGTGTACTGCCTGGGCTGCATGGAAATACTACTAGTGGATGATTAGGAGGATGGTGGAAAACTTAAAACTCTCCAATAAATCTGCATTTTGCTTGACCACTTCGTACCTAACACAAGGAGGCACAGGTTTCACCTCTCCTGCTCCATGCATTGGAGGTGGCGGTGGTGGTTCATGTGGTCTGACCAACACTCGCTCCTCGGCTCTGTTCAGAAGTTCAGACATCTGACTATAGGGCAATGCAGAAAGTGAGTACGATCCATCCAAGTGGTCCACGTATGCTTGAGATCTATAGGAAAACAGTGAAAAGTGATCCAATATAAGCTTTAGTAAAAGTAAGTATTAGTGCCCTCAGCTAATGTTCTACACTTCAGTATGACTTCTAATGTTCTATACTTCAGTTTGATTTCTGAATTCAAGATCTTCTCCGCACCACTGTTGCATACTGTACTTCACGGCTTTTTAATAATTTATCTCACTTTCCATGCAATTGCTTCTAGCAGCTCAAGGGTTTAATGCTTTTGACAGGTCTATCAAACAATTTCTACAGTACGTTTGCAATCTTAGTGTTTATTAATCACATCATTTTGAGTTAAGTAAATGTAGCAATAAAATCAGAAATATACACGTATACCAGAGTGCATTATGAAAGGTATTGTACCCAGTAATAGCTTCCACGCCTCAGTCCCTGCATATATGCAACCATATTCTTTTATAACATTCATGAAACACCCATCCATGTTAGAACAGTAGAATTTACAACTGAGTAATTTAGCTGAACTTGTCAGAGGATCTATATTCCAACAGAAAGAACCCACTACTTTAGAGCTAATATTTTGTAGCAATACAAGAGATACAAAGAAGATAATCTAAATATCCACTATCAAGTAGTAGCAGTAAAGAAAGATAATTACAGCTTAAAATGATTCACCTTCCTTGTTAATGACAACTTTAGACAAACCTTAAGGACCTGATCAGTTAAGAAATTTTAATTAGCTAGTCAATTAAAGATTTTTATAAATTTCTATATTAAGTTTGGAGGAAATGCGTTTGCAGAAATTTCCAACAAGTAAAGCAGTACTCAACATCTTCTGCATACTATCACTACTGTAGTATCTAACCTATTAAATCATTGGGCGATACTCTGTTATTCAAAAGCCCGGGGCTGTGCTGTATCTGAATGACACGCTCTGCATGTGTAGTGCTCCCAACCACTACAGCATTATTCACAACTGCATTGCTGGTACTGAGAGAATCAAAGTTTAGGTCAGGGTCCTGGAAACAAAAGGAGTCCTGGAAAAAGTATGTCTTAATGTGGAGTCTGACAACAGAAGGATGGCAGGAAGCAGATATTTCTGCCAAAGACTTGATACAGCCGTTTACAAAGGTAAGATGCTGTAAAGTTGTTCCCAGAAAAATGCTAATCACCATAACTTGAGTTGTATATCACTGACTGAAATGCACCAAGCCCATTTTTTACTTTCAAAATTCAGAGTGCTAATTTTTTTTACAAACAGGTTTTTCCATTTTTCAGACAGAAAACACCATCTCCTAGAGTTGTTATAATTATCCACTGTCACTATTATGTTTGGTTGAAGGCCTTAAAAAGCTAAACAAAATACTGTCTTATGGTGCTTTTGGCCAGTGAAGGATAGGGGAAATAAATTAACTGTTTTTTTGAAGGACAATGAATGCTTTTTAATTAACAGAAAATCTAACAAACAACCCAAAAGCACACCACCAAAACTCCTAATATTAATTGTCGCACCTCTTTCCTATCCGCTCAGTTGTTTCTGCACAAACACCAGAAGAGTAAAAACAGCCGGTGTTTACCATGTGAAATGCTACTTTTAGCCACCAGCACATGCATGCTGTGAAATGGGAATCCAACAGGTTAGATTCTGTAATAGACTATAACCAGAAACATCAATCACATCTTGGATTTGCTCAAGAGTAAAGAGAAGCTCATTGATCTCATCTGAGTTCCAAGTGGACGTTTGCTCACATCACACCCACCATATAGTCTTGGCAGTGTCTGCTAAAGAAAAATCAAGAGACTGGAATAATAGGGATTTTGTAGGTCAAGACTAGAATGTAGTGACACACCTGGGGGCAAGTTTGCAACAGTGACACTACAACTTCTCCAAGCTGCAGGCGACAACACATCCTCAAGGATACACACTACTCTTAAAAATAACAAGATAATAACTACTCCTTAAATGACACGCTAACTATTTCAAAACTGAGTTTTGATTGAGCTAAATCAATGATTTCCAGTGCACTTCAAGAACAGCAGTAGCATCTCATCATTTACCATTTCTCAAGTGTGTTCACTACATAGTATGAACGTCTGTACTTAATAAAGGATAGAAAAAATAAAAAGAAACCTTGATTCGAAATGCGAAGCTGGGCCATTAGCAACTTCAATGTGCTTATGTAAGAGGTTAGCATCATCTTCTGCAAGCTCCGGACCTTGGGCTAACTTCTGCCATTCTCTCCGTCTGTCGTGAGGTGCCCTTGGCACTTTTTCTGGTTCATGAGGCCGATCTAGATTTTTCTGCTGTAGGAGAGTTGTGCAAACAAAACTGACAACTGAGACAGTGATTTATAATTAGTTGCATTTAAACATCAGCCACAAAATAATGAAAAACAATCCCAAATCAAGCGCAAGAAAAATTTACTTTCAGTCTAAATATGATACATAAACCAAAAAGACTTCGAAGAGGCAGAAACTTCAGTCTAGTGGAAAATTAGCTGAATAATACAGCAAAAAAATAACTGTATAAGTAGCTTTTTATTCCAAGTCTGAAATTAAATTATGAATCTGACACTTTTATTTAATGTCTCTATGTATGAAATATACAGAAACAAAAAAGTAGCATTACCTTTGCAAAAGTTTGTTTAATTTTAAGAAAATACAAAGTGCTTTATTCCTACTAATTTCTTTCTAGTTTAGAGTGAACACATTTACTAGAATGTCTTTCAAGCTTTTTCACCTGTAAGATAGCCAGAATATTGTATTACAAAAAAGTGTTCCACTGAAATTTTTTATTCTTACTGTATTCCTCCTTTTTAAGTCATTGCTAGAAGACTTATAAGCTTTGGTAAACCTGCTGTTAAATACTTTTAGACAGCATGAAAGCTCTAGGCCCTTCTATATTATATTTTTATTTAATGTAAGTAGTTTTAGTTGAACTAAGATGACTGTAAAGTTTGGATTGTTATTCATTTCATAACCAAAAAAATACCATATCTGCAAGTAAACCCCTTCCAGAAAAAAATAACCAGAAGCCATATAAAGGTAACATACATACCTTCTGCTTCCTCTTTTCTTTTCTTTTGTCCTCAGTGTCCTGCAACATTTTTTCTTTCCACAGATCAAAGAAGTATGAAGGATTGGTATAAAACTTCAAACCCTCTTTTCCATCATCCCTGAAATACAATGATGCAAACAGGGCATACTATTTATTTAACAACACATGAATCCAAACATTAAGCTAAAGGAAAGTAATTTTAAGGAATACCTAGTATCTCAGACCCTGAAATATTTTACTGAAGAACACTAAAAAGATGAACGTTGACCTCCTGTGCCATCATTCTTTACTATCTTTCCTTGTATTCAAGGTCCTGATTTTAGAAAAGTAACCTTAAAAGAAGCTGTAGATAAAAAAGGAGCATCATAAATCAGAGAAGTCCCATTCCGATGACTTGAATCTTGCTTTTAAAATAGTGAGCAAGTTTGTGTGGCTGCTCGTGTCCAACTATTGATTCAAACTGACTGTGGGTCAGCAAACAACATTCATTTCCATTGAAGACCTTTCTTCCTACATACTTACCTGTCCATTTTCTTCACTTTGCATCCAAGAGCATGACACAGTTTAATAAACACAGATAATAAAAATGGCTTTTTCTTACCAGTTGCACTGGGGTAAAATTTGAGTAAAGTGGAGTAAAGTTTTAATGCTTATAATGTCCTCTGCTGCCTGTATTCCTCCAGCAGCTTCACAGTTTTCTAGTGTGGCTCCTTAAATATTCAAATGCTATTCAACATGAGCAAGGTGCCTGTATATACCATCTCTATTACATAAAATAAGCTAGAAAATAATTTTAATTAATTTTATTTTACTAACCTGTAAGGGGTGAGAATGTTAAGTGGAGGAGGTTGTTCACAAATGTCGTAAGTTTCTTGCAAAGGAATAGGCAGAGTTTTGCGGTCAAACAGCTGTTGATCTTGAATTGTGGAACTCCGGAAAGCTTTCCTCATTGTAATGTCCTGCAGTGACACTGAAAGGGGATATTGCCATTTAAAAAAACCACCAAAGTTTATTTGGATTAATCTGGAATTGCTTAATGCTGGTTAGAATATAAAGATTAAGCATTACTACCAGTATGTTATACATTTTACAGCAAATATAAATTCATCTAGCGCTACTGCCACAGCAAGATATTGTCAGATTATGTGAAAAATATGCTTGTAATGTTCTAGCACTTTATCCTCTATTTAGCTTCACAGGAAATTTGTGCTCACCTTGATAGGTATCAGAACTCTGTCTTTCCAAATCAGTTCAACAAATTGCTTACTGTAGCCATAAATTATCATTCCGTAGTTCAGAAGTACCTAATAACATTTACCAAGTCCATTTTACAATCCTCTTGGTACTAAAAATTATTCTCTATCTTGAGGTATACATTTTGCTTCATACTATCGGCAAGACAAACTTTGCATTCCTCGCATGGAGGCAGCAGTTCTGCTGAAGGCCCACCGAGATGGCAAACCAGGAAACCATTTAAGCTTATCAGAGAATCATAGAATGGTTTGGGTTGGAAGGGACCTTAAAGATCACATTACCTGGGGAGAAGGGCTCTGTAATCCTTCTTGATCACAGACTCTAGAGACTGTCAGGTGAGCAAATGGGTGCATCCGTACCTTTCAAAAGAGAGGTGTCTACTACTAGCACCCGATGCCTTTTCTGAGTTGCACTGGTTGTTATATGGGGAGCAGATAGGGCCGCCTTGCTCAGCTCCAGCATCTCTCTCAATGTGACTAGTCTTTCCTCTTCAGCCTGCAGAGCAGTGAAGCGGTTCTGCAAGGGCTTTGGGAGAAGTCTCTTCCCCCTGCTGGTTCTTGCCATTACAGGTTTCTGTTCTTCTGCATTATTGGCCCCCATCCCTTCTGTCTGTGCTGGAGGGCAAATCTTCTGCTGTTTGGCTGTGGGTCCACTGCAGACTGTGCTTGAAACCAGCTGTCTTAAGATATGCTGATATGCATAAGCATATGCTACTGGTATCAGTGAGTTTTAATGGCAGCTGATACTGTGTTCCAACACATTAAACTAGTCCAATGTTTTTTAATCAGACTGTATAATCAACATGAAACTTCTCTGTTTAATTCAGGTGAGACACCTTGAGTTTTTAAGCACAATAGTTAGGAAAAATCCATTATCTTTATGTAAGATTCAAAGGAAAATAACACTAGGTAAACACAATAGATTAAACAGTGGTTTGAAATATACTGATTTACTGCTGTTAAAGCTCATATATCTTTTCCTATTTCCCAATCACTAAAATTTAGAAAAAGACTGCAATTGATGAAACTTGCATTTTTAATTCTGTAAACAGCGTACCTGTTCCTTCTCATATTTCTCTACCTCCCTGATCTTCAGTTAGTTCATCTGTGAAGTCCAGGTGTGTCTCAAGACTAACTTTGAAGCCAGTGTCAGACTTTCACTAAATAAAAGCAGCCCTTTTAATTGCCTTGGGCTTTTAAAACTTTTTTTTAAAATCACAAACAATACTAAAAATATAGTTTTATTTTATAATAATATAATAGTATATTATAGTCTATAATAATAATATAGACTTGCTAGCAGAGGATATTTTCAGCACATGCATTTTATCTATAAATATTATGTTTATTTTATACAAACAGGCTGATAGTAGTGCCCCTTTACTCAAGATGAGAGGGCATCACTCACTAGGGCCTTCAGCAGAAATTTTTTAAAAGAGTGTATCTGTTTAAGCTGAAAGCTGCATTTTACTCTGGTGCCTGTAACACAGACAAGTATATCTACATACAAACACACACACACAGAGCTGGATTTCTATTGGGTGATCACAAAGGGGCAGAAGGCAGGATTTTTTCCAGAGGGCTTGAACATTCCTGGAATGTTCTATCTTCGTACTAAAAGTATCGGCAGCATCCTTTGTGAGGCTAAAGATGGGATTTATTTGGTTTTCAAGTTTGGCTTTTGAAGTTTATTAGTTGGCAAAATTGTGTGTTCCTGGAGAAGCTTCCTCCTTTTTGCCCTTAGGTTCTATTTCATTAGTGTCTTTTATACTTTTTAATACCTTTAATTAGCTGCTCAGATGCCTTTTTAAGTGTGTGGGAGAAGTATTACAATATATGAATGTCAGATAGGAGTCTTGATTTCTGCAGGTATTTTTGCACTCATAAATAATTGTATATATTTTGTATCTGTCATGAAGTACAGGATGTTATTTGCTGGCAGAAGTTCACAATTAAAAGAACTGGGGTTTACCCCATCTACAAACCTAGTCTTAGATTCTTTTCTACTTCATCTGTTTTTCCTTTGGGTTGTTGGTTTTACAAGTCTCACCAAATGTACTTGGTTCAGAAGTTTCTCATCAATCCATCAAGTCTTTAAACTGTCACTTGCTGGAGACTATGCCAACAAAAAAAATTATAGCATAGTTCTCTTTGGACTGGTGTACAATCTGAAGGCAATGAAGTAAATTAATTTATTCCAATAAATACAGTTCTTTAGTTTAATATTAAAATGCTCACAGAGTATGTGAGACCATATTATCAAGATGTACGTTGTTGTATAAACTCTTTATTAGCATTCCTTAATCTCTTGAGTGAGCAAATATAGCCAGTCTAATTAATAATCTCCATTTTCTTACTTAAATCTCCACTTTTTGTAAACATGTATGGGGATAACACACCTGAGGATAATCAATCAATCCCCAATAATAAGCACAGATTACTTTCTCTCTGAAACTAAGCTACAAAGCAAAGGTCTTCATAGAAAACATAGCTGTTTGAAATTCCACAATGTAACAGCATTTCCTGCGCTGATAGCCAGTGACCAGCCTTCACTGAAAAGCATGGCATTATTTAAAACAACTGACTATATTAGGACAACATTGCTAAGGAAATCTTCTCTTTTGAAAGGACGTGACACACAATCATGACAGCAATATAACTTGCCTACAGACAGGGATGAGGTAAATCCCACGTTGCAAGCACATTGTAATCCTGGGCTGTGCAGAGTTTGGCTTACAAAGCCATTTGTTTAGCTTGCCAGCTGGCTGAGAAACAGAAGCCCTGCGTGGCTTGCCACCTTAGGGAGGTAATACGTGAAAACCTGGCTGGTTATCCAGCCACTTAGCTTTGGCTCATTGACAAACTGGCACAGCAACAGGACAGGTCAAACAAATTGGACGCATGAATTCAAGTGTGAGAAGAGGTAAGACACTCCTCCAAGGAGGAACTGGAAATGCTGCAGGGTTTTGACTTGATGCTGATAAATTTAAGCTTCCAGTTGTCTAATTCCTTAACAAGCACCAGAACCTTCCTATAGCCCAAGATCCTCAATTTCATATGGGTACACTTTCCTGAAAGTCCATCTGCTATACCACTTATGTGTACCGCAATGAACAAAATATGTGGTCTTAAATAATTTCCTTAAATGTTGAGATGGTCACAATTTAAGTCAAAAATTCATTACACAATCTGGATAAGTGCCAGTTTATCTTCACTGTGTCAGTTGTTCAGATGGTACAGAAAGACCTCTGATATCAGCCAGTCTAGCCTTCTCTACAGTACAATGTTTTCTACATAATTGAAAAATATCTGCCAGAAAGCTAAACTACCAACATTTTGTACACGTGGTTTTGAAAAAGAGATGTCAGTCCATTTTTATTTGTAATCAACAATGAAGTGGAGAAAAAAAAGGTATTTAAATTGCACTCTAATAAAATAAAATAACTGGGTTTCTTTTAGGCTGAACTACACATTAGGTAAAAGAACACATCATTAATATATACACATAATAACATTTTACCTCCTATTAAGCCTTTCATTAAACTGCAATCCCCAATTTATAGTAAAAGTCAAGTATGGAGAACACCAGTGTACTGACAGAGTACCTATATTTACATTTCAAAAATATTAAGTATTACATTTTATTCTACCTCCCCAGAAGAAAAAAACCTGATACTAGATATTTTTTTTCTTTTAAACTCACTCCAATGTACAACTTGGTTCTGGGCCAAAAAATACCATTCTCCTAAAGGTGGTAAATAAATAAATAATATATATTCCTTTAAAAAGCTTGGTCTCAATACTTGCTGCAGAATTTCATCCTGACCACTTTTAAGACCATCAACTCTTGAATGCCACAGCTACGACTCCTTGCAGACCTGAATGACTGTGGGAAATTATATAGAACACAATGGACTCAGCTGCCCACAATTCCCTTTCTCTGTTCAAAATCCTAGCCAGTGTCTTGGAAATTGCAGGGAAAAAAGAATGACAATATAGAATGAACAACTTAGTCATGAGATTGCAATTAAAGGTAGTTAATTGGGAGGCGGGGAGGTTGAAAATTCTCTTCAGATAAAGATTTGTGTGATTCAGTTCCTCAAGATGCTGCAATCTTGAAGTGTGATTTCTACTAGGTTGGTTTTTTTAATGATTATCCCCTTCAACAATGCCTAGAATCCCACACATATTAGGTTTCTCTGCCATCAGACTGGTCACTGCAGATTTAATAGTTGCTAAGCAGATGGATGACTTCTCCAGAAAGAAACTACTCTCCTTTGGGCTTGCCCCCAACACAAGAAATTCAAATTTTCTGAAATACTGATTTTTAAAAAATCCAAACCAGCTCAAGCACTGTTTGGATAGAGAATGTGTACAGTTTAACTACTACAGGTAAACAAAGAGAAGATGTAAATGTTAGAGCAATCATACTAAGAGGACTCAGAAGCTGCTTTAAATGCAGCACGTAGAACCAGGGAGCCTCGAGCAGCCCATCAGGGAAGATGTAAATCACCCAGCTGCATCAAGCAGCAAATCTGCTGGTGAGTTCTTAACAAAACCACCCCATTATTTAGCAAGTGACATTTTGTCCAAATCGCTCCTTTTATATACAAAATACAAACTATGCAATATCATGGCTTTACCATTGAACTACTAAGCCTTGGACACACTAGTTTAAAACTTATTTACTTACTAAATAACCTATAAATTTAATTGAGGGCTAAGAAAATTGGAAGAAAAAGCACGGAGAGCAGTTGGAGCTCAGCCCATCTGAGCAGATCTTTGAGAGGGAGACGCACTCAAATCCAACTTTCATTAAGTGGAGACATGCCAGGAAAAGTGACCTGCTATGCAATTTAATTTAACAGTCCTTTTCTTTATTTGACTTTGGGGGTAAAAAATCTTATGAACGAATTGACAACAGTGTTATTCTCCACATTAACATATTACTCATGGAGGTCATGACCCAATTTTCATCTGCTCCCTGTTCATAACTTTGATTACATTTATACTCAAGTCACCAAATTCTTCTTCAGAGGCTAGAGACGGTGAGTGAGCTGCCCCTTAAAATAGGATTTACTACCCTCTCCTTCCAAGTCTTACAAGGGGCTGAGTATCCTGATTTGAAACTTAACTGATTATCCCATTTTCAGAAGTATACAGACCACAATTAGCTGTCAAGCTTTTTAGGTTTCTCCCCACCACATGCTACCTTTTTGGCCTATAGCAAACCCTCAAATGTCTCTTTAGCATGAATCTGACACAACTCCTGAACTTCTGTCCTTTTTATGACAGGGCCGTATTTCTAGAATGAGTAGGAAAAAACAAGCACAGGTATTCAAAGCCAGAAACCTCCTGAAATACAGTTCATACTGTATTCCTGTACTGATGTATGGCCAGGCTGCTCACCCATAGCACTTCTGCCATTAAGAATTTTAAGTTGCTTGTCACAGTTGTAACAGATACACTGTAGAAATCAAGAATTTGATATGTTGCCTTTGAGACTAAAATTCTCTACAGTCTGAGATTTAAATGGAATTAGGCAGTTCATGTTAAAGAACCACTAAATTAATACCAAGATATGCAACAAAACTCTTAGCTTATGAATTCTCCTTCTGCCATGATACCATTTGAGTGACACACAACTACTTTCTAATACTTCATTACACTGTACATCCGAGCTGTACTGTGTCAGCATTGCAAAATAGAACAACACAAAAGCTAAAATGAATATTATTTTTAAAACTGTCAGATTTCTGTAGATAAGAAATTATTTACCTATAGTAGTACTTCAAGCTCAATGGCATAAATAAATTCACAAAAGAATGGTAAATTAACAAAAATCTATTATTATAAAATTTGCATGTATGGAGAGAGTTAGTAACATTATTTATGAAGTAAATACTGGAATTAAAAATGGTTGCAAAGAAACTATACTCTTAAGGTTTATTTTCTGACCTATAGGGATATCTTCTAGTGCAGGGCTACTGAAACCATCAACCTTAGTTCACCTCCATAGCAAGACTTTGTTTTCCCATTTTACTTTTTAGCTAAGCCTCTTCTAACTCTCTGAACTTAACAGCATGTTGTGCAGAAAACCACAACATAGATATAGGCTAGTTTCCCATACAATTAAAATAAAGTTCAGTTTAGTGAAGGAAAGCAGAGGATTTCTTTCTGTCTGTATGCAAGTTTAGTATTTCTTCTGAGGGGAAAAAACCCCACATGTATGTTAAAAAAAGAATAAAGTATGTAAAAAAATCAATTACAATATTAAATTACTAATTATGTAAAATCAAGAATTTGAAAACAGTGAAATAATTCAAACCAAATCGAGTTCATATCAATTCTTCTGTGACAGAAAGGTTGTGTACCAGGAGTTAGTTCCTTTAGGATACAATCCTAACCTTGGTTTCATTTGGTTTTATTCTTTCACAGAGATATTGTAGTAATTCAAAATGAGAAAACACACAGAGTATTTAAAAAGAAAAACCAACAAAAAACCAGAGCTTTTTATTACTTTGACTCTACCAGAAATACCTTGTCAAGTATCTGCATCTTGTTCAATGAATCTTCACTTGGGCTGTTTTTGTTCATGCCACTTAGCTTTAAATGAATCTTAATTTCTTCCTCGTGTGTAATAGCACGGGCCCAAAGGAAAACATTAAAGCTTCTATTACTGCCTGCTGGCAAAGAACTAGCAAATGAGACTCATTTTACAAGTAGAACCCATTTTACGCATGCTGTTAGCCAAGCAGAAGTACTGAAATTTCCTTAGTTTTTGCAGAGAGGGTTAAAAAAGGCAAGAAAGGTAAATCCAAATGTTTTCCCAATGCTTTCCTGCATTAACATCCTCCAGCTATTCTAGCCCAGATCAGGACTAAAACAAACCAATTTCTGATTAATTTCTAAATTTCAAGCCCAAAACAGGATACTGAAGGAGAGACAGTTTCCAAATCCCTAATTTTTAAGGAACTATAGTACTGAATTTCCTCTCATCTCTTTTGTCCTCATCTGGTGACTCATTCTGGGCAGTCGTTTGTGAATAAGGAACACAAGGTATGGCTCAAGGACTGGATATTCTTAGGTTAATAAAAATAGTCATTTAATAGTTCCTGACAATGACGACTGCACATGTTCCTCTGAAGTACTAGCAGTCTCTTGGTGTTCTACGGCATGAGAGACAAATCCAGGGTACCAGATTTGAATCACACTTAGCCACTCTGGACTTCATCGAGTAGACCTGTTTTCAGCCCTGTTTTCTTTAATTGCAGTGTCTGTCCCTTTCTTTACCTATACAGTTTAGTAAACATTACAGTATACACAATACTGTGAAAAGTTATTGATCCGGTGCATTTGGGACTACATACTATTTAGAAATATTTCTAGCAATTCTCTAACATCAAATATTTATGGATATTTAGTATTGCAACCTGCAACCTACAGCCAAACTTGTCAAAGGCCATTTACACAGGAAAGTACAATTCTGCATCTTGCTATCCTGTAACAACCTTAGATGGTTTAACTCAACGAGTTAAAATGGTCTCTCCATTTTCCTGAAATGTGAATTGTAGCCGTACTAGATATGCCATATCAACATACATCCCACCCTGATTTAAACCAAAAACTACGCTGTCAAGGGAAAACACAGAAATGACATTAAGACCGCAGTATTACAGCTCTTACAAGATTACAACTGCTGAAAATTTGTTACTGTACACAGAAAGCATTTTTGTCATTATCCAATAATAGTAAACATGTATTTTATTAGAAAAAGAGGTGTATGTGTATGATTTCTGCTGAGTTGTCAAGAGTCTTGGAAAATCCCATTAATGTAAGAATTCCCCTAGGCAAGTCACGATTTCGTGGAAAATCTGCTACTAACTGTGAACAGCTGTCTTTCAAAACCTGCTCTAAAATTAATGTCATGCAAAGTACAGAATCAAAACTTCCATAGCTTAATTTTGCTATTAGTGAAATGTTGACATCAGTAACTAAACATAGCCTGAAGGCCATGCTCCTGGTTTGACACTTCATTTTTCCTGAATGACACACAACTGCTATACCCAAACATTCAGAACTGAAACAACTTTCTATACTTTAAAATTGGATTGCACAAGAAATCTGAAGTTATTTTTCATGATAGGACGTTGTTCTACTTTCTAGGTCTTAGCCATATAGTCCCTAAAACTGTTTGGGGTTACAAGACCTTTCATAGTTTCACCTATAATGAACAGATATCCAGGAAGGCAAAAAAGCTTCATAGCCTTTACACATTAGGTGGTCATTGCTCCTACAGTCATCACAAAGCCTGTACATCATATAAATCCCACACAACTTCTATCTCACAGGCATGAGCCATACCCTATTGACCATTGGAAGTACTTTTTTTTTCTCAGTGCTAACCAATATTTACAGCACTTAAAGCTATTTAGGAAGAATCCAACGGGATATATAGTGTCAATAAATGGAGCTATACAACTATAACTTCATACAGAATTAAGATGATAACAAGTCAAATGCAAAACCCTACTTGGACAAATGGTTATGTCCCATGGGAATTACTAGGAAGGTTAAAAAAATGAGTAAAGACGTCTAAGCATTCACATAGTATTACATATTATTAATATTATTAACACTAATACATAATGCTACTGAAGTGACATTACTCCTGTAGCAGTTTTAATGTAAATTCTTTGGTAACAGTACTGTTCAGTTACCATGAAAATGTTGAGCTCAGAAAGCTGCTCCAGACTATCAAAGAAACCTATAGCAGAAATAGAAATGGACCTTTCTCTCATAATGCTTTGCTCTGTGTTCTTATAAATTTAAAGTTATTATTTCCATATCATGTATCAATGGCATGTGGGTGACAAAATAAGTAATCTCCAATACAGGAATTAACTTACATTCCTCTTCCTTTGGATCAAGTTGTGTAACACTGACAGATAAGCGATCTACACGTTCTTGTAAGGAGTTGACTCTAAATGAGAAACTGTGTGCTTCATTAAAAAGTTCACCAAATATATCTTCAGCATATTTACCTGAAATGGGAAAAAAAAAATAAAATCAAGTGTATCACAAGACAGTCAAATAAGTTTGCCTTGAAAAAGATTTATAACTATTTTGTTTATGAAAATAAACCTAAGATGCATGAGTATCACTTGTAACAACAGGTACTTACTGAGCTCATTAAGAATGCTTCAGAAAAGTAAATAAAATTTAAATATTTTATTTCTAATTTATTTATCAGAATTATTTAATACATTACAGGACAGATATTCAGCTAGTATAAACTTATTTAAGTATGCTGATATGCAAGGAACTAGACTGTGTAGTTTCTTGGGTATGTATAAAAGCATCTTAAGTTGCTCCTGTACGAGCATTAACTAATCTTTCCAAGTGAAATTTATCTCAATATTTCTCAAAATGAAGTACAGTTTTCAATCCTGCTGTTTAGAGGACCTGCCAAAAACAGAAGATAAGATATTTATATCTAAGTTAGTCAGAACCAGTCTATTAAAAAATACACACTAAAATAATAATATTATACTATAATAAAATAATCCTTCTACTTTGGAGGATCAGAATTCTAGTAACTAATTTATATTGAAATAAAATAAGAATGTCCTTTGTTCACTTCAATGGAGATCAAAAGTGCAGGAGATTCAGGTATCACAAGAAAAGGATCAGTAATGAGTTTATCTTCTAAGGAAGGAGTACTCCATATAGTGCTTCTAATGCGTCCTGGACTCAACCTGTGTAGTCTGCCAACGGCACTGAAAAAACCCACCACATTGCCTAGCAAAATTTGTAGCCACATTTCTGAAATACCACATGATAGCTTTTAAAACTTTCTACCATACTGTGCATATGTAATTTCTGTGGTGTTTGTGCACTTACATTTGTTTTGGAAGTATAAATCTCAAAAATTTCTAACTACCTGGTTTGCACACAAGTTCTTACAGGTACAAAAGGAAAGTATAGTTATAAAAACTTTGCCTCTGGTGCATAATAAATCTGGAAATATACATAAAAATGAGGACACTTTTAAATACCGACATCAAAAGGACAGAAATTAAATCCCTACAGGTAGTGTGGAAACTACTTAAAGACGCCGTGCAGTTAGCACAAGGGCAGCACATACCATTTATTAAGATGTAGGTAACGGCAATAGAAAACCAGCATGGCTATAAACTGCAGAATATAAGAAGGGATATCAGAAGAAATGTATAGATGAAGAAAATAGAAAAGATCATAAATTCTAGGATATTAAACGTAAACCCCAAAAATTAGCCTGAGGAACAACTACCAAACAATATTTCTTCAAAGACATGAGAAGCAAGAAACCTTGCCAGGGAGCCCATAGAGCCAACTGGTAATGAAGGTATAGAGGAGGACTCAGAAGACAGGATCACTGCAGACAAGCTAAAATAACACTTTCCACTGGTGTTCAGTGAAAGGAACTGGAGACATCCTCACCCCACAACTCTTCTTTGTGGAAGTCTTAAAGAAAGTGAAGTAACTATACAAAAATTGCAAAACTAAATAAACAAAACGACCAGTAAAATACTAGTAACACTTTGCAAATCTCCCTAATACACGCTGAAAGGTGGCAAGCACAACAGTAAGGTTCAAAATTTTTTTCATGGAACATCTCGAGAGCCACAGGCCTGTGGAACAAGGTTGTAGAATGGGGCTTGTGGCCATTTCACCACTGTCTCTGCAACCCCTTCCTCCTCACGCTCTTTCCCTGCACCAGTGTGGGGTCCCTACCATTGGAGACAGTCCTCCATAAAATTCTCCAATGCCAGTCCTTCCCATGGGCTGCAGCTCTTCATGAACTACTCCAGTGTGAGTCCTTTCCACGGGGTGCAGTCCTTCAGGAACAGACTGCTCTCCGACATGGGTCTCCCATGGGGTCACAAGTCCCACCAGCAAACCTGCTCCAGAGCGGGCTCCTCCCTTCACAGGGCCACAGGACCTGCCAGGAGCCTGCTCCAGCATGGGCTTCCCACAGGGTCATAGCGTCCTTCGGGCACATCTATCTGTTCCCGTGTGGGATCCTCCATGGGCTGCAAGGTGGACAACCTGCCTCACCGTGGTCTTCACCACAAGCTGCAGAGAAATCTCTGCTCCAGTGTCTGGAGCACATCCTCTCCCTCCGTCTTCACAGACCTTGGTGTCTGTAGGGTTGTTTCTCTCACATATTCTCACTCCTCTCCTCTGGCTGCTATTGTGCTGCAGTTTACCACCACCACCACCACCACCACCACCACCCCCCCCCCACCTTCTTAGATATGCTCAGAGGCACTACCACTGATGTTGCTGATGGGGTTGGCCTTGGCCAGCAGTGGGTCTGTCTTGGAGTTGGTTGGCATTGGCTCTATTGGACCTGGGGGAATCTTCTAGCAGCTTCTCACAGAAACCATCCCCGTAGCCCTCTCTACTACCAAAACCTTGCCACGCAAACCCAATGCATCCCTGAAGTTTTTATAAGTGCACGGATGATCTAGTTAGATTTCCAAGAGAGTTTTGAAAGGCCTTAATCAAAGCTTTTGATGAATACTTAACAGATAGGTCTTAAAAAAAGAAAAGATATGGCACAGATAAATTTCTCAAAATTCCTCAAAAGGTACAAAACAGAGGACAGCAGTAAATAACTGGTCTTCACAGTTAAGAAAGGTGAATTTTCAGTTTTCTATACTGGGACCTATGCTATTCAAGATATCCATAAATGACCTGAAAAAAAAAAAGAGATTTATGTTTGCCAACAATACTAAGTCATGGAAAAGAAACACACTGAGCATTAATAAATACACAGAAGCCCCAGATGGCTGAAAAGACTTCCACGCTGGAAAGAGTTGGAGGCTGGGAGATCAGGAGGAGTATCGTATGTGTTTGTCTCACTCTTATTCTTGGAGCATCTCTTATTAGCCACTATCAGAAGCAGATCAAAGGTGCAGCCATTCTTAGAACCTTTGTCTTTAAGTACCAGGACACAGTAAAATAGAGACAAAGTTAGTAAAGTCTACTTAGCTGGCAACTCACCTAGCATAAGACTTTCTAATATGTGTCTTGAAACTCTGAAAAGTTTATATTCTTGTATCTGAAGCAAGAGAAATTACTTACAAATGTGATCCACTAAGAGCAAGATTACTAAACTATTAATATACATTTACTACCTTTTTAATGTATTTCAGATAACACAATAAAATATATATTCAGATATATTATTCATTTTAATTAGACAAGTCACATAATATTCACACATGCATTTAAAATTAAGTGTAAAATTTCTTATATAGAATAAAAAAAATAAATTGCAGGGCTTTAAAATCCAACAACTTCCCTTTTATAGATATATGTTAAGGCTACAGTTTGTTTTATCTACATCATTTCATCAGGCTTACCCCATTAATGAGCTCCAATTGCAAATAATCTGTCTCAAAAATCTTTTCATTATGTTGCATACAGCCAAAAACATACTGCATGGAATAATTTGCCTATGCTTATGAATACTAATCCTCAAATGGGAAATACATTAAAAACAACCTGTGGCGTTTGAAGTGGTATGTCAACACTACATCTTTACCTACAGCCCTGGTGGCTGTCTCTTTATTTAGCTTGAAGTGTATTTAACTAACTACTTTTTCAAGCAAAGCAAAATGTTTGGTTTTAGTGAAATGTATAACTTCTCTTCAAAAGAATACTATGTGTGAACGTAGGTATGTATACAACATTTATAATCCAGTATTTATGTTGCTGTCTCTGCATGTAGTCCATATATCTTCAATTTTGAATGGATTACAAAAAATACAATTACAAGCGGTAACACTGAACAAAGTGTCATAACAACTCAAATAAGTAACAAAAATCTTATAACAAAAAGTTACATTACTGATTTCATTACACTTAATTTATAGGTAATATGTTAAAAGAGTAAGGAATCAAAATTAATTCCATTATATAGAATGAATATCCCAGAGTATTATTAACACTTCAGAAAATTTACATCATTATGGCACTGCATGATGACAAACTCTACTCTTGTTTCACGAGTACAATGAAGAGAATGACAGATGACTATGACAAAATAATAATGCCTTAGGACCTTGGTCACAGCTGGATACATAATACCAGATTAGAAAGATCAGTGATCTTGTTTGCCTATTAAATTAAACGACAATATAGACTTCTGCAAATAAATTATTTCAACATCTGTGAAAAGCTTATTTTACTGTATTTGCAAAACTTGCTTAATTGACCAGAAATATAACAAAATGTGTCATTTTCAAAAGGCAAGTAATATTCCCTCCAGCATTACTAGCTGCTCTTCTCAGTCCATCACACCTGCATTTATTTTTATTAACAAAGTACAAGTTTTCTTAATTTAAATAAGAGCATAATTATTATTTATTTTTAATTAAAGACTGTATTACTCACATTATTGTTTTCACAACCTTTTCCTCTTATCTCAAAGGTCTCTACTCACAATTAACCCATCAGTAAGAAATGGCTACAGGAATGCAGCTCCCTCTGGTGTCACTCAGTGTCCTTTTTTGTGACAGCCAAATAAAATGTCTTGAAAGCGATGTGTTGTCCTACCTCCCCAAAACAACGTGTGTGTTTTGATAGCTTTATTTGAACAATTATTTTCCTGACATTTAAAACAGACCTATGAGCTGAAAATAGAATACCAGCTAGTACTTAGTTGCTAAGAACAGAATAAAAATAATACTAATCACTGCCTTCCTCATATTTTTTTTTAATTAAAGCCACCAAAACATGTAGCAGCCACTCCTGTTCATTACCATGGCAGTAAGTGTACAATGGCTTATAAAATCTGAAAAAAACACTAATCAGTTTAACAGTTCTCCTCTTTCACCATTTGTTTCTCTTAATTTGTTATATCTTCTAATCTTCCCGCAATTTCTTAAACATTTGCCCAGCATTGGCTTCTGTGCACAAATGAATAATTTCTAACTATCCAATACACTAATATGAAGGAATACTAAGGGAAAAGAAATACTATTTTTGTCTTGTTCTGGGGGACTGGGTACGTATCAGATGAACTGAAGCCAACTACAATCACCACATAAGGTTCTGAATCTTATTTCAGGCTGATTAAACAAAGCATGGCAAAGAGATGTCTTACAAATCTTACATATTGTGTTGTACAAATTCCTAAAACCATGCTAACATGCTGCAGGATCAGGACATAAATTAGCAGTTCCCTCAAAACTCCAGTCCTCAAATTCACCTGAACTACTGCATTCTCTATGCTGTATCTGTCAGTAAATCTTAAGGGCATTTAAATTAATCATTTTACAATACTAGTTACAATCAGTTACCATCAGATTTAATTACAGGCTCTCAGAAAGGAGTGGGACATACATCCTAAAGCAGGTCTGGTGGACTTCTTTCATTTTTGCACTTTTAAAGAAAAAGAGTTCCAAACCCTTCAACTGCATCTAAACCTGAAACAGCACCCTACAGATCGCTTATGGTATCACTAGCCTCTAGGAACCATAGTCGAAACTTTAAGTAGCTATCTGGATAAATAAATTGAGCACCTAAAGTGATTAATGCCATAGAACAGCAACATTTTTGGAAGTTCAAGGGGGTGACTGGTAAATCTCAGGCCAATGCAAGATGCATCAAGCAGGACAATCGAAACGAGGCAATTGTTCAATGTTGCCAAAAGTCTTAATCTTAATTAATTTAGCTTTAACTAATCTGTCAAACTTCTGGAGATTAGCAGGAAAAGGGGAAGAAGGGAGACAGAGTTAACATGTACACATCCAACATACTTATTAGTGGAATTAAATTATAAAAAATATTTAATATATTAAATATGTCATGACATTACTAAATGTGATGTATAATGAGGTGTTATATCACTAAATTTAAGATTATTAAATGTTATTATATTAAAATAATAAATATGTTGACATATTGAAATATACAAACCTCGTAATATTATTACAGTTTCAAAATACAGATTTGGCAATTTGATTTTTTAAAAAGATGTAGAAATTGATAAAATATCAGAAAGAATAAGCTAAGAACTCAGTCTGTTACCCACCTCTAAGCTATCATTCCTTGATTTCTATTATTTCAGTCCCATTCATACACTAAAAAATGTTTTTGCCCTGTACATTTTCTAAAAAATAAAAGCATAGAACAAAAGCAGCTGGAAAATCTGCCTCATGTCCTACTGGACAATCCCTACCCAATAGGCTTATGCTATGCAAAATTATATTATTCACTACTGAATAGTTCCTTCCTATGCAATATAGCGTATATATTAGAAAATAATCGTTCAGGATAATTAGTTACCACATAAGCCGCTAACAATATAACACCAGGGTCCCTTTATAAAGCAAAACAAGAAAGTTATTCTAAGTCTATTAATACGTTTTTCTTCCTCTGTTAACTCTGACACATAATTTAACATATCCATTGCCTGTTGATTGAGCTTCAGATCTTCACTACATTAATATTACTTAATTGAATGTTTTAGCAAAAATCAAGGTGTATTTGAGTTTTGCTTGAAAACTTAGGTTTCTTTCGTATCAGGATCATTTCAATCTCACAAGTCAGTGGCTGAGAAATGGACTCTCTCACAACTCAGTGGCAGGAGACTGAAACTGTCTCCCCAGGCCTGGAGATAAGAACATTGGTAGATCCTTGAGAACTTTAGTGGCTGTAATTGAGCCAGCTCTGAAAGATGATGTACTAAATATAGTTCAGTGATGCTAATTAAGAACCTATCATTATGAAGGTGTAAGGGCAGCCCACATTACTGGATTTAAGGATTGTAACAGGAATATCAGAGCACTGAAGAGACAACTTGGCTCCTTTAGCCAACAAAATTGAACCAGGCATTTATCAGCCAATCCGATAAAAAGTAATAAACTCTGTTAAAGGCCATCTCTAGAGCAGGTCTGATGCTTCTTGTTGACATCCAAGAACAAAAACAGCCTTAAATCTTCTGTCACGGAGGTCTGAGATACCATTTCTTATCTCCTACTGAGGGCATTAGGTATTCAGAAACCTGTAAAAGAGACTGCCGAGAGCTGAACCTGATGTTGAAGGCACCAGTCCTAAAGATCATTTCACATGGAAGTCTTGCTCTTCCTGTTCTTTCTTAATATCACCTGAAATCACAGCACTATGTACGCAAGGAATTAATGACAGGTGGGACTTTTTTCTGCTAACACACAGTTGTTTTCAATGAGAAATTACTGACCATTTGCTCATGCCCTCATTATCATTTGAGGTGGACACGAAACAGCATCACATTGCCAATGCTGCTACTGCTGGGGAGACGATATCAAGAAATTAGACAAACGCCTTTGAGCAGATGGGGGTCACTGAAAAACTGAGTAAGCCCTTAGTTTTCAAGTCCATCAGTTCCCTTGCTGCATGTGCATAAGAGCACTTGGTCTAGTGCTCCCTGGCAATCATAGTAATAACGAAGAAAGAGGGGTGAGTAATGAAGAAAATTCACAGAGAATACTGAATATGCTTGTGAGGATAGCAAGAAGGAGGACTCCTAGGCCAGGACGTGCCACAGTGATTCTGCTGGTTCTGGAATACTGACTGAAGCTCTAGCTGCAGTTCTATAGAGACCAGAGACCATGCAACATGCAACATCTTGCCATATGCTGAAGATGTTGTAGAGACACGATGCAGAAAAAAGGCTGGTCTTTGAGCTGAAGAGGGCAGGTTCTAAAGATTAGTTGCAGTCCAGACACCTTGCTGGTAAGTATTTCTGAAGAAACATATCCCACTTACTGAATGTTAACACCTTGAGCCATGGCAAACCAAAGGTTTTCCTGAGGTGAGAAAATCTCTCTCACAGATGAGCACTGTTTAAAACCCTCTAGGGGATTATGTGGTAAGCAAAAATAAGGAAGAAAAGTTAAAAGCATCTGTGAAGGGGAAAAAAAAGAGGGAGAAATAATCTGATCGAAAACGAGGGTTTCACTCCTGAAAACTGAAAAATAAAGGTTGAGGAAAAGAAATAACTAACTAGGACAACATAGTAAAATAGGAAATAGTACAAAGAAAAAACAGAAAGAGGGGAAAGGCTACTGAAGGTTCAATGTTAATTGAAAATTGCTTTCACTAGCACAAAAGGCACTCCAGCTTAGCAAACAGTTATGCAGCATTTTCTTTATACCAAGGTAGAAGAGAAAAAGGGGAATGACATCTTGCTATGATTGAATAAAAGTTCTGAATGCCTGCAATATAAATATTCATTAAAAGAACATACTCAAAGGAGAAACGTTCTCCTCCCCAGATGGAGGTGTCAGAGACCAGGGCCAAGAACAAACCCCATCAGTTAGGTTTCTTATGTGGTACTGAGATTCTGTGTACTGGGAACAGCTGCATAAAAGGAAAAACAAGATTGGCCAATAGCTGTGAACAGAACGAGGAGGTTACATGCAGACAAGAGAACTATTATCCGTCTTCTAACAATGGCACAGCTGCACAGTGCTATCAGTTATGTTTCACATATGCTGGAATGCTATAGCCTGACATTCACCAGCATATACCAACTCGGGCAGTACTGCAGTACTAATGTATCTGCAATATTGGTAGGAAGAAAAAAAAAAAAAAAAAAAAAAAAAGCTAAGCACTTCTCCAAAGCAGATACAGTCAAAAAGCAAGAAATACGGGGAAGAATGGCTAGGAAACTAAAGCAAATGCTGCTGTTGTCTAGAGAGTTTCTGTTGCCACAGTGCTAAGAAAAGCTGTCAGAAGACAGATCCTTTTATGAAGTTAGAGAATACTGGGAATATACAGGGGGAAAAAGAAATTTACTTACTAGAAATTTCCTATGTCATATCAAGACAGACTGATGTGTTTTCATGCTCCAGGGAGAAAGGCAAGGACTATCACTCAAAGCAGAAATAAATATTCGTCCTTTCATCTCTACTTCTTTTAAAGGTCAAAAAATTTCTCAAACTGAACAATTAAAAGCAACACATCAAATAAACTATGAAAGGATTGAGAATTTGTATGGAGACACGTAACAGCTACTGCTGACATACTGATGTAAAGCTCTTTTTATTTTATATTAAAACACAGGAAAACAGAATTCCTGTCATTTAATAGATATTGTTTCTGCAGGCACGTCCTACTTGCACATAGTGTCCAAGATCATAGAAACACAGTGCAGTTCATGTTGAAAAGACCTCCAGAAGTCATCTAGTCTAACACCCTGCTCAAAGCAGATCCGATTAGATCCACTTGCTTGACTAACCCAGTCAAGTTATTAATATCTCCAAGAATGGAGATATAATGACATACATGACAAAACTCTACAATTAGCTTTTCTAAAAACATTTCTAAGTAATGTTTTTTTGTATCATTTAAAGTACTGGAGGCTCTAATTCCATCACCGCGCTCTTTGTCCATATCATATCAGAAGAAAGGTTAAGAATGGTTGGTCCTGAGAGTTATAATGTCAGGAGATTAATCCTCTGTTTGAGGGCCAGTAACTGAAAAATCTCAGAGGCAGAAACAACTAAGTGCTAATCAGGTCAAAGACCATTAATTTAAATTTGCATAACTTTACTGGCAAAAGCAGCCTTAAAGGAAATGAAACCCTACCAGAACAGTCAGTGTCTGCTCTGAGAGTGAACCCCCATTTCATCTACAACTTAAAGGCTGATTCTCAAGCATACACATTACCCACAGAAAACAAAAAGGGAAGGACTGCAGAGAAGCTGGTTGCCAGGGGACTGCTGCGAAACCATGCCCGCTGGCTGTGACTCACAGACAACTACTAAAATTTATCTGCATGTCAGCAGGCCTCGCTGTACACCGGTAACAGTGACACACCACGTGAAGACTGGTTATTTGGGTTTAAGCATGTGAGGGACAAAATTCCTATGCCAGAACTCCCAAATCTTTTTGAATTTGTATTGCTACTAGCAGAACCAGGCAGAAAAGCTACCAAAAAAGAAATATATTGTGAAACAAAATACTTTCACAGGTACTTATAGCTTTGTAAAACAATCTGCATTTTCATGGAGCAATCCTTAACATGGCCGAGAAATAAGGATTATTTTGCAAAACATAATCCATTTAATAGTAGGAAAAAATGTATTTTTTGTTGAAAACATACACAGGATAAATCAAAAACTTTCTTCAGTTGTTATAAAAACTGCCCATAGAAAACCTACAAACACCATGATGCTATTTGGAGGGAAAAGAAAAAGACAGAAGTAACAAGTCCTGCTCACGAGTGTTTAATTTATAAAAAATTCTGAATGACCTATTCTGGGCTTGCTGTCGCAGAGTAAATGAATGCATTTTCCCTCCTCTTTTACCTTCCTTTGTCATTTCCAACATTGCATGCCTTTTTGACCACAAGTGAGTCATAAATTCATGACAGAAACTCCTGTCAACTGAAACCAGCTAATTTAGGGCTCATCCCTATGTATGCACGCTTCAAGTAGAACCACATTCCTTTTACAGAAAAGTTTACATAATTACTGTTACATTCCCTTGAAAGTATCTCTCTAACTGTGCTATACTTTAGGCAAGCCATGTAACAAGTGTGGGAGCATTCAATAGCTGTTCTTCAGTGCTTTTTTTCTCCCTTAATTTGAGTTCTTTCTGTTCTGTTATTGCTTTGTCCTGACCTCCTCCTGAGCTGTTGTACACACAGCGTCAGGCATAAACTCTGTATATCAAGAAAACATAGCAAAGGCAGCCAAATCTCAATAGGTAAGTACCAGAGACCATGATGTTGAGTTAGAAGTTGGTGTTCTTTAAAATTGAAAACCCAAGTGATTTATGGGTTTCTTTAAGGTCAAATGAAAACTTCCAAATGAAAATATCAGATGTAAATTTGGTATGCTTCCTACGAAAGGAAATTCCCCTAGCTGGAGAATATAATCATGTAAGAATTTTTAAAACAAGCAAGCTAAAATAAATGTATACAATACTAACAAGAGTGACTTGGAAGGGGAGGCTAGTACACAAGCAGCTAAGTCTGAGAAGGGCTTTTGGCAGAATGAAGCCATACCACAGATGGTGATCATATACTGCATCCTAATCTGATAACGCACTTGATTCACTGAAAAGAATTTAAATAGTTAAGTTTTCCTTGCTGTTGTAGCAGCTATACTAATAATGTTCATATTTATATGCTGTAAGCCTTCCTGTCTCAATTGCATAATTCAGTGTCCTCAATTAGAGTCTTCAATCTAATGGCACCCTAACAGTTTTGCAAGACTGCCAAACCAGAGTCACCATACAGTATATAGTGGCAAACCAATAACTAATTCAATCTAATTAACAAATTAGGCTACATCACCTATGACCCAAAGATACTGGTGGAGCTGAAATGCTTTTTCACATTGTAGATGTATACACATGCACATTTTAATATTTAATGTGTTGGTAGTCTTACTAACGTCCTAGTGGTTAAAAAGTACCTTAGTATTGGAAATTCAAAACTCTATCATGCTGGTTTATCTGACAACTTTTTAAAGTTGCTGAAACTTAAAGAAAAAACAATCCAGAAACTCTCCTTTTCAGAAAATCTTCTTCAGAGTTCAAGAGCTTGAGAAGTATTTACTCCTCTCAAATGCACCAAGGAAAAAAAAATTGTTGACAGAAGGGAGAAGGAGGAGGAAAAATCTTTAGCTGTTCGAAATACTATGGAATCATTAAACTTCCAGGCTTATTTTCTTAAAAGGCAACTATGTTTTTTCCTGAATGACCACAACATGATCAAGGGTTTAAGAGAATTAATCAACCAGTGATATGTTCCTCATTATGTCATATTCCCTACTCAAGAATTGCTCTAAGGTTAGCAATTACTGACTCCGTTAACTACAAGATATTTCTTTTCTGTCATGTCCCACTGGTAACAGAAATATATGGCTCAACAGTTTTAAGATGTGCTGCCGGAAAGATTCCTAGTTTTCTTTCACTTCTTTCAGAAGTCCATGCTAGTCACTAGCCACAAAAGCAGTACATTCAAGGCTCAGCCACAATTTTCTATTGAGAAGTTGAAAAGGTGTTCCTATTTCAACTACAAAAACTGTGACTGTAAAATATACTAGTTCTAAATACAGCTATTAGGACAAGGTACTTACTTAGGCTACTCAGTTGTCTGATTATATTTGCCAAGGAGATATTAGTGACACATTCCAGTTCATTCTTGATACCTCGAGGCAGAGCTGTGTGGCACAGGTGCCTGGGGTCTATGTTCCTTTTCACCAGCGGCATTCTGAAATGTATCAGAGGACCAGCAAACCTGTAAAGAAAGAAGACAAAATACTGTTACAAGTTTGATCATATTTTAAATTCAGGTTATGTCTAAAGTTCAATTGACTAATCCTAACAAGGCAAAAATACCTCCATAGTACTGATGGAATTCATTGCTCTGAGTACATAAATCTTTTCTTCTTTGCCCAACAAAAGACTATTTCATTCTCTCTCTTTAAACCTTTACCTGACTCAGATGCCAGTGAAGTGACAAATAATTTTTTACAGTTCATGCCTTTTTCTTTTTCCCCCTGAAAAAAAGACAGGAAAATCTTTGTGGTACAAAAACACTGAAGAACAATTTCCTTCTTGAAGGATTATTTCCTTATTCAGGCCAGGCAAAGTCCAAAAACAAATGCCCTTTATTATGAGGTCAAAGTCAAACTAGTTGCCTGTTCCACCTGAAAGGCAGATATGATCCATCCGTTATGCAACATCATGTTACTAGCAGGAGTCACCCTTCTAGTCTAAACATCACTTACGAATCATACCTAGTCAAGGTAAGAAAAGAGAAGATGTCTCCCTTCCACCTGCACTGCTACTGGCAATAAATTCAGCTAAGAATTCCAAATAATAATATCTTCCAAATACAAGTGTCCTCAGTAAACCTGTAGGGCAAAGTCCTCCATGACTCAGAAATCCTACCCCTCCACACCTTTCCAAATCTAAATATGTTAAATTAATCAAGTCTTTACTAGTTCTGCAGACAGTGTAAGAATCATCTCAGGCTGTGAATCCCAAGCTTGTAATTTTCTGCACCCACGGCACTGATCGGAAGGAGTTT
Source organism: Limnodromus scolopaceus (assembly GCA_028565335.1). Taxonomy (NCBI): domain Eukaryota; kingdom Metazoa; phylum Chordata; class Aves; order Charadriiformes; family Scolopacidae; genus Limnodromus; species Limnodromus scolopaceus. The sequence continues at coordinate 73,430,649 of JAOXNO010000024.1, read as the reverse complement.
CCCAGGGGGCAAGTTATGCCTCTCATCTTATTAGTGCTGTTTATTAAGATCTGTCTACTAAAACTTTTCTTCGTGAAAAATGGATTCCCTAGAATTCTGCACTTTTCCCATCATTCATCATGTAAAACTCCAAATGACCAATACAGAACTCCCATTTGATAGGCAGAGAATGTATTTGGTATTGCAATAACTCAGTCTCCCGTCCCACTGCAGAAGAGATTACCCTTTCTCCAAGTAAGGCAGACAAGTTTTCCACAACTTAACCTGCAGTCCTAGTCCCTCAACCAGACAGCCGGTCACAACTCCATCTGTCCTCTGCTTAGAAGCTTTATCCCAAAGTGTTCCCAGGATGCAGTTAGGATTTTTTTGTGTTCCACAGAATCTTCCCTACAGTATATATTTACCCACTGTTATCTTTACTGGGTTGAAATGGAGAGATTTTTTGGATAAGAATAAATAAGACCATGGTGCTAGAGCTGAAATTTTGCTGACCTAGAACGGCATGAGGGGAATCAAAAGAGTCAAAGAGCCTGTAATAGAGTATCTTCTTCTCGCAGACTGCTTAGATTTCTCCTTGCCACTTTTCCTGGGAGTATATTCTTTCACTGAAGCCAGGGCTCATGGCTGAGGGACCCAGGCAGGATCCTTAAGTCTACCTGAGAAACAACTCTGCATTTCCAGGATCTGATTAGACTTCACTCATTGCATTTTAACACCATGTCTACTGCCCTTATTTTCTTGAGAGAATAATGAGAAATACTTTATGCTTTTGATGGATAAAACCCAATAAAAATAATTTTTCTAGTCACTGGCTTAAGGAAAAGGTTATATGGTTCTTAAAATTTTGTGATTTAGTTTCTCAATATCAACAGGAAAAATTATGGAAATATGCATGGGGCAGGGGTAAATTATAAGAACAGATTTTAATTTTTATTTTCTAGGAATATCCCAAATCCTTCTAGTCCCTAAATACCTAGCTAAAAAGCTAGCTGCTACATACAAGCTAAATGAAATAAGAAGTGCAAATCTGAACGCTGTCTCAGAAGCAATGAGAAAGTGTTTATAGTTAAAGTGAGACTTGCTGGTACAAGACACAGGTGTAGCATGAAGCAGAGGAGATCAAATGGGCCCCACCAGCAGAGCTTCTGCTGTCTGGGGAGCATGCAACCCTTCTACCCCCAGTGACAAGACCCTTAACTATAGATTCATTATCGCGGTTCCCCAACAGAAAATAAAGGAACCATTCTGTCACTGTAAAAGAAACACAACAAATGATATGTGAGCAATGTTCTACAGAAGCAATTAAATATTAATCCCAGAGTTAAGCCCTTTCTTGATTACTGCTTTAATGATACTGTTGTATAAACAGCACAGTAGGAAAGCCTTTTAAAAAGAGGTCCAAACAAGTACTTAAAGAAATGTTTTAACAGAAAAAGTAAAAATCTACATATAAAATAAAATAAAATGAAATAGTTTTTATTTCTTTCTATCTATCTATTTCATACAGATCTGGGTTATAAAGGTTAAAAAAAAAATCTGTAAATAACAGACATAAAAGCAGTTGATGGCTAGTGCACTTATTCCTTTATCTTATATAGTCAAGATGTTAGTAAGTGATGATACTATTCTCCCTCCTTGATTTTATACCATTCATGAAAAAACTTGCCCAATTTATAGCACATATAGATTGTAAAGCTTCAGATGCCCAAGTGACAGATTCTTTAGAAAACTGTATGTAATAGCAATTAAAAAAAATAGCCTTACAAGAATTACAGTCAACTGCTAGCTAGATTTCAAGTAACAGCATTGGAGTGTGGACTGCCCTTTCCCAGTCTGATTCGTCTTTACAATAAAACACTTAATAAAACAGCTGAAAAGACACAGTATTGATCCAAACATTTTCTCCAACAGACATAAAAAAGATGGTGCACAAGCAGAGACTAAACCAGAACTCCCTGCACCTCAAAATGGACAACTCTGAACCTGAATAAAATTCCATTTAAGAGACTAGACATTTTCTTTCATTAACCTCTAGCATTTTCAAAAAATCTACTTTTGGACCTTTTTTCCCCCCAAAACCCACAAATATAATTTTCTAATATCTGAATAACACAGCCATGGTTGTCCTACAAGGCAAGATAGATAGAGGTAACAGTAAGTATGGTAAAAGGTATAGTTTTAAAACAAGAATAAACTTGGAAAGGAAACAGATGTCAGAAGATATAACTGACACCTCCCAGATTATGCATCATGTTTAAAAACTATGCAAAGCCCAAACAGAGAGTATTTCCCCATTTCCTACGGAAAAAAGAACAAGGAGGCAACAAAGGAAAATATCACTCAAACATGCTTAAAAAAAAAAAAAAGGAAAAGGCATTTCACGCAATATTTTATAAATTGTGGAAGTCATTGCCACAGGACGCGGTATACAACAAAAATACCTGCCAGTAATTTGTCCACCACAGACCACATATTCTTTGCAGTTTGTTGCAACCACTAGGAGATCTTCATGATTCCTCCCCAATCGTATTTAGTGACCCCACCACGGGGAGCCCTCACTCATGAAACGGATGTGCAACAGGAAACTGAACTTTACTGTACCCAAACAATTTCTTCACTCCTATAAAAGACGTCTGTCCTAATGTAGTTCTTATCAAGAAAGCTGAAAATTTCTGAAATCACTATATTTATTATGCAACTTTAGAGCTGTGAAAGAGGAAGAAAACAAAAAAAGGCATTGTTACCATCTAGTATATCGTTTAGGATAAAAGCAAAAAAAAATACACACACCCCACCCCCTGCTCCCAAACCATACATTACCCAAGCCACTTGGGCAGCAAAGGAAAAATTCATTCCTACATCATAAAATCCTGTTACCATGTTGTTCCCAAATAAGCCCTGGAAACTGTTCATAACCCCAAGCAGGCAGAAGAGAGAAGCAGTTTGTCAGTGCACAAGAGGATCCCTGGGCAGAAGGAAAGGTTATGTGACACCTCCTCAGAGGCTCCCAGTTCTCCTGCTGCACAGCCTCAGAGCTCTCCCTCCCTTCGGCCCCATCGCTCCCCAGCTCAAAACTCAGGGGAAGGGAAGGCAACCCTCAAACACGAGTCTCTCCTCTTCCCTACTGTCCCACACAAACCTTTAGAGGCAATTCTTAAGAAGCGGCATTAGTTTACACTGAAATTAACTGGAAGTGCTTTACTCTATAGTGATCTTAAACTGAAACTCCTCCTTACCAAGAGATGCCGACCTCTTTTGCAGAGCGACTATTGAAAACTCTTCTCCCTCACTTCCTATGCACCCTTTGAAGCACTCTGAATCCACTCAAGAAGCCAACTCTAATCTTCATTACAAACCCCCCTGCTACTTCAGTTGCACAAACTTATCCCCCACACGCATGTTGTGAGCATGAGCACAGAATATGAATGTGTGTACATACCGAGTATCTCATGTTTTTATCAATCTCTCATGCTTTGATACATGATGCTTTAGGCATCAGGTAAAGCACTCCAGTCACTTTTTCAATTAATCCCTATTATTTAAAGAACAGCAGAACAACAGCACTAATGAAAGTTAATTATTATCTTTTTAGGAGACCAGCCTTAGTGAGATTTGACTGCACTTGATTTCAAAAGGCAAGTTCTTTAGTGTGCCATGCCGCCTTCTTCAGCTCTTCAGGGCCTTGCGGGTGATGCTCTATCTCTGTCTCCTACTTCTCAAACATCGCTGGCAGCAGCTGAGAAACCTGCCCTCGGGACACCCGTCTCTGTGCCCACAGGAGCAGCACGGCTCCCACCAGGATGCTTTCACCCTGCTGCTGGGGCCCACAGACGGCCCTGGGGAGCCGCGGCCTAGCAAACGGCTACCCTTTTCCCTTCAACACGCTCCTGTAGAAACATCTTAGAAGTGCAAGACATGTGGAGAAACATTACTTGAAGCGTGTGAAAAATTTGAAATGTCAGTTGTCACAGCAATAATTCAGGTTTTCTAGCAAGCACAGCAAGACGAGTAGGAATGAAAGCAAAACATTAAGGTGGGGAAAACGAGCTAGCTAACCTGCCCAGCAGTTTAATTGGGAATTAAACTATACTTCGGTTTTCCTTTCAGAACGCTAATGAAATTTCACGATGAAGTGTATTTTTAATGAAAGTTTACTTCTCATTAGGCTACGTTTCATCCTTACTAAACTTGACATTATTTTCTTAGCATTAATAAAAGACATTCATCTATAATTTTTATATAATATACCAATAATGCAGCACTAAATGTCCTTGCTTAGTTAAATTTAATTCCAACCACTTCTATAGCATATCTTTATGCCTTAATATTACCACACTTCTTGTATTTCCTTTAACAATGTACAACAGCAACGCCTTTTATGCGCCTCGTTTAATTGATCATGTTCTAGCTGCTGGCAGAACAAACCACAGTTTGAAATGCAACAATCAATATAACACTTCCCCCACTCACCCTCAGAAACAGAAATGGAATATATAATAGTTTTTATATTTGCTTACATAATCATGTACTAACTGCATCTGCACTATACAAACTTTGGGACAGAATGAAAATAGCTAATAAAAATCCTCAAATGTGTTAACGAATCTGATAAAATCAGCATTGTATCAATTAATAAAACAAGCTAATTATTTTGTAAAATTTTCTTTTAATTATACTACGAGACATCATGTTATACTAGTAGCAGAAAATCCGAAGATGCAGATCTTCTAATACACACCTCTACCATGAAAAGGCAAATGTGCAAAGACTTCACACAGCTTTTTTCTCTGCAGCTCTCACTGCAAGATCAAGGTCCAGGTAAAAGCTTGAGAAACAACAGACACTAACAGTATGGTGTCCTTCAAGAAACTAGGCCACTACCACCTACTGCTGAGTCAACATAACGATTTTAAAACTCTAAAGGCAATTAACATCCTTAGAGGATACATCTTAGAACTGACAAGTTGACAACTGACATCTTAAATTGACAATTCAATAGAAATGTGTTAAAATTACTGTTTTGCAATCCTTTCTGTTATGAACCATGTCACAGAATGAAAGATCTTCTCTTTGGAATACTTCCCTCAAGTCTTGGTCTTCTGAAACTACCTCTCAAAAATTTTTACAACTGCAAGTGATTAGGAAAAGATGACCCTACTGTAACTAAAAAGCAATGTCATAGAAAATAAATGCAAAGTATATTACTAGGAAGTGATGTTGACATCAGTGCTGTTTAAGAATGAGTGTTAAATGAATCGTTCACAGCTTACGACCTCCCATATTAGCTTGACTAAATGTGTAACAACTTTTTTGGACAAGTTAAGGAGCAATGCCTATATAGCATATATAAAGGAAGTTGATACATTTATTTTTTTATTAAACCATAGAGTCATTAATAAAATATTTCTTATTTTATTTTTAGTCACAAATATAAAAAAATACTGTTCCTGAAGTAATAATACCACTAAGTGTCTCTAAAACATTCTCTGAATGTTCTGTTGCTGAACTAAAGATGAGATTGTGCAGGGATGGATTAATATGTCAGTGGGCCACTGAAGTCTCTATCTCGGTAAAACTGTACAGCAAAGTATTTGATTAGCAAGATAATAGTGAAGAGATTGTAAAAAAAACAATCTAACTCCTATAATTATAAAATGTATTTAAAAATGCATCTCAGTACATCTGTCATGTCAGATAAGCAGAAAACAGGCAACACAGTCACAAAAATGGGTAGGACTTGAGTTCTACTCAGTCTCTAAGGTATAATTACAGACAGTGCTAAAAATTACTTTTCAGCTACTACCATTCAGCCAATTTTCTCCCAGATGTGTATCGTATGACTATAATCTCTCCCCCACGCGTGTATGCACACCTGCACACACATAGGCATGCTCATCTTTAAAGCACATGGAAAAAACATTTGAAAATTATGGGTTTGGTTATAGACACAAACTGCAGCTACATCTACTTCCCTGCCAAAATTTCTTAGTTTCACCTTTATTTAGCTGAACAAATAAAAAAATGGCAATATTTTTTTACACTGGGAAAAAAAATTGTATTTTCAGCCCTATATTGCCTGTGACTATAATGAAATATTATAGTAAAAATGAAGGCAATTTTGGCAAGTTAGGGTTGGGAAGAAATGGAGTGATTAATTATTTGTATGCTGACTTTTAAAAGCTTTTTCTGTGATAAATTAGCTTTTCAAAAAAATCTTAAATAGTTACTGTCACTGGGATGATTCTGGTAATGCCAGTAACAGCAGAATTCTCCATATGGATAATGCTGCAAAATATGACCCCCTAGTATCAATGTAGTAAGTACAACTTCATTAATAGAAACAGCAACAATATTCAGGGGAGAAAGCTGACATACCAATTCATAACTACAGGCGTTACCTCAAGGTTTTAGAGGAGGCAACAGCCTATTTTCAGCAAGTGAGACACTGCAATCTGGGTTGAGCAGAGGAGCTATGTGTAACAAAATACAGCATCATAACATGCAGCAAACACTTTCTACTGAGTATGTCCAGCCCTCAGGGCTTCTGTACCACTTCCAGTTTTGTTGAGGAAGATCTTCAGAGTTCGACTCCAGCTACAACCTGTTGTATGGGTCTGGGCTTCCTCGGGGTCCTTACACAGTTGTCTGTCCCCACCTGTGTTGTGTTTGCGCTGTCACTGGCCCTCTTGTCCCAGTACGCAGATGACAGAGGCTGTCACCATCGTTTACACAGTCCTCTCCTCCCCTCAAGACCTAATGAAGAATTTCACTCCCATCATGTGTACAGTGCAAAAACCTAAGGTATCCCAACTACAAGGAAAGAATATTCAGCTCAGTATTGGTTTCTTTTTCCTGATACAGGTGCAAAATACAATAGGCTTAAATAAACAGCATGCGGATTTTGCAAATCTCATCCCTTTTGTTAAGCAGAATTCCTATTAATAAAGTAGAATTCAAAAACAAACAATTCAGAGCACAGCAGCTTACAAACTGTGGCTTTTTTAGATAGTTTCTTGCTACAAGGCTAAGCTCAGCTTGACTTCACGTAACTGAAGTTTTTTCCTTTGTTTTCACCACTGCTTTTCTGGAATATAAACAAGTACCTACTGATTAGTCAAACTGTTAAGCATCGATTCTTTTAACCACATTGCTTCCTTCATTTTTCCCCACTACCAACAGGTTCTATCTTACTATGGTGTCTTTTAAATGTAAGTTGTTTATATCAAATTTAACAAATATGCAGCAAAAGCAAAAACAAAAAAAAAGAAATCCAGCCACCATAAGTGCAGCTATTTGATGTGTTTTGCTAATCACTGTAAAAACATTTCTGTTTGTCTTCATAAATAAACTATTTAAATCAAATTGCTCTTGGGGAAAAAAAAAAATTAAAAAATCAGGTTCAACACTACCTACCTTGAACAGTAGGACTGCTGGGGGCAATAAGGCACTAAGCCAGTTGCATTTCTGGCTCATAGAAAAATGCAGTGAAGACGGTTAGATGTGACATTGTTTAGCATATCTACAGCAAGAAACATTTAGACATACAAACTTCCTTCACCTTAAGTATTTAAAGCAAAAATGGAAACTAAAACGAGATAGTGAACTTTTCTTGGTGTAACAGCTTACTTCCAAAATATATATAAAATAAAGTACACAGAACACATGAAGAATAAGATTTCTTATGCAAAAAAATCCTCAAGTATAATTAAAAAACAAAACAACAACTGTAAAGATTTCCAGATGTTAGGTTAGAATTAATTGATATTTGGGGTTTTTTTTCTTCCAATTTTACTTCTCAGTATCTTTATACTAAAACTTTTGTTACACATATGATGATCCATCCCTTCGTGAACTGTGATATTTTAAGTTTACAAAAATACAAAGAAGTGTTTTAAGTTTACAAAACAGTAAACAATCAGAAACTGAACAAAATATAATTGCATTCTTCAAATCCAAATAGAAATCTTAAAGGCACAAAATACTAATCACCAATTCTTCTCCTCCCAATATTGAAACTACAGTATTAAACTAAGTGAAGACCTACAAAACCAATCTTGTGAAGAGTGCACAGAATAGATGAGAATCACTGTCCCCAAACAGACACAAGCTCTAATGATACCTTACTACAAAAAAAAATAATGAATGAAATTCATCATATGTATCCATATATTAATGGAGAAGTCTTTAAGTCATGAGGAACCACACTGCTCTTTATTGTTACGATATTAATGAAGAAAAAAAAAAAACCAAACACAAACCAGCAACTCCTTGCCCTTGTATTTCTATTAAGCTTTCTGAAGAAGTTAATTTTAAAAATATAAAATGTATCTGCATTATATACATGCACACACACAAACTCCTACCTCTAAATAGAAACCATTTAAATTATTACATGTAAGATTTGAAAAAAGAGCAGGAAAATTTCTTACTACTGTCACTAAATATTATTCAGATTACCCTGTACTCATTATTTTTCTCCTAGTGAGCTCCTGTCAGGTCATTTGATTAAAAACAATTTTGGAAGTATCCTGGGTTCTAATTTAGGCACAGCCAAGAATACAAAAATTAATTTTTGATTACAGGTTTTCCTCTGTTCCCCAAAGGCTGAAAATGTATTAACATACTATGTGATTTGAAATTGCTTTTTGAGACCTATGTTTTATCTGATGACATTTTTTCTCTCAGCATTAATCTAGTCTTCCTGTTAACAGCTTCTACGTATGGTGTCTAACACAAAAGCCCTATGAAGGATTGCAACAAAAGCTCTTTATTATAGTCTTGACAGAGACAGATAACTAATCCAGTGTTAATTTAAAATCAAAACCTTATTACCAGAACTAAGGGTAGGGTTTCTGTGGTTTTAGCATATCCATCAGAACATACTACCTTTGAAAATTCTCTGATTTCTCTTGAAAATGTATATTCTATATATTAACAGTTACCTTTTTTACATAGTCCTTTATTGGTTCAGCGTAAGACCTATTAAATGCACGTCAATTTTATAACTTAATTTTGTAAAATTCACCAAACGCATGTAAAATGAATGCCGATATACTTCTACTGCATGGATACAAAAACCTGCTCTGGAATGGTCAGTATTTCGTGGTAGTAAATAATAAATATTTAAAGAAAAGGTACCTGAACTTTCCAGCTGCTAAAAAAGGTAAATTGTTTGGGTACTAGGAAGACAAGGTGTTCCACGCCAGCTACAGCACTGGACTGCTAGTTGCCCACCAGCACTTGCCAACTTCCAGAACTCCCCACGCCGAGGGAGCCCTCGGGCTGCAGCACTATTAATCGCAGCCAGCACCTCCCGCGCCCGGCTGCTTCCAAACAGGCTGGCCCTCGCACAGGGCAATTAGAATTCACCGCACAGCGCCCTGCCTTAACAACAGAGCTGGCCTTACAATGGAAACACAGAAGCGCTCACCACCGGTGGCCAAAGCCTGCCCTTTTTCCCCAGACACAAGTGGAGAACCCCCTGAAGGCAGAGTGATTAAGAAATAATTATTCCTTTGGTACCAAGCTACAACTGGTAAATATTAAATTATGACGTGCCAAAAATGAAAGAAATGAGTGGCTGTGCATGGGTAAGGAAAGGAAGGGAGGGGAATACAACAGCCTCAGCCTTTCATCGTGTTGACCTTACTGCTAAATCCAAGAAGGAACTTGGATGCTAATGAAATAATAAATAATGTCAGGAATCTACAGTAGTAAGACCAGTGTAGAGAAGACTGCGACTAAGAAACCTCGTGCAATGCAGAAGCTACTTATGCAGTTCCTGTATATTAATCCATCAGTGATACACACTATACTAACTAGTACTCACTAAACTAAGGAACAGGTGTCAACAATGACTATCAGAAGTTTTTTGTGCCTCAAAACATTACTAGAGATTTGAAGAAGTGATGTTAGCATTGCAAGAGTCAGAGATAAGCCATGTATTTAAAAACAGAAAATTTCACTGCACTTTATGCTGTGATCCCAAATGCCTAAGTGCATTTTATGCTATGATACCAAACCCATGAAGGACAGATTATTGGTTTTGATTTTCTTTTTCACGGTCTTAAAAGAAGAATTACGATATACCAACTATCAAGTGGGATGTACAGAAGTGTAATAATCACCTTATTATTACTAGCTGAGCTTCTTTGTAGATGAATTGTCCCCCTTGCAAACAAGAGAATTCCTCAGAAGAGGATTTGTTGCAAAAAATGTGAATGTGCATAAACAACGTTTTGTCCTATCTACTGCCATTTATGCTACTTAACATGTTTGAACACACATGCTGCGGGGAAAAAGGTATTAACATTCCCAGAGAAGTTGTTTACTTTTGAATGGAAATGTTATTAAATATTCAACAATCCAGAAACACTGATGATTTATATTGTTGAAGGCTAGAAACTGATCATTTAATCATTCATTCACTATAATGTCAAAACACCCCACTGAAGTAAATAAACGATTGGTTAAGTAAAGATTGGAGGACCCAGATATGACTGTTTCCTATCCAGTGCAGTGTTGTTTGGGACAAGAATTTTTCCAGTATTTTACCCATTCAATTTTCATCATTTTAGGTAGGGAGTTTCCAGTAATTTCATGTGTAAACTCTTCTACAACCAACTACATCTCATACACAGAAAAATGTACCAATTGTCCCTCCTGCCCTCTCAGTTTTGTTCCCCTATACTTTCACATTACACATATTAGTTCTTAATTCTTGTTGTTTGTAACCTTCAGGTATTTATAGATGTCGTACCCCTTCTTTGCTAGCAATTCTACCAAGTTACACATTTTTGTTCTTACTTAGGAACTAAAAAAAAAAAAAAAAGGTAGCATCACTGATTTCAGTAAACTTTATTACTCCCACTCAGGTACCATCTTATTTATCAGCATTATTCTAGCAATGTGGTATCTGAAAGTGAAAACAGCACCGGATGCATTTGTGTTACATGACCATACTTAAACAAGTCTAAATGTCAGGGTGGTGTTTAGCCAGTGATGTGTGCTTGCAGCTCAGAAAACCAACCACATGCTGGGCAGCATCAAAAGAGAGTGGCCAGCAGGTCAAGGGAAGTGATTCTCCCCCTCTACTCCACTCTGGTGAGACCCCACCTGGAGTACTGTCCAACTCTGGAACCCCCAACATAAGTGTCGTGATTTAGGCCACCTCAAACCAGGACAATAAGAAGGACATGGCCCTGCTGGAACAAGACCACAGGAGGGTCACAGAGATGATCAGAGGGCTGGAGCACTACTCCTATGAAGACAAGCTGAGAGCGTTGGAGTTGTTCAGCCTGGATAAGAGAAGGCTCCATGGAGACCTTATTGCAACCTTTCAATATGTAAAGGGGCTTATAAGAAGGACGGAGAAATATTTTTTACCAGGGCCTGTAGCGACAGGACAATGGACAACTGGAACAGGTTGCCCAGAGAGGCAGTAGATGCCCCATCCCTGGATACATTCAAGGTCAGGTTGGACAGGGCTCTGAGCAACCTGATCTAGTTGAAGATTTCCCTACTCATTGCAGGAGGGTTGGACTAGATGACCTTTAAAGATCCCTTCCAACCCAAAATATTCTATGATTCTATGAAAGACAGTATGTTTAGACTGGACATAAGGAAGAAATTCTTTACTGTGAGGGTGGTGAGACACTGGAACAGGTTACAGAGAGAAGCTGTGGATGCCCTTTCATTGGAAATGTTCAAAGCCAGGTAGGACAGGGCTTTAAGCTACCTGGTCTAGTGAAAGATGTCCCTGCCCATGGCAGGGGGGTTGGACTAGGTGATCTTTAAGCTGCCTTTCAACCCAAACCATTCTATGTTTCTATGAATTCTTTCAGCTATACCATTATTTATTGCTGTCACCTACTCTAAACTTGCACCTGTATACATTCAATTTTGCAAGTTCGGCATGTTTTTTTTCCTGATAAAGTTCCTAGTTTGTATGTCCTTTGAAGGTTGAGGTCTGGGGTCCAGACTCTCAAACTCTTGGTCCTTTAAGTAGCTATTCTAAAGTTAAATGAGATTCTTTGCAGGACCACATTTAGAGGTTGAAATAGGAAGTTTTTTCTATTAACCTGATTTATAAGTCTTCCAAAGAATAAATAATCTTTTCCAGAAAATCAAAGAAACTGCTCACGCCAATATTCATCAACAAGAAACATGACACTGTTTGCCTTTCTGTTATATCACTTGGATGGAAGATAAATAAGGCTGCATCCGTTGGCCTATAAAAGAATCAGTACTCATTTAGCAAATTTATGTAGCTAGTAGCGATTACCTGCATGAAAGTTTTAAAACTTGTTATTTTTTAATAAATTATTTCTATTATTTCATAATTTCTGTAAGCCATAATTTAAGCACCTTAAAATATATCATTAGGAAAAACTTATATTCCAGATAAAATTAGATTTCCTCATAATTTCATAAGCGGCACTTAAGATCTCATATTTACATATGTGTTTTTCCCTGAATTTAAATACTAGAATTAATTCTAGCCACAATTTATTTTCACTGTCCATGTCTGGGTTTGACAAATATTCTTGCCAGGAAAGGAATAAATATTGCAGAGAAAACTGGGTTTTTTTGTGAACGCTGGAACTAATTAAAGCTAGTCTTCTCAAGGCTTTTGTGTCATGGTTGATCGTGAGCTTTAAGTAAAGCTGTTCCCATAATTGGGATATCTGCAAGATGGCTTTCCTCTCTGGTTTCCTGTATCTATTTACATGTAAACTAACACTGTCACCTTTCCATTGCCCATAACATTTGCAAAGACATAAATTTTCATATATGCAGGAGTTTAACGATCTTTCAAATATCTGTTCTGCTATGAAATCAGACAGCAGTTTTGAAATTATTGGGATGAAGCAGAAATCATAGACAAACAGACAATTTATCTCCTTTTCTTGACCCCAGGTTTGGAAACTTGATTTTTAAAATAACTTGGTTTTGTGCTATGCTTCAAATAACAATTATTTAAGGCTACTAGCTTAAATAGAAGAACAAATGTGTAATAAGAACACTTTGAAATTCATATGTTCTTGTACTTTCTGATTTGGGCTTGGAAATATAAAATCCATGGGAATGAAAACTACAGTCACTAAACTGTAGTGGAGATACCACCTCAGTTACAAGCAGAGACAAACTATTCGTATTTGGAAGCTTTGCAAAGGAACTTATCTTCATGGGGTCAGAAGACTGTTTTCAGTTGTGCATTCCCCTTACATCAGACTTCTCAATAAAGAGACCATAAGGGTACATCTACAAGGCTTATAGCAACATTATTCAACCACTATGACGAAAAAACCCTGCGTGTACATATTTATCAAGGAAAATAAGGTGTGCTTAGTCTTCAGGGAAAACATCCATGACCCTCAGGATCATTACATGTGAGAATCATAATACATTCTGTGATAAGGGAAACACTGAGTAAACATAGATCTCTGCTGGCTCCTTTGAGGGTGTGGAGGGACTACAGACATGAAAAGGAAAAGAAGGTGAATCTGTTGATTCTCTACAATGCAGCAAAAAATATTAGCCTGGCCAGCCAAGAGGAAGGGCCGACCTAGTAAGGGAGTTTTTATTAAGTTGGCTCCTTCTCTCTTACAAGCATTTAGCAAAGGGTAGACAGTCATTGAACAGGGATGGAGAAATGAGATTATCTTTAGCTGTCTCTACAGAGAGCTCTGAAAGGATAGCTTGGAATTGTCAGACTTTGAACTAGTACACATAATTATCAAGTAATAAAGAAACCCATTTGCCTCAGAGGTAGGTGACCAAGGAACTCAATTTCAGTAACTCCTTCTGCATTTAAGATATTTTAACTGTAGATATTCAGAGAATTTAGGACACAATATTGGAATAAAACCATATAAAATTCAAATTATCAAATATTGGTGCTATCATCAAAATGTTGGTTTCAAGTATAGAAAAAGTGAGGAAATGAGCATGGCTGGGAAGACAGCACAATATAGTCACTTGAGCAGTCTCTGAGGACAGCAGTGGGAAATCACCACACAGAGATAAACGTCTGCTTTTCCACAGAATGCACAGAAATCACAGGTGCCTATAAAGAGCAATCCAGTCCATTTACATTATTTTAATTTTTTTTTCTACCAAGGATGTATGGAACCAACTGGAAATCTAAAAAGCGTCTATGTAGTTCAGATTAATTCTTCCTACTCTCTGTGAAGTATAGGCACCAAAGGAAGGATGGTTCTTGCCTCCTGACAACAGCCTGCTGTTTGGAGCACTCACTCAAGAAATGGAAATACTGATTAAAGGATGGAAGCCAGATTAAGAGGAGGAATGAATTCATGCCTCCCTTACTGCGGTAATCAAAAGCATTAAGCCACAGAACACTGTGTGTGAAAGCACTTGAAACTGAGCAAGCAAATAAGGAAGCCAAATCGTAACCAGAAATTGAGATATTAGCTGCAAGTGGCAAAACTCAATTTCCATATCTTAATATCAGAAAAAAATTAGCGTTTTAAAAAAATATATATTGTGATTAGTTAAAACCATCTCCAGAACTACTGATCAGAAAATCAGACATGCATCCTTCCAGTTTAACATCCTGGTTACTTGAAAGGCATTTTTCCTCTATTGCTTAGCCCTTTCTCCCCTAGAAGGTGGAAGACAGGTTTAAATAACCTAGCTTGAGTGCTGCACCCATATTTCTCAGTGCTGTAATATGGCATAACCAAATGAATGCTCTATCAGTCAGGGATAGTAATAACCACTCTCACATGAGATCAGTCATAGATTTAATCCTCAGTTCACCTTTCTAGCTTCTCCTGGGAATGATAGAGAATTTAGGAGGCTGTCCAGATATCTAGAAAATTAAACACCTCTAAGCATGTGTGGGTGACTCAAGTTATATGCCTCAGCTAGGCAGGGAGGAGTCTAATGTATTTATACACATAGTGTTAAGCAATCTTGGAAAAGAAGTATGTATTTCAGATAGTCAAATCTGTATTTTGAGTGGCTAAATTGCAATTTGGGTAGGGTATGTCATCCTTAAACCACAAATCTAATCCCATACAATGCAGAGGACAACACTGTATAATCCTATTCACGACCCGAACTAATCAAGCTCTATCTTAAATCTAGTTAAATCCTTGCCCCTGATATCAAATTTAAGCACAATTCACTCCTTAGATGACAGGAAACAAATACCAATTCCGTTCTAGATTTAAGATTAATATTATGGCTTTTCCCATTCTCATAGTGTTCTTCATTGCCAATTTTCCTCAGAAAATTCTGACTCTCCAACTGAACTTCTGTCCTTTATTATTGTCCCAGTTTTACATAAGTAAAATATATTATAATTAAATTTAAGATAATTAAAACTAGGCAACAACATGCTTTTCTGATGGAAGGACAAATTGTGTAGTCAAGGAAGTTCAGATACCTTGATTATCACATGGACTTTGGTTCAAGTCAAGAGGTGTTCTTCCGATACCGATTCAGGGTATTTTATTAACTTGCAGATGAGAAGACTGTCCAGGAGACTGTAACTCGTATGTTGATGAAACATCAGTCAGGAATCCACGTAATCTGGAGACATGCCTGAAAAGGAGTGGATGTGGAATTTAGCATGGGATTCAGCATAGAGGAAGGCTGCTATGTGGCCCAGGATACCTAAGGAGCTCAACAGTGTATGGGAAGAAGATGTAGGGAAACACCAGAAAAAATCCATTGTACAGATCACAGCTTGTAGAAAGTAAGCATAGGTGGAAACGAAGTCCAGAATGGTCCTGCTATTCTCCAACAGTTTGTATAGCGGTTAGTAGAGACTTTTTACATATACTAATATCCCAAATTTATTTGCAAGAAGCCTTTAACTAATAAAGAGAAAACAGCAATCCTTTTTACACCACCAAAGGGATACTTCATGCACAAGCACATAATAGCCCCAACAGCACACAATGATAATGGCCAGATCACTACAGACTGCAATGTGTGTTCTGACAGACAGAGGATATAGAATTAAGTGTCCTGAAAACCAAGAGATGTGGGCCAATATCTCTATTGAAGAGACAATATCATCCTGTCTTGCACATTATCTTGAACCAGCAAACACAGGCATCCAAACTTCTCTGATCCAAGATCTCCTTTCTCTTTGGCATAAGAAAATAATTGCAGTAAATTCTTCTCTTGATATGGGAAGGATTAATTCCATTTCTCTACAGTTAGTAGGGTAGCTTCTTGTTATTTTAGCCTTTTTTTAAAAAAAAAAAAAAAAAAAAAAAGATTCCCATAACTGAAAAGAGATGGTAAGGCTAAGGGCTGCTAGGGAATCAGACTAGACATAGGGGTTACTGAATAGAATGATGCTGAATCCTTCCTTTCAAGGTGCAACTGTTTCAGGCCTGGTCCCAAAGAGCTGTCAGGAGGAACAGGTTCAAGCTAAGAGGAAGCATCTTCTCTAAATGAAGATACAAGGTGATGTCCAAGGTGCAATGAACACCAAGCACAATGCAGTGGAAATGCTGTTTCTTTCACTGAGGGTTACAAAGTCTTAATATGCTTCTGAAACTTAAGAGGTTGAAGAAAACATTCAGAAAAATTAATCTTTGAACCAGAGGAAAGACTCCAAAAAGGATGCCAAGGCAGCCACTGAATTCTTGAAAAGAAAGTTAAAGCAGCACCCAACTAAATACTCTCTATAAAAAAACCAAAACAAAATCCAAACAACCAAGACAAACCAAATAAAACCCAACCAACCAAACCAAAAAAACCCCACCGAATAAAAAAACAACCCACACCGAGAGAAACAGTAATTATTACACCACAAAAGAGAATGTAATAAAAAAAAAAGGTATAAAATAAGCAGGAACCCCCAAAAGCTAGAGTTTACTGCCTACATATGATTCTGGCATTGTAGTTGAAGCTCTGGCCTGGCCAGACAGTTGAGAGGAGGGAAGAGGAGCAGAGTAGTCGCTGCACGATGTGTGCAAGGGCTGACACCACGCTCAAGAGTGCTGCTGGAGATAAACACATCTTCAGTTTTGAGAACTTTGGCATATCCACAGCCTATTTTTGAAAGGGAAAGATAATGCCTATGGAAGTATTACTTCACGTATTGTATCAGAGATGGGAAGAATTCCACTGATCAATGCCAGGAGACTAATAAATACAAAAAGAAAAGTTTTCCTCCTCTTTATAACACAACTCCTACCTAAACTGTCTCTTAGAGACATTGGAGGGTAAATGTACAAAGGCATCACTGTGACTATCATCTCCAGGAAGGTTTCACAAACATTCACAGAAATTGGAAACATTAATATAAAGCTTAGTGGAAATATTTATGCAACAGACTTAGATAATCATGTATCTTTTTGTCAGTAAAAACTAACAAAATGAAATTAATTAAAATAATATTCCTGTGTAGTAAATTGTTGATTTCAATGAGAGAGCACAGAATAATTTTATACCATTAAATTTTTAGCAACTAATTTGAAATAATCCAAGAGGCAGATAATTTTTTATTTTTCCCAATAAATATAAGAAATACAAGCTGTAAATAAAATCCTTGCCTTACCCTATGTATCACAATGACAAATGCAACGAAAACACAACTGGTTGGCTTTTCTGCAGGATCTTCAATCAAAACCTTTATCAAAAGGCCAGAAAATGACCAAGGAGGAAAGTAAAAAGCGTGCTCAAAAAAAATACTACCTTTAGTGCAATCCGAAAGCAAATAATGCTGCTGACAGCAACAAGTAGAAGCTAAAGCAGCCGCCAATTGCCATTTGTATTACCACCAGATCAATACTACAAAAGAAAATAGACAGGGCTATGCACTTGATAGAGTAGGTACGATGTTCCTACATCTTAGGAAGAGTCTGGAGATATTTTGCAACAGTAAGCAGGAAAGAATACTACACTGATGATACAACTGATACTGCTGTTTAGTCACTAAACAAACATATTTTTATATTTATATATGGAGACAAAGAAACGTGCCAAAGATAAGATCTAAAAGCACAGATTTTAAAAAGAAAACTTAACTTAGTTTGGCATAATATTATTTCTGCACATTTCTCAAAAACCATGCCAACTTCATGTATGTTTTATAATCCATAACCGCAATTTCATAGTGTTCCCAAGGGCTAGACTCTCATGTGGGGAAAAATACTACTAGAATTCACACCTGAACTGATGACTAGAAAGATTAACAAAATTGCCTACCCACTGCAGTGCACAGGTTGTAGAAATGCTCCTAATGTTTTTGCGCCAACACCAGAACTTCTGCTTTGAACTACATGCACACAAAAAGTGGAACAAAACAACAGAACACCTCAAATTATGGAATATGTACACATGCTAATTTTCCAGCGAAAAAACACACATGCAAACAGTTATAAATACATCTCTTGTGGTTACGCAATGCCTGTATTTTCTTTTCCAGTTTAAGTCCCTGGCTACAACTGAAGACTGGTACCAGCTTAGATAATTATATATTTAACTCACATGGCAACTCCTCCATGCTTGGATTTAGTCTATTAGTACTGAGATGATCCTTGTGATGCACATGTTTAGGTGAACTAAGGTTTAATTCACGTGACAACTCCTACGTGCTCACAATTAACAAAGTGCATAGAAGACAGAACTCCCATCACTCCAACAACTTTATCCACAACTGCTCGTATCAGAGCAGCTGCACAGGGGTGAAACAGCCCAGTGAAAGCAATGGAATTCTGTTTTTAGTCACAGACTGAGGACACCATTCAGAAGCTCAGTTATACTCAGTCTCTTCTATGTTAGGGCAGTGAGGATGACTACTGATAAAGAATATGTTTGGCTTCACCAACTATCATACCTTTTAAACACCTCTTATATGGAAATACCAACCTTAGCCAGGAAAAGAAAACCTGCCTGAAAAGAAAAGCAGCCGGATGAATAAACTGAGCCTGTCTTTTTATGGTGAGGATTTCTGAAATTTTAACACAAGCTCTGTTTTTGAGACTGCTTCCTACATGCAAGGTTCCAGTGTTAGTCTCTAGCTGTGCGCTGCCCTGTTACCAGCATTCAGAGTATGATCAGATGCTCTGATTTGTCACTTTAAAGGTGAATGTTTTTAAAACAGCACTGTAAAGAACTGCATATAATCATCATACTCCATACCAAGATGCATTTTATTCACCTCTAGATTGAAAAGGGGAGAGAAAGAGACCATTGTCAAGCATAATTATGCGCTGCGCAGTACCCTGTGAAGCTGGAATGTGCTTGTTTCTGACTGAACACGCTAACACTGTCTGGCACTGCTGTCCCGGCAGCAAGGTCCCCGGTTCTCCTCCTGACATTATAATGAACAACCTTATCACTCACCCGCACTCCTGCCATTACTGCAACAGCATCATCAACTGCAGAGTTTGGACAAGTCTGTAATAACTCTTGAAATGCACACAAAGAAGAAATATTCCTAACAATTTCCAAATAAAGAACCTCATGAGGGAGAGCAGAAACAAAGCAGAAGTCTATTATACTGCTAACACACCTCTAGATTCTCTCTCATAGAGAAGGTCCTGATAGTTCTTGTGATTGTAAAGGTGTCAACTCAAAGTAATAAGCGATGGTGATAAAAATATTCAAAGTGTTTTTCAGGGATTTATTAAAATAATTCAAAGCAGAGAAATCGGTACATCAACAAAAACTTTAATTTTTGCATCTACTAAATTAAAAACCAAACGTGCACTATCTGGGAGGCAAATTTCAAGAGTTACAAATATTGTACACATACAAAAAAAAAAAATAATTTGTTAACGTCAACTGGTAATGCTACTGGTTCTTCACTTACATTTTCCTGTTGAAAAGAGCAAAGAATAGGCAAGTTTCACAGTAAAACTAAGAGCATTACAGCTGTATAAATGTTCTGAGAAATTCAAGCTAAAGCTGTAACCAAAAAGCATACAAAGTAAACACTATATTCAGTATTTAATAGGTTTTAAATTGTCATCTTTGGCTGGGCGCATACTACATTTGCCACATCTCGGCATTAAAGAAAGCATTTCATTTTTTTAGTATTAAAATAGACTCTTTCAAGATGCTACATAAATTAAGCATGAAGTACCTGCTTGTTCCTATGTGCTACTGAAGATTTCCTCATGCATTAATGGAACATATATATAAAATAAGACAATTAGAAAGTCTTGAAACAGTTTATTACGTATTTTAGCAGTTTATTTGCTGCATTCATAATTCTGTTTTTAATTCCTTCTGACAATACAGAAATACAGAAGGACTTAATTTGCTTCAGTTGCTGAATTTCAAACAAAGAACTTGGGGGGTGGAGAGTGGAACCAGTAGTACTGGAAGACAGTACTTACTTACATTATTCACATTGTTTAAACTGCAAGCTTCATGGAGCTTGTTCACTGAAATGAGGATGGATAATCTTAAGTATTCAGTAAATTCCACAGATCAGCTGAAAAGTCTTCTGAGGCCTGGATTAAGGAACTTTAACCAGGCATCCCTGGCAGTTCATGCATAGGGTAACTGCTTCAAAACACCATTACTAAATCTGTATAGGTAGAGAACGCTCTCTACAAATCCTACTAGGATAATTCTAAATTGTTCAGGGTGTTAAATTCAGATAAAATTCATCCAAAAAAGGTCAAATGATTTGTGTAGGTTCTCATAGGAGAACAGACAGAAAACAAAGGGTAAAGAAGCAATCATGAAAATTGCAAAGGTTCTCTTTATGTGCTTATTATTATTTTTACTGTGGTGTCATGTTGAGACTCTATTTAGTGCTAGATGCTGAATAAAGACATTACTCCTGCCCTAAAGGTCTTATTTCGTTTTAGAGGTCAAATCCAAATAACTGTGGAATCCTGACCTGTTGGTACCAGAGTCCCCTAGTACTAGAGATACTAGAGATCAGGAGGAGGAAATGCTGATAATATAGCTTGTGCGCTTGTTTTTTTTCTAATTAAGAGAAAATGCCATTTCCTTTTTTGAATAAACCAAATTATTTCCACCTTAAAATGAGAGGGATATACATGGACACAAAAATGTTCTGTCAAGTATATAATTCTAATGTTGCTATTCTGGCTGCTCTGTTCAGCTATTTGTTCCATTTTATTATTCCAGGCTTTCAACAGAAGAGCTGGAAAAAGTACACATTTGCATATTTCTACATTACCAGCATTTCTGTATTAACAGTATGTACTATACAGCTTTTTTAGCATACAGCACTTAAGACATTTCATTTTGTTCCTTTCTGTGGCACTTTTTCTTTTGTAACTTTCATTTTACATACAATTACATTTTAAACTATGTTTTAAATGCTTAATTTTATCAAATTATTAATGCCTATGTCTCAATATTTATGGAATACATTAATAATGCAGAATATATTATTTATACTTTCATGGTTAGAACAGGAATTGAAAATTCAAAGGACCAGTTTAGATCAATTTCTTGTCCTAAATAAAAACATTAATATAGCAGACATACTGTAGACTTTGTGAAAGAAAGTCTGGGGACACAAAACATTCAGTAAACCATGCTAGGTGTAAAACAGAACTATGTATTAAAAAGATAGCTTAAAATCAAGTCTAAGTAACAAACTACCATTCTGGTAACTAGCAGACAAGCTGCATGGATTGAAATTCCAGACAGAAATACAAAGTTTTGCTGCATATTGCTACCTGCCCCACCATGATAGTGACACCAATTGCAACAGAGGCATCACCCGCTAAAACATCAGAGATGTAGCAAAGGCAGAGCATTCAATTGTATTAGACATTATGTAGATGGAACAAACATCATAAATATGACATTACTTAGATCCCACTGATTTTTTAGATCAGAGGTTGTTTCATGGTTATCATCACAAAACAGGAACTACGAGCCATGACATACTTGCACTGAGGAACGCATAGCACCGCTCCAAGACCTCACAGTGAAAGTGCCACTGAAGTAGCAACTACAGTGTACTTAAAAATCAATATGCTGCATGAACAACAAAGGGCAAGAAAAATCACCACAGCTGTGCTAATCTTCAGAAGGTGGAAGTATATAAAAATGAGGATGACTGTTAAAAAAGCCAGAAGGGAATCCTAAAACAACTGGCTCCTTATAGGCAGGAGTAGAGACTACTGAAGGGTATCGTATCGGAAGCGCAGTGCTAGAGAACACACCTTACTAAAGCAAATGCTGTTACTGGGGAAAGTGTCATCAACTGACTGAACAACTAAGTCATTAAGTCACTAAGCACAGGTTCAGTTTAAAATGGAAGTAGCTGTAGAAGAATCCATGGTATAAACACACAAATTAACATACTGCCTAGGCTCCATGGTATTCACCCAAGGGTTCTAATGAAATACAGGTTGAAGTAGTCAGACAACTACAGTTTCTTTGGTACCTAAACAACGGAACTGACAAATGCAATGCCAAGCTTGAGACACAAAAAAGTTCTTGGGAATAATTTGCGTAAGCTGGAGATTTCATAATAGAAAGTACAATAAAGGACAGAATTAGTGGACATCTCACTAAATACAATCCATCAGTGAAGAGCCCACGTAGCTTCTGTAAAGGCAAACTCACTGAAGTTCTCTGCAGGGGTTACAATCTCGTGCACAAGGGTGACCCAGCTCATGCAGTCTACTCACTTTTTGAAAAACACTTTAAACAAAATTCCCCGCTAAAGGCTTTTAAGGAAACTAAGCTGTCAAGACATAAAAGTGAAGGTTGTAGTACGGAAAAATAACTGATTAAAACAGAGGAACCAGAAGACAGGAATTCAGACTCAGCTCTGACAAAGGAGAGAAGTCACTTGCACAGGGGGCTGTACTGGGAACTGTCCTGTTTAACACATGCATAAATAACATGGCAAGGGAGAAGGAGAAGGGGATACATCAGCAAGGTGAGAAAACCTACTGAGGGTACATGCTTCTTCAACGCAGTAAGGATGAGTGCAGCAAAAACGCCTTATCAGTCTGAGTGATCAGGTAATAAAATGGCTGGTGAAATTCCATTTAGATTCATGTAAAACGATACATGTATGGAAAACTAATCCTAGCTTCATATATAAAACAAGAGGCTCTGAGCAGACCAGTAACACTAAGGAGCAGAAGAGTGAGGTTATGCTAATTCCATGAAAACGTCAGCTTGGTGCTTGGCCATACTAAAAAAGCAAATTAGGAAGTTTAAGCAGCATTATGAAAGTTACAAAATATCGGAAAAAAGTATAAACAGGAAAAGGCCATTCTACATAATTCTATAAACTTCTGTTTGCTCCATACTTTAAATTTTGCATGAAGCTTTTGCTTGTTCTTCTCAATAGAGTACACAGCAGAAATGGAAAGGGTGTTGAGATGGGAAGAGCTAGCCAGGGTATGAACTGCTCTCATACAGGGAATGCTCAAATAAACTGGGACTCTTCTGTTTGCAAAAAAAATGTGAGTTTGGGAGCTGCTATGACAGAGATCTATAAAATCCTCAGAGGCAACATCTTAGATAAAGATTAAGTATTCACGGTTTCATAAAAGAAACAAATAGATACCACATATAGGTAGGAGGAGACAGATTCAAAGCAAACACGTGGTAGGACTTCAAACTACTTCAAACCCCTGGACTCTGTGCCAGGGACACTGAACGCAAGAAGCTCACGTGATGAGGTCAAGCTAAAACCAGACAAGCATTTGAGAGACAGATTCATTGCAGGTACCTAAATAGATTAACCCCCAAAAGTTCACAATATGTTCAAGCCAAAAATGCTCAGAAGCTGAAAGAATGATAGAAGTGTCATATGGACTAATCCTATTCTTACCCTCCTCTAGGTACCTGCTGGTGGCTACTGCTGAAGTGAGAATTCTGAGCAAGGTGCAGAATTCACTACTCTGTTAGCTATTTGGGTGCAACATTTTCTGCAAACTACTAACCAACAATTCACATTACAAAGGCTAAGATAAGGGGCTACAATCAGATCTAATGACCTTATATAAATTTAAATATTTAAAAGATAAGCACTCAAATTGCATTCCACTGTCCTTGAACTCATGTTCATGCGGAAGTTCCTATCTTTGAAAGCCCAAGCCCTTCTTGCTATTAAAGCCAAGGTAAGATTACTAGTACAGTAAATAGTTTATTTCACATAAATTATTCTGGATAATCTTTCCTCTGTATTGTACGTATTTTCGGTTTTTTACGTCCTTTTTAAAAAACATGTATACTTATTCTCTTTTATCAACAGCATTATAATTTCTAAATACTTTCTGTGTATTACTGTAGCACATTCATTTGTCATGTCATGGCTATATTTCTCCTCTATTTTTTCATTGGATCACACCATTAATTACAACATTACATAAAAATCCTGTTATCTGCTATGAAAGCCTATCCACTGGAGACAAGTGCCTTGAATGTTTATATTTTCCAAGTTAATATCCAGTGGTCAACAAAGGAGAAAAGGCTGGCTTGGTTTTTGTAGGTTTGGTGTGGGGTTTTTTGGTTTGGGTTTGGTCGGGTTTTTTGTTTTTGAAAAGTACTGAAGCCTAAACCATTATACTGGCTCTTAAAAATCTTGACATACCATTCTGCAGAAGGGAACATTTTAACCAGAACTTGAACTTCCTTCAGGTCATACACAGAAAGTCAGCTTTAGAGTAAACCTCTCGGAAGAATTTACAGAATATGGGTGATGTTCGTTATTCATTGTTACTACAGTGCCTTGGAGCCTCAGCTGCAGACCAGGGCTTTATTGTGCTGCTCAAACAGCAGCATACAGCCACACTTAGGTAAAGAAGTCCACCACGGCCAACCCTGTCATGCTGTTTTTTCTTTAACTATGTTCTGTTTGATATCTACTGCAGGGGATTAAAAGATGAAACTTTAATTGAAAACTATTTCAGAACCACAAACTCTGTATGGCTAAATACTCCTTATAATTTCCAACCTAAATGTATTCATGCCCCATCTTATATACATTTTTTTTCTTTTGACAGAACCATCATTTATCTGATGTAACTCTTCTTCCTTCAGTGTTTACCCTCTGGTGTACTTATATGGGGTAGGGTCACAACTCCTTTAAACTTTAACTTTGTACATCAAATAAATCACTCTTCTAGTCCCCAGCTGCCTGTATTACAATCATAATATATCATTCCTGAATACAAAATTTGATGTTAGATCTTCGAGGGCTTTGTAAAACGGCACTATTTTATTTCTAGCTATTTCAGAAGTACTTCATCAAACACAGTCTAATTTCAAATGTGCCTTTTACAGAATTCAGATTCATTTTTGCTTGGCAATTATCATCTGGTTCAGCTAGCGCATCTCAGATTTTCTCATGCACTCTTCTACTGATAATTGTAAAAATTTGCACTTTCTATTACATTTCATCCTAATCAATTCAGTCTTCAGAATTATTCAATCTTTCCTCTATAACATCATTATCTTTCATGATTTAGTGATACTTTCCACTGTCTCATCTACAGAGTTCATCAACATTTTCCCACTTTCTGTGTACTGATTAAGACTGCTATCTCCAAGAGACTTGCAACAGGAGACCAGCAAATAAGAGACAAAAGAACATAGACAGAGAAACTGGCTTTCTGTCTGTTCAGGTAAGTATTTGACAACAAATTATAAGGAGGGCATTCATGGACTATAATAAAGTATTTTTATAGACATTAAATAGTGAATACCATTAACACTAGGATGACAGGCAGCACAGTTCTGTATGGCTATGCATGCAAATTGCACCTGCAAAGTTTTCTTTACATACACACCGTCCATTTTGTAATATATGGAGCACTGAAAACCTTTTAATTTTTTTTTTTTGCTTGTGTTTCTTTCCCATTAAAGATACACTCATCAGAAATCAAAGATAAGGCTGCTTTCAGAATGTTTAAAATGAATTTTTTATATAACTGAAAAATGGAATCTTTTATTCTTTGTCTACAGAACTATCAAAAATAACAATTGTGCCTTAAGTGATCCCACTGAATTAACTGTCCCGGTTTTAACTGCTCTTGTTACAGTGTATCCAAGAGTCAGATCCAAAAAAACACTCAGCATTAAAGGCCAAAGCATAAGAAATGAGGTAGCTAGCTCTAGGGGTGGAATTCACAGGTTCCATTAAGCACCTTCATTATCTAAACACTGTATGTACAACCTTAGGTATAAAAAAATAGTATTCACAATATTCAGTATCCCGAGTAGAGGAAATACCTACAACCGCCAAAACAGAACGTGCAAAAGAAATGTGTTTCTGAAATTTTATCTCTTTTATGGATTTAGATACCTAAGCTATACTTGAAGTGAGCACCTCAAATTATATTAAAGATTTCCCACATGTAGGTTTCTCAATCATATTATCTGTATCCAGACAACTGGATGAATTGATGTTATTGCCCAATTCTCACACAACAGCCCAGGCACTGAAGCACTAAGGGGAAACAATGATTCACTAAGCAGAAACTCCCCATCTATTCAGACCCATCCCTCTCACTTTCTAAGAGAATGCTTTAAGCACCAGGATACAGGCATTGCTATCCTATAGGTTTCTGAAATCTGGCAAAGAAGAGAGAGCTGTGGTTTGGGTTTAACTCCCTACTGTCCACGTGCAACAAATGTGCTCAGCTCGTTCCTCCAGATTTGCATTCCTGGAAGAATGCAGTAGAACAAACGTCCACCCATAGTTTCTAAACAGCCTTTACTGGAAGTTAGACACCTAAGCGAGCTGACAGCTGCACCTCCAGGCCTGAGCTCAGCACAGTCTTCAAAGATTATGGAAGTTTTTCCTAGAAACTTTACACACTGGTGACAGTTAATTAGATCTTTCAGATTTTACAGTTATTCAGATCACTCTCTTGACCTTGGAAATCTGAATCCCACACAAACTCAAAGCTGGGAAGGTATTTCAGAGGAGAATGGCTATATAAATGCCTTCCCTGTTCTTATTCTTCACCAGTGCCATAGATGGAGTAAGAGATTTGTTTCCTCCATTTTGGCTTGGCTCTGCACAGCTCTTCAGCGCTTAAGCAGCACTTTACACATCTGTGTGTTTCTGGAGATCTGCCTTTTGGTTCTGTGAATTTAATTAAGGTGGACATTTAACACGTATTTTTCCTAACATCAGCAATTTTCATTTTCTCGAACGTTACTGCTACTTTACATTAACAACCTCAAAATTAATGCTTTGTCTGGAAAGATGATATTTTCTAGTTGAGGGAACATTTAATGTATAAAAGACAAATCTATTTTTCACCTCAAAAACTAGCTGTCATTTGCCATGATAATTAAATATACGTGTAATGCAGTGACAATAGGAAATGTCAATAATAATTTATTCAGCACCGTGTTTTCTTTAACACTTTTAACGTATGATGAACATAAACATTTTTATGTACCTGTGCTCAATCAAACACAGTCTCTAAAATTTTAAAGTGCCATTTACTTTTTATATACTTATTCTCCAATTCCCCCTGCCATGGTGGATTATCCCACTGTAAGGCATATCTCAACAAAATCATATGCTTTCAAAGCTTTTGTCACTTTATGTGGCTACTTCTATCTTAAGTTAAGGTTGTAGATGTATTGTATGTACAGCTGCATGTAAAAATATTTTTTCCAGCCCTCTTCCTCCTCATGAAAAGAAATATATGGAGCTTGCTATTAACAGGCAAAAGCAACTTTACACCTTAAAGGAATCTGTAATACTTCTGAAAATAAATTACTGCAGGGTAGTAAAATTTGTTCCATCACAGCTGTAGGGCATTCTGCAACAGAGAAACAAGCATACAGATCCAAGTGTACACACACAACACAAGCAAATCCAGCTGAAGGACAGATTTCTTGTCACAACACAGCCATATACTCGTGACTTGAAGCCCTTAATATAGAAGACAGAGTTGTGAGTCTTGTTGGTCAATTTTTTGCCACCTCTACTTACCCAAAATTCTAGAGCTTTATCCTCTAACCAACCAAACCACAAATTACTCTTCACTTTACTTCCCAAAATGCAGCTCTGTCAGTGGTTAGAAGGTTTTCTACAGATGAGTGTCAATGTACTTTATTTACTGTTAGGAAGTAAAACCAGCTTCTATCATTCACTTTTATCCCTCCATCTATTAACACTAGTAACACCATTTCTTGGTAGTAGTAGTAGTAGATTTGAAACAAGCAAACAAAACACCAAGCAAGTGTAGATCAAGGCATAGAGAAAATATTTTTGATTTGTGACTTGTTCAGTCATATTCTGTGAAAATAAATCTGGCTTAATCCTCTTGCCTGAAAAAATCTTAAAGTTCTTTTCAAGCACTTTAAAAATGCAGGTTTTTTTTAATAAGCATTAGCCATGAAAGCAGCACTACAGAATGAACATTTCAAAAAAATCTGTCTTAAATATTCATCGTATATCTACTAGTTTAATAAAAAGAGATATATTCCCATCTGATAAACTGTTCCCATGGACAAAGTTACCATTTAGGAAGTGGTGCTACTCCTTCCACAAACATCCTGGGAGCCTTCTGTATAATAACTTCCCCAAGAGTTCTGGCAAAGAAATACCAGCTGACTCTGAGGATATAAACATGCTTTTAAAATCACTACTTTAAAAAAAAAAAAAAAAATCAATTTAGAATAATAAGCTTGCCATAGGACATACCACACAAAGAATAGAAGATGTGAAGTCTGTACGTAGCTTTCCTGAAGTTATCATGTAATGCAGTTGTTCAGTGTTGCAATACATCATCATGAAACAAAAATGCATAATGTACAATTTTTTTAAAGCCCACTCTATGAAATAATTTTACCATTTCACATAAAAATATGAGATGCATATTCCAGAGAATAAATGCTGAAGTTTGCTTTTGGCACCTTTGTGGATGACGATATACCTTTTTCTTCATGCTCTCCTTTTAGCAAAGGAGAGCTGAAGACTTCAGATAGCTAATTCAGGTATTATTTAAATACGAAAGAAAAAGAATGCATGAGATCCCAACTGTCATATTAAAATAAAACCTCATGCTCTATTACAAAATCTGAAAGGAAGCCCCTCAATTAGAAATAAGAGACCACAGAGTCCCTTGTCCCCAAAAGCTTGTGGAAATCCCAGTCCTACAAACTGATCTAAAAAGAATGTTCTTGTAGTTCTACTCAGTAAAAATAATTTGTAGGAATGAGACCAAAAGTCAAACAGATATAAACTCAGTCAAGACAGAAGGAACTCAAAAAGAATTAATACTGTGGTCGAGACAGACACAGTCCTTATTTTGTACATAAAAGGCATTAATGACAGTGGAGTTTGTTTTGGTTAAAACCAGTCCATTCAATATTTTCTCTAAAAGCTACGGGAAAGGCTGTTCAGTTCGAGTAGAACAACCTTGGAAAAAGTAAAAGTTAAAGATACAATCTTGTAATTGTGAAGTCTACCAATATTGTGACCATTTTAATGATTACTTAAATATACAGTGATAGGACCTAGTCAAAATCACAGAATAGCCAAAACATATAATTACATCATATGTTCTCTCTGAAATCTGGTGGGAGTTCATTTTTGGTTTTGGCTGTAGGTGAGGGTTTCCCCCACTCCCTCCCTAAAACTGTATGGTTGGGCAGGTGGGGAGGTGCTTAATGGACCACCCTCGCTTCTTTACTCCACTGTGCCTCAGTGAGCCTGGACATAATACATAATTTTACTAAAGCACGAGAAGCCAGATCAAACGGAGGCATGCCATTTTTTCCACAAGTGGTCTAAACTGAATCATGGCTATGTCTTACAGGGAACAATGCCATCTTCTTCCTACCATGCATAGCTCCCAGCTGCTCATCTCTCCCTTCTTTTTCCAGTCTTTGAGCACAGTAAATTGAAAATCAGAACTGAAAAAAACCCAAAACCAACCCACAAATAAAACTCCCCTCTGTAAATAAAGACAAAATGCATTTATTTCAAATCATCATGCTTCTCTAAGGATTTTCAATCAACTAAAAATCCACTCATTCACCTAGAATTAAATAGCTAATTCAGGCTGAACAGCATGGTCTTTCATTAATTGTGAATTAACTGTCTAGTGTCTACTATTTTTTGAATATAAAAATCAGAAACACAATTATTGCCTTTGGACTATGCAGGAGCTCAGCTTTTTCACAGCATGTTACCTACCCTTAAAAACCTTAAACCTTGTCAGTACAGGAGCCCTATAAAAATTCTTAGTTTCTATATCTGTGTCTGTTTTGAAAAACTGATAAAAAAACCCCATATCTGCATGTAAATTACATGCAACTATTCACATTTTCTTGTGCTAAGTCCTACTCTTCCTCTGCCTTCCAATTCTACTTCTTGCATAAAATTGCAACTGAAGTGCTTTGTCCAACTGAAAACAATAGTTTCCTTGTACATGCAATTTTGCCCACTTCAGGTCTTCAACTATGCAACTAATTTGCTGACTTACAAAATAACTCAGACAACACTGATTTAAAAGTTAACTTAGTTTCCCAACTCCTCCATTACTCTATTTAATGAAGTTGAAAGTGAAACCACTTTTACTACAGCATAAACTACATTTTCAATCACAGTTGATAAGTTTTCTTTCTTTATGGCCCCAGATGATGTCAAACAAGTATGTGAGTATTTTATTTGATATTATCAAAAGGGAGAGAACATATTCACAATATTTTTAAACAATCATTCAGGATATTGGTTTATTTTTCAATCCAGCAGCTTGTGTTCATCTGCCTTGAGAATGATAAATCTGATCTGAGATCAAATTATTTAATTTTCCTTTGACCATATCCTTTTACTCATTTCTCTATTCATCTTACTTCCTTGTGTATTCTCTCCTTTGTTTTTTTTTTTTTTTAGGTTGAATAACTGTCTCTCCTCTGCATTTCTATTCTGTTTTGGCAGCGTGGATCTCCAACTGTTCCTTCTTCCAGTCACCAAAAAGCTACACGTTGCTGGGTGAAGAGAATGCATTACCTCACCCAGACTGCCAAAGGAACAGAAAGAGGCTTAGGTCTGTGATCTGTTGTCAGAGCTTCTGCAGCCAACATTAGGACTAATACAAAAAGTGGAGAGGAAAATGGGATCAGTTTTTTTAAGACACCTGTTGCTTTCCTTCTGGCAACTTTTCCTGTATGTATACACATAGATCTTAACTTTGGAAACCACTCAATTTTTTAATATCTGTTTAAACTAGCCTGAGTACCTT
The DNA here is from genome assembly GCA_028565335.1 of Limnodromus scolopaceus. Lineage (NCBI taxonomy): Eukaryota > Metazoa > Chordata > Aves > Charadriiformes > Scolopacidae > Limnodromus > Limnodromus scolopaceus. The sequence continues at coordinate 73,399,480 of JAOXNO010000024.1, read as the reverse complement.
AAGATTAACAAACATTGCGCACAACGTAATGTGCCTGAATTGCATTTACTGAAGTACTTTTCATATTTAAATGTTTGTCTTTTTTGTACTGACTATACTTTATGATATCTTTTTTGTTTGCGGAAATAAAAAGATGAGTAACTACTAAATTCTTTGCAAAGAACTGAGGGGGAGAAGGGAGTAAGTCTTGCATTTACATGACCTGAAAGAATTCTATACAAAACTTCTGGTATTTCAAATGTATTTTAACAACTGTTTACTGCCATTGCATAAAATGGGCAGACAGAAATGTTCACTATATTTAGAGGAACACCTGCTAACACGTACAAACCCTGCTTTTCAAGTTTCCAATCAAATCACTGAGAACAATTGTCTGAAACTAAGTACACTTAGCTATAATTATCTGTAAATATGAAAAGCACGTTTTACGCCTTTTACTTCAAAACCATGCATATTGATATGATACACTTTTTACAGAAGTAATTTTAGACCTGTGTGCAAGCGTGTGTACAAATACGCAGCTAGATCACTCAGTGACACGAGCATAATTTCAACAGCTGCATGGTTTTATGTCAACTTCTGAAAACTCTCATAAGATGCACACAACCTGAAACCGCCTACCATTCCAACAGATGATGTGCTGCAACACTATTTTCTACGTTACCTCATTCTTACCTCCTTTCCCCACCTCCCGCCCGCTTTCCAAGATAGGAGAAGGATAAAACACAAAACAGAAGAGCAAGGACAGTCTTCCATTTGATAATCAGCATTAAAAACAATCAAAACAAGCTCATGTGCGGTAAGTAGCACAGGTACAAAAAGCCATGAAAATTTACCATTATCTAATAGTATAGCTAATGTGACACTAGCTGAAGTGAAAGCTAGTTAGCAGCTAACACGAAGGGATTTGATTATTCAATGTTTCATTTATTGCAGAATGTCATCAAAATGGATCAGCATAGAGGCAAACTACCCTTACCCCAATGACAACCTCTCCACGTTGTTGCAGAAGAAGACAAAAAGCAACGGAACTTTGGTACTTTTGTTGCACAAACTTACACCTGTTTTTTAAACAGGAAACAATTACTGATCTAGAAGCAAACACAGTTACTTCAGATGCATTGACCACGGACCTTTCAATGCTGGTTTGCAAGCACCCCGGTGAACTTGAGCTTCTTTTTAACCAGAAACATTTTCTTTTGCTGCACTGTCTCTACGTACGACACCTGCAGGTACAACAGCTACAGTTGTTCTTGGTACATGTGCAGCAGCAGGAGCCCTCAGCTGCAGAAATTCCAAACAGCAGGGATAGAAGGTAGGTCACCATGTACATAATAACAGCTCCTCGAAAAACTACAACTAAAGGAGGTTAAGTTGCTTTAATCAATTCATAACACTGACCCCATCCTTACTCACTGTCTCAATCAAGTCTGATGAACACATGGATCTAAAATTCAGAGGGAGACACAGAATCAGAGAGACATTTGGTTGGAGGGATCTCCAGAGGTCATCTAGGCAAACCTCCCACTCAACTGAGAATTATTGCCAGCACTAAACCAGGGCAGCCTTGGCTTCGATTCATCATGGTCCAGAAGCCTAGAAAGATGAAGACTACAAGCTCTCTGAGCAACCTGTTCCAATCCTCCTAGAATGCTTCCAGAAAGTTTAAAGAAGTCCACACATTTGAAGTTGTAAGAGCCCAGTTCAGTAGAAAAGCAAGTCAGAAGAACTTTGGCCAATAAATCACAGAACCAATGCAGTTGAAAATGATCTCTAAAGATCATCTAGACCAAAACCTTCTCAAAGCAGGGACAGCTAAAGCAGTTGCTCCAGGCCTTGTCCAGTGATATTTTGAGTATCTCCACAGATAGAGTCCACAATGTCTGGACAGTCTGTTCCAGTGTTTGACCAGGCCCACAGAGAGAAAGTTTTTTTCTTATGTTTAAACGGAATTTCCTGTGTTGAAACACAGCACTGCTGAGAAGAGTATGGCTCCATCTTCTTTCCTGCCTTCTGTCAGGTATTTATATACACTGATGAGATTCTTTCTCTTCTCTAGGCTAAACAACCCCAGCTTGCTGAGACTCTCCCCGTATTACAGATGCTCCAATCTCTTAATCATTTTTGTGGCTTTTCACTCCAGTATGTCCATGTCTGTTCTGTACTGGGGAACCCACAACTGGACTCAGCACGCCAGACATGGTCTCACTAGTGCCGAGTAGAGGGGAGTAATAACCTCCCTTGACTCACTGGTAACCCTCCGCCTAATGCATCTCAGGACACTGTTGTCCTCCTTTGTTGCAACAGCACCGTGCTGGCTCACGTTCAGCCAGCATCCCCAGGTCCTTTTCTGCCAAGCTGCTTTCCAACCACCATGTACTGGTGCCTGAGGCTGTTCCTCCTCAGATGCAGGACTTTGCACTTCTCTTTGTGGAATATTATGAGGTTCCTGTCAGCCTGCCCAGGTTCCTTCTCAGCGGAAGCACAACAGCAACTCCTCCCAGTTTTATGTATTTCAAGACCATCAAACTTTTTGTCACGATCATCTGAAACAGACACACTTCAGTGTGCATGACTCACAGTGAAGGGAAGGAAAAAATAAAATATTAAGACCTAACACTGAGGCATTCGGCCTTGATCAGCACTTGACTAAGCTTTATGGTTGTGATTTCTTTCCATCCATTAAATAAAATGCAAACAATAACCAACATTAAAAGTCACGGGTACTTTACCATATGCAGAAACAGGTTTAGATATTGTATTAAACGAATCACACAATCTCTGGACTTTTTTTCTAGTGTTTAATAAATTGTTACAGCCTGCTGGACAGATGTGTAAACACACTCTGGCGGTTTCTCTATTTTTATGTACAGCTGGAACTAGCCCAAAAGACAGGAACTAACAGAACTGCATCTATTTCTACATAAATTTTATTGTGGGGCAGTAATAATACAGCTTTTGTTCTCTCTACAAATCCACCAATTGTTTCCCTGACCCAGTTAAAGATAGTGACTTTAATCTTCGAAGTCTCTAGCACTATCATCTCCACATACCTCAATGGTCTTGTTAGGTAGGAAAAGGCAAGATTGTTAAATTAACATTTCATCAGTTGGAGGGAGTTGAAAGAGCAGCTTCTTGGTTTTAGAGTATGGTTTGTATTCCTCTGCAGGTGCTCACTGTCCCTCCCTATTCTCCTCATTGCCCGGGAAAAAAATACAAAAAAACCCCAACACAGACATCAGACACACATATACCTTTACGTGTTTTTAGAAAAAGTAAAGACTTATTGTAAAGTAATTTTGGAGCTCTTTTCTTTCTGAGCAGAAAACTTTAAGCACCAGGTGCTTCATTAAATTAAATACTTGATTTTTATATTCATCTTTGATAAGCTCAATAATGCCTACAGTAATGCATATTCCCAATAGGAACAGAGCAACTAGTTAAATGTTATTAAAGAATGTGTTTTAAAAGTTTAATGCTTTTAATATATGAACATCAAGTAGTATTATTAAATTCAGAGTTTTCCTTGTAACTATACTATAGCGTTTAGTCATTACATTTAGAGACCACCTGGTCTGTAAAAAAAGGTCAATCACTACTGCCATTTTTTAAGACTACCATTTAAAAAATAAAGATGTAAAGTAAATATAAAAATTATTAAAGAACCCACAATAACTTTCAACAAAACAATACATTAAGGCTGGACTCTCTTTAGGCTTGATTTCCAGCTTTTTACCTACTTGAAGATAAAAGTTCAAAATTTGTATCCATATTATAACTGCTACTCACACTTTCTGAGTCACTTGCAATGTATCTACATTAGCTTTTTCCCAACTGTAACAGAAATATAGCCACAATGCAGAAAGAACAATTTTTTTTCCTCCTTCGAGAACGCTCAGTTAAAGAACATAAATGAATTCAGAAAATCTGGATGGAAAAACAGATGAAGAATACACAAGATTTTAGACAAAGGATTCACAGGAGGCTTCCTCTGTACATCAGGAAACATTTTAGCACTGTGAGTGTGACCAAGCGCTGGCACAGGCTGCCCAGAGAGGCTGTGGAGTCTCCATCCTTGGAGATATTCAAAAGCCATCTGGAGATGGTCCTGACTAACTATCTCTAGGTGGCCCTGCTTAACTGAGGTGGTTGGACCAGATGAATTCAAGAGGACCCTTCCAACGCCTACTATCCTGTGATTTAATATGATCTATCATATCATAATATGGTGTTCTTCCTAATCTAAACGTATACAGGAATTTCTCACAGCAGAGTACCAAGAGTGCTGGAAAAGCATTCATATTTGAAAGCACCTGAATGTGACTATAGCACTCTTATTTATATCCTTGTGTTAAAATAAAGCAATTTTAAAAGGCATCTAAATGACTACACAAGAAAAAACAAGGCTGCCAAAAATCTGTCACCCTCACACAGTCCACATTTCCAGAAACTTGTAATGACATTACAATGAAAATCTTAATTTACTAAAATGTTCAGAGACTTCTAATGGCATCACAATGCTAATCTAATGCTCGTTGAATGACTACTGTTAATAGTGCATACGCCAAGTAAGCGCAGTGCATTCTTTATAATTCCAGAGAAAGTCTGAAAGTAAATTTTTACATTCCAGTTACAATTAATTTACCCAGAGAACTCGCAGGAAAGAGACCTATCTTTGGTAATTTCAAGGAAACTTCAGCAACAGATGTTGACATCTTATGCATATTTTATAGGTGGCCTCCTATCTACCAGTTGTTCAGCAGCTAATATATTTGCATTAGTTGTATCATTGCCTTTTGCCTCTGTTAAAAAATTGCTGACCAGTGAACTTTCTTATATCTGAAAAAATATGCCAAATAAGACTCTGCCATTTGCTAGTAAAGCTGAGCTGTTGAGGTTGACCGAAGAGCATATGTGTAGATTAGGAAGAGCATTAAATATCTTGACACCCATGGTGGAAACTGTCCTAGAACTGAACTGTCAGCTTCAGAATAACACAAGGAAACATTCTGCTGTGGCTGATGAGATGGAGGGCCATAAAAAGGACTATCTTCTTAGGAGGTCTCTCTCACACTCTGAAAATATTACAGGAAGAAACAGTGTCTTTTCTCAGCTGCAAAGTACGATGGGAATTTTAGAGAAGAACTAGAAATGGTTTGTATATATAAAGAACACAGATGAATTAGTGTCCTCACTGCAAAGCCAGCTGGATGTGCACAGGACATGCAGAAGAACTTAGCTGGTACACTGTCAAAAAATGGAAGTTTGAAGATCACCATCACTGCTGGGCAAAAAAATGTTTACCTGGAAACTATGGACCTAGTCAGCAGTAAAACTTCTGCTTCAAAACAAATTTATAGCATCCCTGGATAATTTCTTTCAAGAGTTCAAGGACCTAAATGGTGAAAACAGTAAGATGCTGGTGGAATCCATTTTGTGTTCTCAGCAACTTCTTAACAATCTCACAAATGTGTCTCAGGATACTGGTAAACGGAGTGAATTTAAAACTGCTCAAATATTGCTGGGACTGTTTAGTTTGAGGAAGAGAAGGCTGAGGGGAGACCTCATCACTCTCTACAACTACTTGAAAGGACACT
>JAOXNO010000024.1:73369994-73381899 GCA_028565335.1 Limnodromus scolopaceus | reverse complement strand
CTGCAGGGAGGTCGGACTAGATGACCTTTGGAGGTCCCTTCCGGCCTGGGCAATTCTATGATTCTATGATTCTATTACTGTTAAAAAATTTTGCTCATGTTTTGATTGTAATTCTAGGTAGAACTGTGTTTAGTGAGAACAGAATAAAGCCATAATCCTGAGTGGATTTTTTTATTGTAATAGTTTAGTAAAATAAAGAAACGTGCACAAGTTCAGAAAAAACAGTCATGACACACAAAACAGACAAGGACAGAGTAATCAAGCAACAACATCTATGAAGAAGAGGTTAAATTATTGTGTTGCTTACATTTTTTATCTAAAAGTCCAAAAAGCAGAAATCAACATTTTGTCAATGTCTGCTAAAACACGCTGTCAGCTTACATCAATTTTTATTGTTTGGAGGAGAGTTATTTTTAGAACAATCTAGAAGAATTATATTTAGGAGTGAGTTAAGCTAGCCTGTTCGCATTGCATGCTACTTCTTAATACTTCTGACAGTAGCTGTTGTCTTTCTTTTATGGCCACTTTCAAAAAAGTCCCATTAAGAAAAACTACACTCTTGAGATCAGAGAGTAGAGTTTTAGAAGTTGTTTAACGACCGACTGAATGCAACTACTATCCCAAGCAGTAATGTGGATTGCGGAGGTCAGCAAGGGTTGAAGTCAAATGTTCACTTCAATTAGTTTCCAATACCTGAAGTTCAAAATGTTCTGACAAAGAGTAACTTATGAATTCCATGAAATATCCATTATCTACATGTCACAACAGAACGTTAAAGTGACTGAAGGTTCTCCTGCTCTTAAAAACCAGCAGTCACACAACATCTGCAGAGATCTCTTTCACCATGACAGCAGCTGTCAATCTGAGGGGCTTCTAATGTTGGACTGAAGCACACTGTAAGAGGTGACCCCTTACAGATAAGTCTCTCTCTAGGGCAGGTATGACAGACCATGGATGGCAAAGTGTGAGGTGAGAAGAAAAGCATTAGCCAGCATCCTCTAAGGAAAGCTCACCCCTGCCCTTTAGAATAAAGCAACAGTTTTGGGTACCTTCCTTTCCCCCCTGAGAGCAGACAGTGAACCTGCGGCCTCTCCCCATTCCTCATTCTCAGCTGTGTTCTGTGGGTGTGCACAGAGGTACAACAGCGCAGGAACAGGCCAACCACGCCGGTGTTTCTCAAACTGCCATAAACTGACTGCTCAGGAGCTTCAAGGGAAAATATTGCTACTTTAATAAAAGGTTCTGTTCATATTCTTATTAGCTGCCTTACAGCAACGGAGGTTTGCAGCATACCACCAGATTCAGGGAGAAGAGATTAAGGATATCAGGCACTGAAAATGGTGGAACCACATTGACAGGTGTTGATTTTTCTGCTCCAAGTTTCTGTGTTGCCTACAGAAACAGATCACCTTCATAAATTCATGCTCCATTGCAATTAAAATAATGCCAACAGCAAATCAGCATTTACGGAGACGCTGTGTTTAGAAGACTGAAAGGAAAATGGTGTGACTTTAAACTTTACTTGTCCAGGAAAGAGCATAAGATAACTAGAATTTGGGTGAGGAAGAAAAGTTTGTAACCACACATGAAACATGATTCTACATTCTAACAATTCTTATTTCCCTACCAAACCATGATATGACATTTACTGGTCAGCTTCATTTTTACTGTCTGTCCCCAAAGAGCATTCAAGATCACTAATATTCTATAAAGCAAACTTAAGTTACCCAAAATGCAACTAACAACTTTGCTTTCCTCATTACTGAAATATTGTGAGAAGCGGAGGGGAAGGAATTTAAAATATTTTAAACAAAAACAAAAAACCAACAACAGCCCAGTGTTTATTTTCAAGCATACTTCATTTTGCTAAGAAATGCACTGAGAAAGAGACACCATGACTCCATCTACACAGATATCTGTGTCACCTTTCATTTAACAGGTACATTTCTCAGTACTGCATAGACAGCTTTATTCTCACACACACAAACAACCCCAGCAAATTGCCGTTATTTACATGTTGTGTCAAGCAACTTTGCATGATATACCATTCAGACAAATCGGGTCACACCATTAAAACCTAGATCTAGTAAAACATTTAGGGTATGTCTACCTGGACAGCTGAAGACAGCTACCCATTAAGGTGTCTGGAAATGAGCCAGCACTGCCACAGCCCCATCCTATGCCCATGGCAGTATGGACTGCCTTTCAGAGAAAAATCTCCATTTAGGCTTCTAGACTACCCACATACAATGTGATGTGAAGAGGATATAATCTAAATAAATTTATGGATGACAGTAAAGACAGGTAAAATTTATATTCCACCCCTTTTCTAGATTTCATCTGGCAGATTCAAACCCATAAACCAGCATCTTTTTCCACTAAAAATGAACACAGCTGTTTACATTCACTCCTTCCAAGAATGAAAAAGATGCCCCTATTTTCTCTTATATAACATGGCCAGGAGAGAGGGTGCCCATCTTTGATATTAGGTCTGTTCCCTACAAAGAAGAAACATTTTCCTTGGCTCTCTGGGAGTTCAAAAGCATATCTCCTACTTCCCATGGGCAACAATATAAACAAACACAAATTAGAAAACTATTCACCTTCTCTTTGCAGTTGTTCCACTAACCACAAAACAACTCAAGATTCACAATAGCAGAAAAAAGCAAGCACTACCGTATGAGCCGGTGGTTTGGACACACAATACATCCTCCAGGGAGCCCTTCCCTATTTCATTTAATAACTAAAATTCCCTGTTATTACAACAAAAAAATACGCTATAAACTCAGAACACAGGCAGCATACTTAAAAACTAAATACAGAATAAATTTATGTTCTCAGGAAGTTTGACATTGTTATTTTAATTTTATTTGTTAGGAAAAAAAAATTAAATGCTAAACAGGACAAAACATCAAGGACTGATGATTTGCCTGACGATTTTTAGCCGCAGTCCAAAGCAGCAAGCAGTTGATGCCTTTTTTAAACAGTAAGGCCCACCACCAATAACACTGAGTTACAGTTCCCTGATTAAAGCCTAGCAATCCACCACTTTCTTCTTGAAAAACAAGATCCCTAAAGTTTGTGTTTTCTATCCCAAGGTCTCATACACTGCATACACCACATCTCAATTAGCACTGGAACAAGGCCAAATCACTTACTTTCCCCTTTCATTTTTATGCATGCTACAGAAGAGACAAGAATATACCCAAGTTTCAACCAAGTTGACAGGCATTAATTTCATTCTGCAACTTTCTGACAAAATTCAAGCTGCAGGAGAGGGACTGAAACACACTGTGCATTAAATAGGACAAAAATGATTATTTTTTGTAATACTTGACACATTGTAGCTATCTAACTGAAAGCATAAATTATAAACTTGCTGAGCTTTAGGCTGGTTTTCATAATAAGGGAAACTTCCTAAATATTTACTGACCAGTAAGGTATATTGCTAATATTGCTGGTTGTACTAAAGATTCAGTATATTAATTTCTCCAATGCTAATCAATCTTCCCAAAAAATATTTTCCCATGTAATGCATACTAGTCATCTTAGATTTTGGAGCACTACTTTCTGAATCTTTAGAAGAGTCTGAAACTGACATCACAACAGAAGCACACTAAAATTATTAAGCAGAAATCCTGTATGATGATCTAATTCTGACTAGAATATCACAAAAAGACAACTTCTCATATAATAGACACAGGGAAATTGAAGAAGAATAATAGTGTATGTAAGGGGGAAATTGTTAAAGCCCATGCTTTTCTAAATAGGTTTTAATGTTGATATTCTTCAACATATACTTCCGTACTAAGCTTGATATGCTAAAAATAAACACAGTTTCAAAAAATATTGAAACTTAACACTTTGCAAGAGTGTGACTCAAATTTGTACTTTTTGATATAGAAAGTCTGGAACACAAGTGGTTGGTTTATATAAGAGATAAACAATGTAACAGAAGAACCTAATACACATTTAGATCCATTTACTCCTTGTTTATCTGGTAGTATTAACGCCCGTTCTGATTACGAGCTTTATAATGCACAAGCACATCCACTGAAAATAGTAAGTTTTGGCTCATACTGGCCTTGGACCAGAGTCAAAACGACGTCGTTCCCTCATCTGCCCAATTCATGCACTAGCTAACGATACTTAATAGACAAATTTCTCTCCTTAGGGTATCCACTAATTCCAGAATGTATTTTTTAAATCCTAACAGCTGCACAATAGCAAACAGTATTAGCAATACTTTTACTTTCTAAATGTGTAATAATTACAGTATATTTCATTTTTACTAATAAACTTTAACTTTAGATAACAAGTGATTTTGAAGCACTCAATTGTAACTATATCTATATAACAAAACCCACAGCATTTCTAACAAAATAAAAATTACTACGTATCAGCAATTAGCATTTTTTTGTCCAATTAAACCTACAAATTAGGTTACAATTTTAGTTTTTAAATACATCTGCATGTCACTTATTAAATCTTATCTGCAAAGCTTGCATAGTTCTACCCAAAATTAATACATGCACTACAGTGAGACCACCATGCATCAGTTATAAATTTTCATTAAGAAAAAACCCACCACTCTGAACAACATGATTATCATCATTATATTCAAACATTTCATTGTCTGTTTTCCACTTCCTATAATGTCTGTACTATTTAAAGGGTTATACTCTGAGCACTGAACACGCATTTTCTTTCTATAAGACTCCAGACATTTCAACATTCCTATAATCTTACAGAAATAGGGTCCTGTCCCAATATATATTTTTCTGAAGCGTATTTTTTTAATTACTGTTCCTAAGTACAGGTGAACCAGGCTTCTCCAAAACCCTTTCAACAACAATGTCCAAATGGTTCCTTGTGTTCCAACATAAAATCAAAACCATCTACCGTTTTGTCTGTAACTCAAGCTTAGAGATAGCTGAGTATTCTGAAAATAAGGCTAACAGATGTGTCTTGGGATCTAAATGGACAATAACATCTTGAAAATTAACATAAACTCCTAACCTGCAAAAATGCTACATAGGCAAGTTGCAACTCAGAAAAAAATGTACGAAAAGCCTCATGTTGCAAGTCAGACTTTTGAGAAAGGTGGGAAGCCAAGACCAAAACCTCCTACAGTGCATGTTTGAAAGTATTGCTACATGAGCTTATGAATCTCTGAAAAAGGAGGCATAAAACAGGTAGAGAAGAATTTGTCTGTCAGTCTCTCAGCCTCCTAGGAGGTTACCATCAAGCAGAGTCCTCAGCTCTCTCAGACTAACACGCTTCAAAACAAAACCTGACCAACAACCAGAATCAAACATCCAACGTGTTTTATGACTGCATCATACAGTTTTTATAGCTTTCTTTTCTAGCCATTTCCATTTAAAAATCATATCCTTATTTCTTTGCTTAATAAAGTTAATCGTTTTCCTAAAAAGATTCTTGATCTAATGATACAGAAGGTTTCAAAGGAAAAATAACTATGAGTAAAGAAGCTCATTTATAATCAGGGATAGACTAGAATATCTACAACAAGCATACGGAAAAACTGAAACATGTGCTTCCTAGCACCTAAAAACGATTCATACTCAAAAATCAGCTTTGGTAGCCAGTGCCCAATACACAAGCTCTGAGCTAGTGGGAAATGCTTACATTTCTGAAAATACTCAGACACAGAAGATGACCCATTTAGATTGTTTCTGTACACAAATGGCTTTGCTTTTCAATGTATTCCCAGGAACAATAAAAAACAGAATTAAGGGATCATTTTATGTGACAGGACAAAAGTCTGAAAGTATTCGAAGTAACTAGGATTTTTCTCGACCAATAGGTTATTCTACATGAAACCTCTTACCAAGTATCACTTTGAGATAATAGTAATCATGAAGTGGCTGTTTCCCATGGGAACTCTCTAACGTCTAGGCTGAGAGCACATTCAGTTGCTGTCAGAAGTTCAGAGTAAAGAAAAATTTTAGGCCACAAAAGCATATCATTCATGAAGATGTCCCATCATTTGGCCACACTGATACACCACAAGGTCATTCCAAGCATATCATGCTATGCTGTATGAAACAAATCAACAGACACTCAAAGGGATGGTCCATAGGTTTCAAGAGAATAATCTTTTGGCTACACTGATCAGATGTCTAATGAATAAGCAGATGGTAAACTTGTGAGGAACCCAGAGTTTACTAAAGACAGCCTATAAATAGATCAGTGCTTCAAGAATCTATCAAATATGATAGATATTAAGAACCAATCCCATCTACCTCAATTGCAATAGAGAGTTTGGTACATAAGGCATCAGGCAAGGATTGAGCTGTAAGAGTTCCTTTTTCAGCTTTGACATAACACCACTACTATCAAATTATTTCAGCTATAGAAGACTGAAAATACCTCAAGCTACTTAATTTATTTGAGCAGTCATCTCTGATGAGAAAGAGCAAAGTTCAAATTATTTGTTTGAAGCAAATAAAGCAAGGAGTTCAAGCTGGTTGTGTGTATTCAAGAGAAATAGTCTATCACCGAATAACAGACAGATTCACACATGGAGAGAAATACAAGCACACTGAGTGAAAGAAGGGAAAAATTCTAAAATTCCCCTCTCCTTACAAAAAAGTACAGCTTCAATAAACTGTCTTTTACTGAATGCAGATTTTTTTTTATTTTACATCTGCTATTGGAGAGTGAAAATTCACATCTATTTTATAACTTCCCACTCCCCACTGTTTTGATCTGCATTTCATTTCCTTGTGTAAATAATTCCAATCTTTTAAGTCCCTTGAAAAACTTTGCCATGTCCTTCGTATCAAACTCTCTACAGTACCGTGGTTTATCTTTTTTTAAACTAATTGACAGTTAATAACACACTTTGAATAGCAGATAAGAATTAAGGAATTTATATAGAATGGCACTTCTTTCTCTATACTTTTTTCCCCACTTCTGATTACAGCTATAGATTCGGTAATGATACCTCAGCAAACTACAATGATGCCCAAATTTTCTTGTTATATTAATACTGTTAAATTAGGAACTTTTAAGGCATATAAACAGTATCTCATTTTCTGCCTCCAAAAGACACTGTTTTGCATATGCCAACGATCAGTTTTACCTGTCATCCTGCTGTCCTTTCACACAGCTTGCTTAGACTTCTCAGGTGACCTTTCCAGTATTTCTGAATTTGATTAAACAATTTTGAATCCTCAGTAAATATAGCTATTTTAGAAATCAAATTCTATAGATGATTAATAGAAAATATCGAACAGCTCCTGATTTAAGACAAAACATTAAGCCTCCTATAACTTAGTATTTATTTCTGTTATCTCCTCTCAGAGATTTTTGTGACCCTTGAGAATATTGTACCTCTCACATCATGGCTTCTTCATTTAATAGTCTGGTGTGAGGAACCTTCAATTACACCTTTAAAAAGTATATGTAAATTAGAACTATATTAAAATTTAATCTACTATGTTATTACTGCAATCAAAAACCCTAGTAGATTAGTAAGGCACAAATGTCTTCGCAGAAGCAGTACTAACTCCGTTACTAATACTAGTTAGTACTACTCAGTCTCCCATCAGGCTTTGTTGTCACTGTATACTTCTACCTACCTACAGGCAGTTGCATCTGTAAGGGATGAGAATTACGCATGCACGTTTTTTCTTTAAGAGGTCCCAACAATTTTCAGACTTATTTGCTATACAAACAAAATTTACAAGATCACTTGCAGAAGATTTGTTGGAAACTCCCCTTCAGTAACTTAAAAATCTATTGACCAGTTTCTCCCAAATTAGACTTGAGCACATTGAGGTTCTCCACATTTGTGAAAACAGGAGCCAGATAGAGAACAGAGACTCTATTAATGCTCCCAGTAAATGAATGGAGCTTACCACAGAGCAGGAAAAAATGGGAAAAAACAGTACAAATGCCCTAGCTATAAGAAATGCTTCAACAGAATTTAATGCCTTTTATTAGATGCCAAAAAACCCCACCTGGGTTTAGAATAGATTCTTGTTTTCTACTAAGTTTCACGTGTCAGACAGTTATTCATAATAATCTACTTCTGTGCGGAGCCTGGTGTTGGAAGACTAAATTCACGTCGCAACCATAGCATCTAAGTAAAAAGTCAATCAACAATAAGGTACACACTCATTGAAAACTATCCATTATTTCTGCTCTTCATGAAACATCTTAACGTGTAACTACCTTCATTACACTGTGGTTCTCTGCGTGTATAAAGTAATTTATTACACCAAGACACTAGCATAAGTAAGCTAGCATTGAATTTGGCTTTCCACCCCACCCCCCAAAAATACAGGCACCTAAATTAATAAATATGTTTCTAGAAATGCATGCACTTTTGATGACATCTTCTGTCCTCAAAGTCATCAAAAAAACATTTTTCAGAGAGTTAAGGAATCCAACATTAAAGATATGAGAATTTCTCCTTATGCTAATTAGTTTATTTTCCTGGAAGTCTGTGATTAATGTTTTAGCTGCCTCTCTGACACATTCGCTGTTCAACTTGTGTTGTAAGATGCAGGTCACAGCACTGCATAAGCATTTGAGTAGTCTGAAGAGGTCATACAGAATGCTTCTGACCTCGAGGGAGAAGGTGGTTCTGCATAAAAAAAAAAAAAAAAAACAACATTTTGTTTGCAAAGTCATTTGAAATGACAGTCTAAGTTGTTCCAGTTTTATCCCATAACTTTTCTTCTTTGAAACCACATCTTGTAAACATGAAATATATAGCCTGTAATCTGTGTCAGACGACCTCAAGATCCCTCCCAAAAAGCTTTAGAGACTGATTCACAGATGTACTGGAACACAGAACTATTGCAATCTGGCACCTTGGTATCTTTGAAAATCCAGGACACAGTCCAAAAAAACAAAAACTGGAAAAGTGGTATTATCACCTTTGCAGCAGTCAGAGGCTCCGAGGTAGTAGAAAAAGCAGAGCATGAGTTATAACAGGTGCTTCATTCCCCAAGCAGTTAAGTTAAACAGAGTACATTAAGATGCATCAGACACAGAAGGTTATAAAAAGGCCCAATCCAAAAGCAGTAACAGTAACCTGATAAGACTTCCATCATGGTACCTTTTCTCCACAGCCAAAAGCATACGAGCAAAAGGAAAAAAAACCCCTCATTTTCTTTCAAACTCTGTATTTCCCATGTACAATAGAGCTTCATATTTTAGTTCAATCCTCAGTCTGATAAGTATCTGACTTTCTTTATTTTTGTCTTCCCTCCAAACTGCAGACTTACAGATCTCGGTGGATGAGAAGTAAATGTATATGCAAGTGGGGTGATGGCAGTTTAAGAGTGTTAAAAATATATATGCATATAGAAAAAAACAGAACAAGCGGGATTGTAAGCATCATCTTCTGTAGGGAAGAAAAACCAACAGAAAACACAGGGTATGAAATTAAACACATCCATCATGGAAAGTGACAGAAGTAAGAAAGAGTAATTAAAAGGGAAAAGAAAGTAGGATAAAACACAAGCATAGGGAAACAGATTTCACTATCTACTATAGGGAACAAAAGACTGATGTGAAGGAAAAATTGTGAAATGTTGGGTTAAAACTTAATATACCTTACCCCACCTTTTTAAGGAAATTAGTCTCATGCAGGAAGTGTTGGGGAGGGGATCCCCTATTTGGAAACTGGCTAGCTAAATTCAATCAAATTTGACAGAAGGGTAGGGGTCTCGAAGATAATTGCCTAAGAAAATGCTAAATTCATGACATCAAAATGCTACGAGTGTCCTGACCAAGGGAAAGGCTGCAGTATACATTAAGACCTTATTAGGCATTAGATGATCCATAAAAGGATGAGGCTATGTATGTTTCAAACAGGAAAAAAAAAAATCCATTAGAGCTAAAATCATCCATGACATTAAAAAAAAAAAAGAAAGAAAAAGAAAAAAGAAATAAAAAAAGGGTAAGAAGCCAGGCTTAAAATACATCTTCCTCTTTCACCTGGGGAAAAATGGAAGGCATAGTAATACTAGTAATACTTGGTATAGTATTCACCATCAGGAGTAGTAACAAACAAGTACTAAAAGGCCCTTTTTATATGCAAAAGTGGTGTATAAAGTGGGACATTTTTATCTTCCTTTGGAGAAGTCAAAGCAAGAGAGTCAAAGTGACTGCAAGGAAAAACAGCAGTGGAAAAAAAAGCTGGATGGAAAGAAAAGCCAAGGAACCCAAATCACCTTCCACCCACTACTCCAGTCTGCCTTCAGAACCAGCAGCACCCAACACATAACATAACACGTTCTCTGGAACCCAATTTAAGCAGAATGTACTTTCAGCATACAATAATCAATGAGAAGACTGTTTTAAAAAGCCGTATCGCTGTCTTGATTTCTTTTATAACAACCAACCCCTTCTTGGATTCACAAATATTCGTTTAATAGTGACTATGTGTTAACATATTATCTCAACACAAATGATGAGCAGCAATTCCTCAGCTTTTTCAAGAAAAACAGTTTTTAGACAACCATATATATTATCCATCTACACTTTTATAGCATAGTCAAGTCAGTATTTCATATTCAAAAATGGCACCTGCATACTTGCTGAAAATTAATCTTTGCTGCAATTTAAGCAGAGAAACTTCATATGGTGTTCCACTGAATACCTTCTTGTGTGCTTGCTTATATACTAGCCCGATGGTACCAGAAAGGCACCAAATCTAAACCAGTAAGTGATTTTCATAGGTTCTACAATTAAAGCATCTAGAATCCGAGATGATTAAATTTTGCTTGCAAGTGGGCTAGGAAGCTTGGACACGACGTAGCTGAACATACTTAAGCAAAATACCAAAGCTTTGTCAAACATTTCAGATTCGAGGGTAAAAAAGCAGAATTAGTTCAATCATTTGCAACATAATTCTCCAGATAAAATATCACAGACTAGCTACACAAATAGATCTTGAAATATTTCCCTTTCCAGGAAGCGCACCTTTCAACTTCAGACAATACCCAGCATCTGCATGCCAAGAGAAAAAGGAATGCAGTCATATGGAATCAGTTAACAATTACAGCCAATAAACAAATCGACTGCAGTGGAAGATCCACTTTTGATACTAATAAGCAGTGACTCATGTGAAGCCTCATATAGCTTTCCTTACTTATAGATTCATCATCCATGTATTTAAGAGAGGCATTCAACTCATTACCATATGAAATGCTAGTTAAGCGTAGTATATTTCAGCTGTTGGAGATGCAAACAAAAGAAAGGTCTTAATGTTGAAAATGTGGGACTGTTACCTAAAATCCTGATGCTAGCATACAAAGAGGAGGCACGTCCGTGTTTAACAAAACGGATCTAAACGCAGCACCTTGCTCCACACTTTCTACTTGTCCTTATGTGTATTCTATCATATTTTTATTTTCAAAAATAATCCAAGTTACATCTTCTCAAGCCTAAGATATTTGTTTAAAACCATCACGGCTGAAGAGGGTGGGAAAAAAAAAAAAATCAAACTAGAGCATTTAATCTGATTAAATGCCACCGTGTCACAATTAGATGTCACTGTATGTTCACTCTAAACCCGAAAGCACATGCAGCATGAAGGGGAAGCCACGGCAATGTACCGCTCCAGGTGCAAGCGCACGGGAGTCTATATGCCCAGGGTTAAAGCCAGCCCTTCGGCGCTCTGGGCTCCCACCGATTTATTCTGCCCGCCGGCCGAGCGGGCGCGGAGAAAGACGTTCACCTTCTCCGGCCGGAGAAGTTGGAACCTGCCCGCTCCCTCCTGCCCCCCGCCAGCCGCGACCTCCCCGGCCGGGCCGAACAATGGTCGCAGTGTTCCCGCGGGCAGATCTCTGCCCTCCGACGGATCGAATCCCCCCCTCCGCGCCCCCCCCGCCTCGCGGCGGCGGAGCGGCCGCCCAGATCG
>JAOXNO010000024.1:73323801-73365221 GCA_028565335.1 Limnodromus scolopaceus | reverse complement strand
CACTAGAGCATGCCCTGAAGAACCATGTCTACACGTTTCTTAAATACCTC
The DNA here is from genome assembly GCA_028565335.1 of Limnodromus scolopaceus. Classification (NCBI taxonomy): domain Eukaryota; kingdom Metazoa; phylum Chordata; class Aves; order Charadriiformes; family Scolopacidae; genus Limnodromus; species Limnodromus scolopaceus. The sequence continues at coordinate 73,365,171 of JAOXNO010000024.1, read as the reverse complement.
CAGGGATGGTGACTCCACCACCTCCCTACATTCCAGAAGTTCAGAGAAGGGGCAGCCAGGCTGAAGAAGGGTCCTGCTTCTGTATGAGAAATTATTAAAGAGGCCAAAACTGAACAAGAGATGACTGAGGTGAAAAGTATGACAGAGACCTACCAAGTCATTAAACAGCATGGAGAGGGGCTTGAATACCCACTGCCTCTTCCAGAACAGCAACTCTAAGCTAACTAGTAGGAGCTGGGTTCAAAACAGACAAAAGGGTACAGTTCTTCATGCAACATGCAAGACTATTCCCACGCCAAGAAATATTGTGTATGCAAGAACTTTACACTTTTACACGGAGAATTTGGACAAATACTTGGAAGAGATCCATTGAAGGAAGAGGTGTCAGTAAATACACAGATCTCTTTAAGCTCACAAAGTCTTCTAACCTGAAAATATTTGGCTGTTGGGAGAGTGTGGAAGTACTGTCGTGTACACTTGCCCAGTTCTTACTCTCCCCTAGGCATCAAGTTATTGTAAGGCTGATGTTTTCATTGGTGGGGAGAGTGGATAGGTTAATTGACATATTTTCTTACTCCAAATACAACATCAGGTAGCAGGTAAACGTGACAGTGGTGTTGACAGATGCTCCACCATCCCATCTGACTGTTTAGTAACTGCACTGGCTAAGCACACACCATCCTGGTGCTTTGGTACTGGTTTTCTGTGGATGTTTTTTGCCTTAGCTTCATGGTGAGATTTAAGGCAGTTAAAATCAATAGTAGGTACAACATTTTTGTCTTTGTCATATCTCCTATAACCCACATGTGTGGCTTCTAGAGAAAGGGAGGCTTATCTCCCTTCCGTATAGGAACACCAGCGCTTTCTGCTACTAGTCAAGCCTCATGCAGGCAGAGGCTCTTGCTGTCTGTTGCTCTAGCCAACTTTAAGGAGAAATAGATCCAGCTGAAGTAAGGCCTTAGGCCTTTCTTCTCTGTAACAGCATCTTGCTGCAGGATGGGTAGCTCCAGGACTCTGATTATTGTGGGGTATGAACCTATTGGGAACTTGAGGCACTGGGTATGAATTGGCCATAGAGATCTCCCCAGCACGGCAGTGCCCATGATACTGGGCAAGGCAGGCTCTTCATCTCTTAGGCTCTTAAAGCCACCATTTTTGTGGACTGATTAAGATTAACACAGTGAGAAGAAACCCAGGACTAAGAAATGGAAATGTGATGATCTATAGCTCCTTTGCTGTTAGCTATCCAGAAACTGGCAAAGTAAGGTGTTTGCTGGGTGGCTTTTATGTGTGGAATAATTAAGAATATAAACTGAAGAAGTCAAATACAGATGCTCGCTTACTTGGTCCTTAACACCAGTGCATTATGAATGCTTGTTTAGTGTTTTAATAGTGCTGCCTTTGATTTGAAAGTAGAGGCCAGCATGGGTTTCAAGGCCTATAACATAGAGATTTCCTTTTTTTCACTATAAACCTCTTATTTTAGGATTCTTTCTAAGTTATATTTTGCTAAACATTGCCAAACCCAATTATAATTCGTTTTCCTACAGCTTCTACTGATATGAATAAAAGTCACCCTATGGTTGCTCCCAAAGTGTTTACCTCCACTATTGAATTAAAAATGCTGAAGGAAATTCAGGAAATTGCGCTTTCTGCGAAGAAATCACTTTTGCAGAAAATGTTGCAGCTGTAAGCTTTGCTTGTGGAGAGAAGATTTACTGTTTGATCTCCATCAGCTCAGTGTGAGACTTGGATGGGAGCAGATTTTACAGTATTTATCTACAGTGTCTCGTTCAGTGGTTTTGAGGAGAGGAGACTCAGCTGGGCTGAAATCAATTAGGCTGGCCTGGCCTCATGCAGGAGCTGGAGGGTTTGTGTGGTCTTTAATGTGGGAAGGGGTTGGAAGTCTTGGGTCTGTTTCTCTCTTGAGTCTAGTTTACCTTTTGCACAATGCAAGTGACCAGAAAAACACTACTTCAGGAGAAGAAATAGATTTTAGTCCCATTTCTTAATGTTTTTAAAACCTAATCCCTGTCCAGCTATGGAGAGAGGAAAGATAGAAAGTCAGTGTGTCACCATTCTGTAGCAGTGATTAACGTTAGTGACTTGGGAGGGGTTATGTGCTAGAAATGTTTTGGCTTATTTTAATATGGTGGGGTTTCCTGCTTTCTTTGACACAAAATATCTTGTAGAGAGTAGATGGTTAGAACTTGTCATCCTGCAAGACACTGGGAACCTAGCCTAGCAACATATGCTTTGCTTGCTGGTTTATTTTTATTCTATTGAAGTTAGTGGGGTGGGCATTTACTATTAAGAGTGTATGAATGGGTAGAATGACCAAAAGCTGGTAACAACCAAATCTTAATGTTGGGTCTTCACTGTAAATGCTATTAATCTCTTGGTAATAAATCTGAAAGTCTTTAGAATGAGATAATACTGCATATTTGACAACCCAAGTGGTTTGTGCAAGAATTGGTATGTGAGAAATTGCTTAAATCTCTGTGGCTCATGGGATGGGGTCTTAATTTACCATGTTTTAATTTAATGGATAATTAAAATTAATGAAATCTTATGCAAAGCGGCCTGCCCTTTTCAGCTATTTGGCTAATTAGTAATGAATTTACCTGGGGAGAAGGGAATATTGCAGGTTTCTTATCGAATAGATCCAGGAAAAAAAGCCACCATATAGACATCATAGCTCTTTGCTTCCATGATATGGAGTGAAACTGGAAAACTCTGACCTTTGCTTTGTTCTAGCAAACTTATTGTTTAGACAAACACTTGAGATTTAAGTGTCAAATTTTACTTCTGAATGCATAAATGGCTCTCATTAAACTTATAGGTAGCCACACATTAGCACAGTGGGAATTACAGAATTTGGCTGAAATTTAAAAATATTGTGAATTAAAAGGGTTGTGAGATGCCTTAACATAAACAACATTGTATTTTAAGGAACAAAGTCAGCATCCAGTGTTGCAGTCCATGCTGCAGCTTGTTTCTTTTATTTAAGGTTTTGTTTTTTACAATTGCCTATTACAGAGATTTGGCCTGTGTTTAATTCAGAAATGCTTGGGTCTGCCATACACGTAGAAGAAAACTTCTGGCAAGCTTTTTTTTTTTCTTTTTTTTTAAAATTAATGAACTATTTTGCATTCTGTAAATCAAATACTTCTATTAGATGGTGATAGTTTTGGTTTATGGCATTCAGGTAGGGTTTTTCCGAAGACAAACTGGACTGTGGCATGTTTGAGGAATCCACAAGAAGGAAAGCTAATCTGATTTACTGTCTTTATAGTCTAAAATCGCTTCTGTTTTCTGTGTTCTTTCCTATGCTGACTTTTGACTGGCCAAAGGGCCTTTATGGTAGGACTAAAGCAGAACACCTTGGTAGGAGCTAGACGTTCTGTGATATCCAGGGAGTTACAGTGAGGGACCTGCTTGTGGAAAGCTACTACTTGGCATGGAAAGCTTCTTTCTGTCTCAAGGTAGATTCCTTAGGAAATGCTAATGCTCCAGAGTACAGCCCCGGGTACCATTCCCCTACAATAGTGTGATGCTGTGTTGTAGGATGAAAGAGGCAAAAGGAGACCATTTAAGTATCAAAGACATTTTTTTTACCTAATCAAATTTGAACTGTAAATCAACCCAATACTGCAAGTAAATAGACATCACTTCTATTTAAAAAACAAAAGATGCAAACAACACACCAAGTAGTTTGGTGATAAGACATCATCTGCTGCTTTTTTGTCTTGCGTCAAGTGATACCCACATCTGTCTGGCCAGACACTCGTTTAACCTGTCTGCCAAACTTCAGTGGATCTATAGACTGAGCAGTTTCAGTGTTTGGCTGTCCTTATTTCTGCTCAGTTGTATAATCTGATTTTTTTTTTAGGCTGAATTAGGTTGTTCATTTTTTCCAAACAGGTCATATTTTCTTGGACCTCTGACCATTCTTGATTTTCTCTTTTGGATATTTTTTGGTAGCATGTGTCTTACCTGCTATGTGGTACCCAATGCAACCACTGTATTTCGGTTGGACACTTGTTACCAGCGCTGAGAAAATCCAAGAGGTGACATGTAGAGCTGAAGTTTGCAGTTCTGTGGTATTATGTCTTTCAAGATAGCCATATTCAGTAAAACATAAGTTCCTAAAACCTTAATTCTTCTTTTCCGGGTTATATGGGGTATACCACCTTTAGTGATATTATGGCCTATATTTATACAAATTCCGAGTTGCAGTGAACACAAGCTGCTTCTCTGCCAGTCCTACAGCTGAATGTTTAGTTTTCTCTGGAGGAACACTGTATCAGTTTAAACTGACATCTTCTTAACTCTTTCTGTGATTCCTGTGCTTTTCTGAGTGGGACTGACCTAGGGTAATACTTAGCCCATCGTTAAATTCACAGATGTCCTCCTCTCTCAGCCTAGCTACGGGTAGTCTTCCATCCCACAGAGCCACTTGTGTCACACTTTGGACATAAGCTACATGATGAATTGCTCGCCTTAGGCTTTAGATAAATCAAGACATGTCATGTGTGACCAAAGGAAAAAAATACAGCACAGCAGAGGGACGAGATCCCTTAGATTGCCTTATCTCAGTCGCAGCTCAGCCAGACCGCTGCTCCTGTGATCCCTGCCCTCTTCGCTGTAGCTGTGGCAAACGCATCTAGAATGCGTGCAGGTAAGTTCTGTGGGCTGTTGCCAGCATAAGGGGACAGAGTTGTAAGAGCCGTATGTTCACTTTTTTTGCTTACTGGGTAAATGAATTTTACTGAAAGAGTCTTCTGGTGATGCATGCAGGTGTACCCAGTCATCTTCACCATGGGTAGAGGTTGGTGATGAGTTCTTTCCTCTCATTAAAGAAAAAAAACCAAAACACCCCAATGCAGATAGGTTGCCAATTTGGGAAATGATTGATGAGCTATGTTAATATTTTTAATGTTTCTGCTACCTACCAAAGTGTCATATGCTGTGCATAATGGCATTTATCGGATGTTGACCAAAGGATAATTTGTCTGCTGCAATTTGAACTCTTGCTGTAGACCAATATTTCAGAATATGTTATGTCAATATTTTCCTATCAAGATTTCAATTCTTTAAAATACTGAGAATGTAAAGTAGGGAGTTGGGGGGACACATTCAAATTACTATATAGTTTAAAGCAAAATGGCTTAATGAAAAGATAACCCTTACGTGCTTCAGCAGCATATTAGCAGATCATCATTTGATGCCCAAATGTATGAAAGCATGAATAAGGCTGGAGGTCTTAGGGAGTGCAGCTCTGATAAATATAACATGTGCTTCAATTTCAAGGCTGGGTGGTTTTCGCACAGGAGGACTATGCCTGTGGTGGTCTAGGAATGAACATATTGTGTGGCTTCCAAGTGACTCAGCACTGTTCCACCAGCAGCAAAGTAGAAACCAGAATTGCTATAATCGTCCAGTAGAGGATCAGCTTTCATGGCACAATCTGCTTCATTTCTCAATTGCCGAGCAGCATATAATAGGAGTTAACAGGGAGAAAAGAGGAGGAAAAATAGCAGAACTGAAAAATTCTTGGCATTTTTGCAAAACTGGATTTTTATCACTTTTTCAGTTTAAAGAGCAGGAAAAGAAACTGTCTTAATTTCAAGGAAACTGATAACTGTTTAAATGCTACTGGCAGTTGATCAGATGTATTTTGCCATATTATCAATTAAATTAATTTTTATTTTCTCAAATTACAAGGTTGGTGGATAAGATGTGGAATCTAACTGACAGAGCAAGCTGTATGATGTGACTTGAAAAAGTTGTCTGTGGAAAATGCCCTTAGGTCATGGAGCTGTGAAAGGAAATACAGGTGTGTAGGTAATACAGGTTAGGTAACGGTTTTAATATGTTCCTATTCTAGCTGGGGGTGGGAGGGGGGTCTGGTTTTGTTGCTGAATGATGGGATTAGGCCTGCTGTGCTGTTCCCAGGAAAGTTCGTAGTGTATGAAAGTCAGGGCTATGAATGTACCAGTAGCTGTTGTCATCCAAGCCCAGTGAATTGGAAAGGTCGTGTGATGAGAGAAATGAGGTCGGGCCAAGAATTGGCAGTGCTGAGGGCTACAGCAAGAGCAGTGCAATGGCTGGACCTGCCTGTTAAAATAACTGATGTGTGGTGAGAGTAAAGCTTTCTAATTGGACTTAACAATTCTACTAAGACAGTGGTCTTAGTACAAAAACAATTGATGGGATCATGATGTCGTTCTCTTTTTCTCTTTTTTTTTTTTTAATAAACCAAGTATAATTTTGGTTTTTGGGGTTTTTTTGAGCAGTTTTAACAAAATACAATCAGATAACAAGCCAAAGATCTTAAGGTACTGTTTTTCTTTTCTGTGTTGTAGAAAAGCAGGTTTTACATGTGTAAGTAAAGACATGTAAGTCTTACATGCTTGAGCAAATTCGTTTGTAATTGACCTGCTGTTAAATTGGGGGGAAAAAATGCGTCTGGGCACAGTATGTCAAGAGAATAGCTAATAATTTTAAATAAATAAAGAACATGCTGTTTTTCTCTTTCAAGATACTATAATACAAAGTGTGATTGAGTTTGTTCAAGATAATTTTCTATTAGTGAAGTGACTATTGAAATTTGATCCTTTATTGTGCCACTTCCTTCTGTGAGTTGCAGATGCTTTTGGATCCTGTTGTAGGTGAGCACTGATTAAACGCTGATGCTGACATAGCTTTCCCTGTATAATTACTAGGGATATTGTCAATATACTAGCACATTGTAAATGCTTTTCAAATGCATTTATTCTAGAATAAAGGTGCAGGAAGCGATACCAGTAGTAATACTGCAATGTAACATTCTCCTCCATTGACTGCAGGGCGAGGGGGAATAGAGGGAGTGGTTGTGTCAATTTAGGATCAATGTAAATGAGCCTTTGTAGAGCTCTGTGAAACCAGGTCTTTTTGAGCGCTGCCACCTAATCAGCCTTTTTCTTTCCTGTCTTCAGCTGAATCTGCCCTTCCGAGTTTTTCCCTTTGAGTTGCTTGAGACGTTACTCTTTGGGTTAGCCCTTCTTTCTTGACCCTTCATCTATCAAGTTAAATTCTTGTCACAACAGTCTTGGAAATGCATTTAAGTACTGAAGCTGAATGACATTTACACCTTTTGGTAAAATCTCGGAGACAAGGAAATGTTGGATTCTCTGAAACTCATTGTTACACTTATGTTTGTGTTGATGTCTAGTATTTTTTTTTTCTCAACTGTCTTTCAAAACAGTTACTTGTGACTTCTGCCTTCTACCTTTTGTAGAACTCTAGTTTTCACACTTTTATATTAAATTAGTGACCATTTTAATTTGCTCTTCTTTACAAGGTCTAGCTTTTAGGAATCTTACAAAAAATAAAGCTGGACTCCCAGCTTGTTACTGTTTTTAAAATATGCACATGAAGTTTTTAGAAAAAAAAAAAGTAATAATACACATGCAAAATTCTGCATGTATCTTAGATTAATTTCTTGGTGAGGGCCCAACATTGGTTTTGCAATCAATATTTTTTAAAAATAGAAACTTTGACCAAGATACTCTTCTCCTTTCATATTGCTTAAAGTGTCAAATTGAACTACAGCCCTAATTTGGTCTGAAATGTGGTAATGTCATATATTTAATAAGAGTCTGTATGTGAAAAATTATTTATTAATATGTCTGTTTTATTTCAGGAAGATGTGGAAACCGGAGTACACCTTGATCCTGCTATCAAGGAAGTTCAATATAATCCCACCTATGACACCATGTTTGCACCTGAGGTAAGAAACAATATTGATCTTTAGAGCAGAAATGCTTTTGGCTTAAAGGGCAGGGGTTCCATAAATCTCGTGTGAAATTCATATAAAACATATCTTCCTTGGATGCTTGCTGTATTTTGGAATTTAGTTTGGGAAAATTGAGAAAGATTCCACACAGTTGTGGTGGTATTTTTAATGCTTGAATTTTACTATTTTGCATAAAGCTGTTCTAAGAAAAATCTTAAAAGTGTTTATCAGAATTATAGCTACAGAAATTAAAAAGCTAGGAAAATGGCATTATAAAGATGTTGAGTGAAATGTGAACTGTATTAAAGTAGTCTCTTACTATTTTCACATTTTTGCTATTTACTCATCGTGCTACTTAGAGTGCAATGAATGGTTGTAAGTCTTGCATATACATGACTTTTAAGAGGAGGATTTAAAATTAAAATCCAAGTACTTTCAGTATAATTATTCACATAAGTGCTAAGTACTTTAGCTACCTAAGCTATGTTAAATGTGTATAGAGAAAAACTATTTTAGGCTGAATTTGGACTGCCTGGTGCCACGTGAACCACTTTCTATTTTATTATAACTGACAGGTTATCTGAAAGGTAAAAGTAGCTGTTCATTTAACTTTTTTCAGTATTTGACTTCTTTCTCTTCTGTTAGACCAGGAGTTAGCATTCTGGGCAGACAAAGGCTGGCTGCATCAGCCTGAAATTTCTATGTTAGTTATGTTTTATGTTTAGAAAATCTTTTGTGACATAAAGTGTCCTTTACATAGCAAGCTTGCATTTTGCAACATACCAAAAGACATGAAGTGTGTGAGCAAAAATACTGATTTAAACTTAGTACAGTGTTAACCTTGTAAGTGTTTTAGTTGGGGAAGCCTAATGTGGAACAGTCTTAGGTGTCTCCAAATATATCTGACAAGCATAGGGGTTACAATAAAATTTAGTTTGATAGTAGTCTCAGTGTATTGCGTTTGTTTGTATTCACTGTTCTTTTCCCTAACCATGTCTTGGTCAGGAAGACTAGCGTTTGTCACCTCGCAAGAAGAAAAGCGAGACAGGGTTTCGTCAGTGTATTTCCCGGCATAATACAGCAAGTCCCCAGTTGCTTTCTAAATGCAGAAAAGTATCATTGGCAGTGTAATTTCCACATCAAGTACATGAGCTTAGTTGGAGCTGATACCTCTTTCCTGGTGTCTCCCCCTTATAAGGGATAGTATACTGTGGTTTTGTCTTCTGAATGCTTGTACTGATCACAGACTGAATGGCAGTGTTTTGTGTCAAGTAGTTGATATTGATTTGTCTTCTGTACCAGTAATGCAGGCTAGAAAGTTCAATCATGAAACGAACTGTTCAAAGCACCTGTGTAAGCAATTGCTGTGTAAAATAACAGACCAAGAACCTTATTCAGTAGTCATAAAGAAATATAAAGTTGAAGTCATTTTGCGTTACAGTTACAGACAAGCCTTTTTCCTGAAAAAATGCAGACATGTAAATAAGAAATTAGTAATTCTGATATACTTTCTTTTAACATTATTGATGTAGTTTGGACCAGAAAACCCATTTAGGACTCAACAAATGGCTGCACCTAGGAATATGCTTTCTGGATATGCAGAACCGGCTCACATCAATGACTTCATGTTTGAACAACAAAGAAGAACATTTGCAACCTATGGTAAGTCACTAATAGTAGAATTGACCTCCACCTTTATTACACCCAGGTTGGACAAAATAAGTTGTTCTATTTAGAACAGTTAATAGGACTACAAGTTCTGTAAATTTCTTTTTGACAGAGATACTAAAATAGGGAAAGGTGGTATTTGAATGAGTATCCATACGGCTGGAGATTGTAATGTTTATTTGGGAAATCTCATGTTGTAATTCCCTTTGAAACTGTAATCAAGTGTATGACCTCCTACCAAACCCCTTCTTATTAACCCTTCCATTAGTTGCATCAGTCTAGAAAACACAAATCAAGATTTCACACTTTTTAATATGACAAATAACTGTAGATCTGTTATGCAAATAGATTCTTTCATGTGATCCTAACTAAAGGTAGCTCTCTCAAAACCAGAAGGAAGTCTTGCTGAGTTGTCACATTCTTCAAAGTGGTTGCCTCTAGATTCAAGCTGAATTAACAGGAATTGAAGAAAGTGGGAATACATTATTAAAATATTCTTAGGAAAGACAGACCCAAAGAATTCTATATTGATGGTCGTTATAGTTGCTGCTTTCTTACATTGAAAGAAACCTTACCTTCTTACCTTTTCACTTGTAAATAGTTACATTCGAAAAATGAAACATTTGAATTTTGAAGAGGCTTGAGTGTCAAATAGACTTTTTATAGATTGTAAGATAAATTTATTTTTTTTAAATAGGGAAAACGTGGAAAGACCATGCATGCTAAGCATTCTTTTGGACATGTTTGAAAGAACAAAACCGCCATGTATTTACGTATAACAGTGGTTAATTTTTCTTCTGTGTTTCATTGTAAACTTTCATTTCTGTTTTAAACTTGACTGCAGGTGCTCGTCTTGCAAATATGAGTGCTTTCAGATGAAGTATTGCTTTATTTGGGCAAGTTCTGATACTTATGTGTAAACGTAGTGTCACAACATTCAACTTTTTGCACAACAGACTTGGTTCTTTATTCACATTTACATTCAAAATACTTCTCCCTGCAAATTGTCATGGCTCAAAATCACCTCCCTACACACAAGTCCTCTTAAATTCGTTAGAGCTTTATGCACCCATGAATTCACTTACTGCATTCTGTTATGGATGAAATTGGGACTTTATTGCTAAATCTGTGTGAGCCATGTGTTACAGTGAAACCTAGCTAAAATCAGGGAATATAACATCGTCAGTTTCTCTTTGTATTTGTGTTTTTTTAGAGATTTTCTTGTAAATGTTAAAAATGGAAATGTATTTAAGACATTTTTTTTTCTTTTATACAATTTTAGCTAATAGGTACTTTTCACTGAGTTGATAGAATGTGGAATATAAGCAAAATGCCAGTATTAAGAAATGGATGTCTAGTTCCATAGCATAACTTTCACTTACTTGACTGCAATTTTGATGTTAGAACTTAGCAGGCAATGCAGGTAGGAGCCTATTCAAGGTCCGAATAGACAGGTTAGACTTTGTTCTGTGAAATTAAACGTTGCATTGTGTGGGTTGTGTATTGGGGGAGGGGGAGTGTGTAAAATAGATACTGGAAAAAAGAGTCTGTGGGCATATAGTTTTTGGTTTGGGGTTGTTGTTTTTTTTGTTAAGTTTTGTTTGGAGGAAGGTAAACTAGTAAGTCTACTCAAAGCTCCTGCTATTGCTCTGCATCATCAGTGTACAGCAACTGCCTTGAAAGCTGTATTACAAGAGAGAATAAAAATATAATTTTAAGACTGATAACACTGGCAAATGTGCAACTATTGTATTCAGCTTCCTAGAAATGTACAATAGATAATGATCTGGATATGGTGAAAATGTAACTATGACAAGGCTGAGACAGGCAATTTAAACTGCAAGAACAAGCACTGAGAAGCTGAAGCTCAAGCTAGAAGATGCAGTAAATGACCATGATATCCTGGTTTACTAGAAGGTCTGTTAGAAACAGCACTCCTTTAAGTTGTCAGAAAGCTGTCTATTAAAAAATTCAGTATTCTCTTTTCCATTTGGAAGGAGGCAATAAATATCTTCTCAGAAAAGACCAAGTATAAAAATGCAAGTATAATTGCCAGGCATAAATCTAAGTCATACATGTTTTTAAGGACTAAGTCTTAACATATTTGAAGAACAGAGAGTAAACCTTTTGGTTGAAAGCTGCAGATCTTGAGACCTCTGGCCTCTGTTGGGCTGTTTAGCATCATTGTTATAAGGTAGGAGATCTCAAACAAATCTGCAATGGCTAGCATGTAGATTAGCAGTGATTGTAAAAGAAGGATGAGCGTGGTAGAAGACAGAGGGGATGGGAGTCTTAAAAAAAAAGAAGCTTTATATAGAATCTTGAAAGTTTATATATATTCAGTGAGACACCTATATATTCATCACGAACAAAACCCAAGTATTTTTTAGCAAACAGTCTTTGTCATCTGTTTCTCTTGCAGTAAATATTTACTGTTGAAAGTACTTTTTCCTTGTGATGCTTGGATAGCTCAGAACATCCATGCTGTCTTTGACTGAGGGTCCTTTGTCCTGTCAGACAGGTGGGCAGCAATGAGCAATGGGCGCCTGGTGAGATGTAGCAGAAAGAAGCAAGTGAATAGTGATATATTGTGATATAATAGTGATAAATACTTTTTTCAATATGCAGTCTCTCAACCAAGGGCAAGGTCTCTGTATTTATTACTTTTCAGTTAATTTGTTGGTTTTGTTTGGATTTTGTTTTTGACAAATTTGTCCAGCTGCTTCTTGAACCTGTGTGATTTTTCTGTGTACATAGTAACCTATTGCGGGCAGTTCAGCAGCCAGCACCTTCTGTGAGGAAATACTTGTGTTGAACTATCCCTTAGTCTCTTGTGTTGGGAAACACCATGAGCAGTCATTTCTTATTCACTGTTTCTGTGTCACTCATGATTTTATAGATCTCGGCCATAACTTCATTTCAGTATGCTTTTTTTCCCACCTGAAAAGATCTGGTTAATGTTCCTGTTCTTCTGTTGCAGTCTTTCCCTGTCTATGGCTGTGCATGTTTCTCTTCCATGTCTCTGCAAGTTCCACTCTATCATTCCCAAGATGAACAGCAAAGCAGCACACAGCTTTTAACATGTAATCTCACCAAGAATTAGTTCTTTGGCTTATTAAAGTGAGAGGCTTTTTCCTTTCATTTTCTAAGAATTCTTAACATTACATGTTTCTCTATGATTTTGAGTAACTTTGTAGAAGCTACTTGCTCCCTTTTCCCAGATCTTTTATCAGTCTGCGGAACAGCATGGGCCTGAGCATGGGTCCTACAGCAACTTTTTTGTGCTGTGGAAACCAACCGTTTATTCTTGCCAGTGTTTTAATAACTTTTAATCAATTGGCCATGTAAAGACATGTGGGTTTTTCAAAGTGTCTTTGAGGCACCCTGTAATCAACCTAATTTGGTTTGGTATCCAACATCGACCAAGCTATGCTCACCTCAGAAATATTCTGGAGTTTTGGCATTGTCATTTACCTGTACAGAAAGCTGGGTTGTCTGCTCTGCTGCAATGTATAATGCTCACTCAAGTGCCTACTCATCGTTTTCTTTATTATAGTTTCTACTGCTTGAAACTTCTAACCATTCAAATGTCTGGCTGGTTCACCTGTAGATCCCCAGAGTCCTCTGAAGCATCTTTTGAAAGTTGGTATTGTATTTGATACATTCCATTTCTGTCATATTGAGGCAATATTAGGTGAGAGTTTTTTCACTGTGGTTCAGCTTTAGATCTCTTGGATGACTACCATCTAGTCCCAGTGTCTTCTTACAACTTAGTTGACTCTTTAGTCTCCTGACACTTCACTTGGAGGTAGATATTTTGTCACGTTACCCATAAAAGTAGGTTCTGGTTCAAGAGCCTACCCAAGCTCCCCTGTAATGAATGTGTGTTTAAAAAAAACCTCAGTGATGCTCTCTCTTCATTCCTTGATCATCTGTTGGCCTACATGCAGTCTGGTACACTTTCTGCCCCTGCAGGTTTTGACAGAGGACAACTGTCGGTTTTTATACCTTACATGATTTGCTCCTCGCTTTCTTTTTTCTTTTTTTTTTGGGGGGAAAGGCTTCCTTGCTGTAGTATTTACTTTGTCTGCTAGAATTTGGTTCTTTGTATTTTTCACATTTGGATGCAACTTCAGCTCTTTGAAGAATAGTTCCTTACTTCTAATAGTTTCTCTTTACATACTGTTCAGCTGTGTTCACTTTCTTCTCGTCTCTTTAGTTTTCTTTTAATAGCTGGCAGGCATTAGTTCTTTTTCTCCTACATGCTATCTTTGAAGTGTCCCTGCATTTGGAAAAGGCTTTACCCTTTAGTGCTGACTTTCTGTTCCTTTTTAAAATCTTCTTTACTTCATATAGCTGTCCTGCTTTAAGACTGAGATCATTGTAGTAAACATTTTTACAGCTTTCTTTGCTTTCTCAATGATGTTAATTTATACTGTACTATGGCCATTGTTAAAATGTGTATCCTTAGAAAAAAAAAAATCTTAAAATCAAGTTTCTTGCAGTGCTTAATTAGTTTTTTTTCATGTGACTCTTTAACATGACTGCTTCATGGTACAAGTACCTTGTGTAAAAATGCTGCTTTCATCACATCATGGTGTGAGATTTGCGCAGTCTACTACAATGAGATGATTAAAATATGTCATTATTACTGTGGTTCTTTCTCTAGCACCTTTTAATCTCTGTTACCATTTCATGGTTGTTGCATCTCCTGGCTGAACAGTCCTGGCAACTGTACTCACCACTACTTAAACCTGGAATTTCAATCCAAAGGGTCCTTTAATGCTTGTTAACGCTATTAACTTATTAATCTGATCTGTCTTTAGTCTTTCTGTAGCTTATAGCATGTTTTTCCCCCGCTGGTATTACCATTTTATTTCTGTATTCTTTCTACAGAGCGTATTCAAAAACTGTATTCTATCCAATTATGTCAGTATTGTCCTACCAATTACATTAGTTTATGAATTAAAAAAAAAGGTATTCCAGCTTCGCGTGTACTATTTTTAGCCTCTGCCATTTTTTATGCATGCTTGGGTTTTCCATTTCCCTGTCCTCAGTTTGAATAGGATTCTGTGCTTAGTGCTATCCCTGTTATCTGAGGTTTCAGGTTTCTGTGCTACCTTTTGCTTAAGGATAAGGCTTTTTTAAGATTGTGTGTCATTCCGAATTGCTTATTTCTCTTTAACTCTTGGCTATCCCCAACTATTTAATCAAAAAGCACTCTTTGAACTTTCTCAGTACCAACAACCTTTTAAATCTAGATGAGACCTACCCATCTCTGTACAGTTCCCTTCATTCCAGAAGTTTGGAGAGGTGAAGTTGACATAGGCACTGAAGATGTTTTCCACATAAGGGTTAAGATCTGTAGCTTCTCTTTGAAGTAAACAACTTCTCGAAAATGAGCTGCCCTTCTAGAATGTATTTTATGCAAATTCACAAATTCCATAGCATAATTGAGTCACTTTTGTACTGTCTCTTAGTCTGTGGAAAACTGAGGAAGAGCATGTCAAATGCAAACCTCAGATCTCTGACAGATCAACCAGACCTCAACTTCTATATCAAGAATGTCTCTGTGATACCAGCATTTGGAAGTAGTCAGGTATCTGCTGCTGTCTATATTCTTTAGGATACAAAACATTGTAGTTCAGGCATATAATACACAAAAAGAAAAACCAAATTTTAGTCTGCTCTAGTCATTCTCCTTTTTCCTAGACACTGAATTCTTAAGCTGTCATTTCATCCTTGATCCCCAAGAAGTTGTGAACCCTTGTTATTGTGAAGGCAAACCTGATTCTCTTGTCTTTCAGACTCCCCACAAGGAGTCAGGGGATATTCAGTTCTTGTATCCACAGGCAGCAGCTTGAAAGCAGTGATATAGTCAGATCTCTTGAGTCAGAACTGCTTCAAGGTCATTCCTATTTTTATACTATTTTGCATGGTTTTAAAACCTACATAAATGTCATCGTTGTGGTTTTTTAACAGTAGTTTTTTCATTAGTGTAATATTTGAGATTTTATTGATACTACCCTGAACTTTCTGTGCTGCAAATTTAAACTATTTCTTATATTCCCTTCAGCAGCCCTGTCAAGCCATGGGTCTCTTTGTTGTCTCTAACATTTTGCGTATTGAAGCTGCCTTTGGGTCCATCAGTTTTTCACCTTCTGTCCTTCATCTCTCTTTAGACTGACATGCACGTTTCTTCAATCTTTTCTAGGCGTTCCCCTCACCCCCAACATTTTATTATTATTGTTACTCAACTTTTATCTAATTTTTTATTTAAAATACATCTCAGGTTTCTTTTTTCTTTTTTTTTCTCCTTGGTGTCAGATAGACTTGTCAAGTGTATCAATACCACTACCCTTGTAGCCTGTATTTTTTTCCCCCTGTACCTAATCAGTTATTTTCTTTTTTGCTGTTTGTCATTCAGCATGTCTTTCAAGTGAAATATTTCACACTTGTTTTTGATGTCAGCTGCAGGTTTTACAGGTATGTGATGCTTTGCTGACAGCATAATCTGTAAAAGTATTGAATAAAATAGTCCAGGCAGGCCAACAAACATTGTTTTTTCAATGTTGCAGTCCTCTGAGCATGGCTAAAAAGACTAGGAAGTCCTAAAATACAACCACTTGTTTATTTTTCTTTATATGTACTCTCAGCAGAAGCAGTCTCTTTTCTTGAAAATTCCCTTTTGAGCTCTGTTTAAAAAAAAAAGAAGGGCAATATGCTCTCCTTAATTATATGTGCATATATAAATTTTCATTGTGAAGCGGAATTACGGAGTTTTTTACACGCTGCACACAAACTGTTCATGAATATGGTAGAAAAATAATTTCACAGCTATTTCAGCATCAGTACTCATCATCAATGGACCGCTTCATTCGTGCAGCATTTAGTGTTTTAAAATCTCTCCTTTGCAAGATATTCATGTCTTATTTAATAAGAGACAATCTTATGTCCATGAATCTCAACACTTTTTATGAGCGTTGAGTAAGTTGGTTATAACAAGATTACTTCATCAGAAAGGCTGATATTTTAAGAGCTTAAAATGATTCTTAGAAATAACACTTCTGATCTTTTTTCATCTGCTCATGTTACATGCAACAGCTACAGTTGCTATTACCTCTTTCAGTTGTAGGCACTTTATTCCCTGGTGACTTTGGTCTCGTGGAGAGGCCAGGGCAGTCAGAATGGGCCGGTCCGGCTGTATTGTTCCGCGTACCCGAGCTGCCTTGGGTTCTCCGTGCGCTGCATTGCACAGCGCGGTGTAAACACACTTTAATTAGCTGTCTTTCTGGAATGCACATCAAAGTCTGCTTATTTAACCAGCCATTTTCAGGTGCACTGAAATTATGGATGTAGGTGGAATTGTACCTTTCCTTGCTAAAACATAGCATGAAATACCTACCTCCTAAATAAAACTGAAGGAGACGTAGGAGTCAGGGCACATTATATGGCACACCAGCTGAGTAGGATAAAAGCAAGCTGTCTTTTGCAGCTGCGTTTAGCAGTCCCAGCCAGAAAGAAAAGATTCTCTTTCACATATCCACTAGAAAGTAGAAATTGTTCGGAGCTTTGCTTTGAGAATGATCCTGGACCAAATTCAACCCAGCTATAAGAAGTCTCCGCTTCCACGGGAAGCTGTGCTTGGCCCAGGGGCCCTATTCATTAGAATACTGTCCCTCTTTTACAAGTACCAAGCAAATAGAGTCCCAGAGACTGTGTCAATACAGTTGGAGGACAAGTAAACCACTGTATTGATTTTGACATAAATCCAAAGTATTATCTCTCTGTTGTTAACAGAAACCTTATAGCTTGGAAAATAAGTCATTGAAATAGTGGCTTAATAACAGCAGGCAGTTAAATTAACGAAAGTCTAATTGCAGTGTCTGCTCAGTTTGGTTATCCATGGAAGTAAATCCTAATAACAGCCTAGAATACCTAAGGCAAAGAACAAAAAAAGCTGATAGTGGGAATCTGTATTTCATAAGAGGTCATTGGTATGTATTTCTCTCCCTGTATTCACAGAACATCTCGGCATATGTTGTTCAACGACTGGTTCTTACCAGGTTTGAAGCTCCTGAGTTGGTCTGCAGGTGGATTGCTCCATTTGTATAGGAACACTTGCTGTGTTCTTGGAATGGCTCTTTGACTAATTTCAGTAGGGTTTATTTTTTCAGCATCTAAAAATAAATGAACTGGACCATCTTCTAGGACAGTAACATTTCTGAGAAAAGGTTGGGGAGATGATCTCCTTTGGCTATTGGGATGATGTTGATAGCTTCTCAACTTGTGTGAACCCAAATGTTTTCATGGACCATTGGTCTCTGGGGTGGACTGGGTAATCTCCCACTGTTCGTGATCGTCTCTGTGAATCAACAAAAATATAAGAATTAGATTGTATGCCATAATATTTCTTTGATTTTGTGTGTGTGATTACTTTTACTGGTGATTTCATATCTTCATTGCTTCTCTCTTCCCCCTCAACCCCCTTTTTTTTATTTTTCCCTTCCTGATATGGAGAAGTTCTCATTGGGTCCTCAAGGGACAATTTGTCACTTGAATAATATTTAATAAAAATTGGTGATATGTCCACCAGGGTGCAGTCTTTCCAAAAAAAAAAAAAAAAAGCCATCATGGACAGCAAATGTTCAGTGCACCCGTCCTTGGAAACTAGAGGAGTTTATCTGTCTCTTATTCTTGTAAGATCATGCTATCCACTTCAGGAGAAATAGAGAAAAACTGTAAGATAGGCGTATTAAAATAAGAATGTCAGTATCAGAAATTGTAAATATCCTGAATATCTATGAAATGCTGATAGATTTTATAAATTATTTATAAGAGTAAATACAGCAGGTTTTGTTGTTTGGCTTGGTGGGATTTTTTTACAAGACTCAATAGCTGTAATCAGGAAATAAGGGTGTGAATACTTAATTCTTTTAAAAATTAAAGGCCATTGCTTCTGCCTTTGATACGATCTACATTAGTTAAAGCAACTGCTTTCGAGTTGAGGGAAGAAGCTTTTCGAGCTTTCTAGGAGGATGAAATAATTTCTGCTGGGGGAGTCAGAATATGCACAAAGCCCTAGAAAACTTTATTTGCTTTCGTTTTTCCCCTCATCTCTGTATGCTTCCTTCCAGCTGCTGCCATCCCCAGTGCTGCCAGAGATGAGTGGCATCCCCCCTGGCTGTGACCCAGCAGAGGTGGCAGGCAGAGCAGGGCAGGGGGCTGCGGGGCCAGAGGCTGCTGAAGCTGGAGGGCTCTCTGTGCGCAGCAGCATCGGGCTGGTTTCAAGCGTGGCTTACCGCCTTCGCAGACCAAGGAGCAGTGCCCCCAGCTACAGCAGCATCTGGTTAAAATCACGTTGCTAACATAAGATTTTGAGCTGGTCATTTTTTTCCCTTATGCCATGTTACAACAAGAAGAGGTTGCTATGGCATTTCAGAAATCTCATGTTTGTGTTAAAGCAAACTGATCTGAACTCAGTGTTGGGCTGAGGACCTCCGAAGATCCCTTCCTACCAGAAAGATTCTGTGACTTTGCTCCCTGTAACTATGCTCTCTTTGTGTTGTATGTTAGCTGTTGCCTGTTATATTTATTTACTTCTCTGTTTTGTGCAAATTTAAGAATTCTGGCAGCAATACATACTCAAGGACCTCATGGTGATATTTCGTGGTAATCCTAATACCCAGGGCAAGTGAAAAGTGGATGGAATTTCGAAGTGTCAACCTTTCCTCATCCCTAGCTCTTTGATGGCCAAGGCGGGGGGGGGGAAATGATGGAATGTAGCTGGGGGGAGAGAGTGATAAAAGCTGTACAAAACAAAAAAAAAAAATCATTGAAATAATAGTATTTTATTTCTGTTGTTGTTCTAGGTTATGCATTAGATCCCTCTATAGATAACCCTGAAGTTGCTACCAAATATATTGGTTCTGTAGAAGAAGCTGAAAAAAATCAAGGTAAATAATTCAGAATCTTATATAAGTGACTTGCAACTGATGACTGTTTCCAATTCTTCACTAACTAATGCAGTAGGTATTGGCAAAGGACGGAATTAAGAGAGACTTACCCGTGTCCAAAGACACAATAAATGAAGATGTGTTGCAACTGTAATGTGAAGAGGGAAGAGAGTTACTGGGGGACTTTGTTTTCCTGCAGCAGTGAATATTTCAGGCTATAATTATGTCAAATTTCAAATTGGGATTAGTAATTGGAACCTAGCATGTGCCATTATGCGAATAGAATTGATATGCGTATTTGAAACAGAGCTTTTTTTTGATCCTCTTAAATTCTGTCCTGGCTAAAATTGTAGTATGTCTGCATTAGGATACTTGCTTGTGGGGCTGATGGCCTAAGTGTGTTCCTCAGTAGGAAACTGATCACTGTGTGCAAGCTCTGGTGTTCTGTTGGGAATTGCATGTTATCACTGTTTAGCAGAGTTAAGCTGTTTGGGTTATGTGGAAAAGAAACACCATTGGAAGGTTGCCAAATGGTAAAGGCATAGCATGCCACTGGGAGGATCGACTACCAGAGGCATGGGGTTTGTAATTAATACATTGATACAAGATACTTAACACTAAGAGTGACTGACTTGCATTGGAAAACTCTATGTGTGTAAACTTTACAGTTACGCTTTCCTCTGCATGTCTTTCTAACATCTTATTCACATGTGTATACGAAGGTTCTTTATTTCTGTGTCCTCTTCCATGGAATATATCCAAGGTTATTTCCTTCTAAAGCAGGATAAGAAAATAGACTTATTTTGGTATAGTAGCTACAGGTATTAGACAGAAATGGCTAAAATACAATAATTCAAAAAATAGGAAAATGAAACTTTTCATAATGGAATTTTAGTAATTTATTTTAAGAAAACTTCATTAATGTACAATTCCCTCATATAATCGTTACTTCAGTTTTTACATTGCCTATTTCCCCTTTCTTATACAAAGTTCTTTTCAGCTCCTTTGTACTAAGCAAGTATTACTGATGCTGTAGGAAACCATTATTTGAAAATTGCACATAATTGCATATACAACCTTTTGGAAAACTTTTAAGTCATAACTTTAACATCTTCTAACTTTTTTTTTCATCCCATATCTATATTGTTTAATGGTTTTGACAAATGAAATTCTGAGGGCACAATGTTTGTGAAAAGCGGGCATTTTTATGAAAGAACAAGACAGTGAGTGGTTGGAGGTAGGTGACCTTGTCAGTGGGAAAAGACTTTTTAATAGGGCCTGTAGTGATAGGGGCAATGGTTTTAAACTAAAAGAGGGTAGATTCAGAATAAAGGAAGATATTTTTTTTTTACGTTGGGGGTGGTGAAACACTGGAACAGGTTGCCCAGAGAGGTGGTAGATGCCCCATCCCTGGAAACATTCAGAGTCAGGTTGGACAGGGCTCTGAGCAACCTGATCTAGTTGAAGTTGTCCCTGCTTGTTGCAGGGGGTTGGACTAGATGACCTCTAAAGGTCCCTTCTAACCCAAA
This sequence comes from Limnodromus scolopaceus, assembly GCA_028565335.1. Classification (NCBI taxonomy): domain Eukaryota; kingdom Metazoa; phylum Chordata; class Aves; order Charadriiformes; family Scolopacidae; genus Limnodromus; species Limnodromus scolopaceus. Next base: position 73,344,238 of record JAOXNO010000024.1, on the reverse strand, counting down.
CTATTCTACAATTCTATGACTTTTTACTAAATTAAAATACACAGTTAGGGTTTTAGGAGACTTGTCTTATTTTGATTTTGGGGTTTTTTTTAGAAACAGAGAGGCAAGGGGGATCAGAAGCCAATTGTTAGGACTCTACTCTTTCAAACACTTCACTGTCTAAAGTATGAAAATTGATGTATTCATACAGTCTGCTAACTTATTGTTAAAAACGCATGAGTACACGAATGGTTAAATTAACAAAGACACACAATTTCAGTGGTTCCTCTGTTACTGTACATAGTTAGCAGTGTTCATAGTTAGAGAAGTTAGCAATGCATTGGCCAATTTTGCTCAAATGTTTTTTCCATTTTGCTGTGTGTATTGGAAGGAGTGGTGGTGGTGGTTTTTCTTTTAAACTGACTATGATATGACCTATGATGCTGTATTCTGTGTTAGCATCTAGATAGCGTATTGTTTCTTTCTTCAGGTTTAACAGTGTTTGAAACAGGACAAAGGAAAATTGAAAAAAGGAAGAAATTCAAGGAGAATGATGCATCTAATATTGATGGTTTTCTGGGACCATGGGCAAAGTATGTTGATGAAAAAGAAGTAGCTAAACCATCAGAAGTAAGTACTACTTTAACACAGTAGATATAAATTGTTAGTACATTGCAGTATTTTAAACAGAGCTCCAGCTGCACTAGTAGTTTTTCCAAGCAGAAGGTCCGTGCTGTGCTTTAGGGTGACAGAAACATTTCAGGTGATATGTCCAAATAAGGTGTTCTGAATATTTTGCATTCAATTATTTGAAAAACTGTTTGGAAATAAAATTAATTATATCTCTATGAAGTGTGTGGAATCTAATGAAAACATGTTTATAAACATAAGCAGCTTGAAAAGAATTGAAAGTAAAACTTTTTTTTTTAAAAAGGGAAGAAAAAACCAGCATAAAACCCCAACTACCCCCCCCCCAAAAAACCCTCTCCAACCAACATACATTCTTTTGGTTTACTGATGCTTAGCTGGAATCTGTGAATAAAAATATAGTATTTAATTATTTTCAGTGTACATAGTTTTTAAAATTATTTTGATTTTGGTAAATGTATCCTCTTTACTGATGCTTAGAAATATTTCTAATCTCATTTAGCAAATAAATGTCTTCTTAATAGTAAGTAAATGGTAGAGCAGTTCTGGATTCTGAACTCTGAATTTTTAAAAGTCAAGTTCGTGTTTTATTTTTCCAGGAAGAACAAAAAGAGTTGGATGAAATAACAGCTAAGAGGCAGAAGAGAGGAAAAGTAGAAGATGATAAACCTGGGGAGGAGAAGACTATATTACATGGTAATGGCATCTTCCTGCCTGTTCTCATTTTCTTGCTCACTGTGTTTTCTTGCCTGCTGTGTTAATTAGTAAGGATGGCAGACAGCCTCAGCAAAACTGCTGAGGCACCTTGATGTTTCTGTATTGGAGATAATAGTGCTCACAGGCATAAGCATAAAGGACAGGGAAAGAGATAAACTTGGACTAATTCCACTTCATACTGTGAAGAGCAGCGTGGAAATGTCATCTTTCAGGGTACTGGTTTTATTTATTTATTTTTAATGGTACTAGACGCATATATCCATTTCCTATTTTACAGAGCAAACATTTTAAAGTTATGAGTTTGGCTTAGTTTCAACTTCGGAATTACTGCAGTTTTATGTGTCAGTACTTTCATCAGCAGGTAGTGCTTTGAGTTATGGCTTACATACAATTTAGAAAATCACTTGGACTTTATACTTCCTCAATTCTTAATGTAAATGTTCTTGCTGTCATACTATGAATAATTGTGTATCAAATAATTACCCTGTGGAAGCCTATAGCACATGGTACCTGCAAAGAAAATGGTTTCGTAACTAAGTAAAATTAAGTGATTTTTGGAAACTATTATTTCAGCTCTCTGCATGCAGAACAGTTCTGCCTTGTATTGCTTGGCACAGATAGTTAGGTAAACCAAGTCTCTCTTTCTACAGCCAGGCTTACTCACACAAGCTGGAGCATCCTTTCTTATGTGTAATAAAGAAGCAGCTACAAGATACGCATTGCTGACATTAGTACTTCATTCTGTTTATAGGCAGTAGATCACAACAATGTTTATTGAAAAGTGATGAGCATAACAAACCTGAAATTTTAGCCATGGAGCCTCCTATGGAATGATTATTTTGTTTCAAACTTTCCATGGTCTCTACCTGAAGTTTCACTGTGAAAGAACTTACAAGATAAACTTCAATTTTTTCAAACAGAAACATTCCAGAAATATGCTGTTTTGTAGACATGTGTAAACAAGGATACTGTGGAGGAGGGCACTTGTATAACCAAAACTGCCATAGCAATATCCCAGAAATGGAGAAATTAGTCAGTGCACAGCTTAATGTCACGGCTATCCAACACAAGTCTGCTCTGAAATATCCGTTTCCATGCACAAAGTTAGTGTAAGCAAACCCTTGTTGGCCTGAGGAACTCTCTTGCTCTTTGATGATGAGTAAGATGTGTATCAGGAGGAGATTGTCTTAATAGTCAGATTATCCAAGCAGATTTTGCTGAAGACTTAATTTGAGCTCAACTGATGTCAAATAAGATTCCACATCTGTGTTCTATGAAGTAGGTTTTTCTTTCCCCCACCCCCTTCACAGCAGAACAGCTGTGTTGAGAAAAACCTTAATTGCATGTGGCTGTTGAGTCTTTTGAAGATTATAACCTCTTAAAATACTGGCCCTTGGATTCTCAGAATTCCGTGTTTACCTTTTCAGTTAAGGAAATGTATGACTATCAGGGGAGATCTTACCTTCATGTCCCTCAAGATGTTGGAGTTAATCTCCGTTCTACAGTGCCACCTGAGAAGTGCTATCTTCCAAAGAAACAAATCCATGTGTGGTCTGGACATACAAAGGTAGGAAGTCATAAAAACCCTCTTCACTTTGTGTCTGAAGCTACCAACTTCTATGAAATTGAAGTATCAGCAGAAGGAAAGGAGTATTTTCGTCTCTACCACATGATGCATGTAATTGGTTTCATTACATGCTCACACAAAGTGTTTGCCTGCATATACTCTTTTTACGAACATAATGACTTACTGACCTCCTTTAAAGGGACAAATATTATTCAGTTACTTCTGTGGGATTTGGAGTTATTTCCTAAAAACTAGCACATGAATGAGGGTAAGGCTAATTATAGAGATCCTTGGAAATGCTTTTTCTTTTTAATAGTAAAGGTACTTAAGGGCTATTTCATATCAAACTTATTAAAAGTTACATAAGTTTTGTGGTTATGATGCGTCAGCATTACCAGATTCCCAAATACAGCTATTACCTTTGAGAGCTGTGCCTTGTTAAGAGTTTTTTTTTGATGATGCTACTTAACATTTACAGTTTCTTCTTGTGCCAGAGCCCATAACTATATACATAATTTTGGTATTAAAAAAGCATTTCACTGATCAGGTTTGTAAAGCTTATACTCAATTTCCTGCTTCTTTTGTCTGTAATTTTCAGTATTGCTTGAGGGAATATGCTGTGCTGCAATGGACAGCACCGTAATGATATCTGAAAGATGGAAGAAAGCGGACACAGGGAACAGTTTTAGCTTTTACTCTTTTTCAGTTGAGTCACAACTCTGAACTCTTTATTTAACGATTGCTGCATCAAAGAGCTTGTAGCTGCATCTATCAGTGCTGTCCAGAATAACATCTCCTCCCCAAAGCTCTAGTCGCTCCTCTACCTGTTATCATGTTAGAACAGACTAATGCATAAAATAGCTTTTTCCTTCAATGAATAATGGTATCAATGACAGAAGCAAAACACAATCCTAGAAAAGCGAAGTGATGTAAATAGACAATAATAGGGAGGATGAAGGACCCAACTCCAACCAGGGGTGGAAGGAACTGGATGGAATATGAATAGAGTAAGTGACATGAAATTGAAAGAAGGGACATCATACTATGAGTACTTGGGGTTTCTTTGGACTTTCTCTGGTTGGAGTACCTGAAATACAGATAGGTGGGAAGATGCTGTGCTCAGGGAATCCGAGTTCAGTGGGTAGAAGCCACTGGTAGTATACATAAGAAATGGTGCTGGCCAGAAACTATTTTTGTGGAAAAATTCCTCAACTGCCCCACCTGAAGAGGCTAGTTATACTGAAACAGTCACCCAAACCCACAATTTGTATTTCTTTGCTGTGTTTACCACAGTAATGGTGTTAGAGTTGAAGGAAGGTATAAATACAGCTGTTGAAGCAAAACAATTTGTTGCCAATACCAATTGTTCAAAAAAGCGTTGCTGCTTTTAAAATGTAATGTGGGTAGGTTATTTCTTTTCAAGATACTGTATCTGTATATTTTATGAAGATAAGCTTTAGCTTTTTGCCTAGAAAAGAAGGCAAGTGAACGGAACAAATATCTAGATGCTCCACTTACTGTTTAATTATGTCCTTATTTACAGGGTGTCAGTGCAGTTAGATTGTTTCCTCTCTCTGGGCATATACTGTTGTCTTGCTCTATGGATTGCAAAATTAAGGTGAGTTATTTTTCTGATTTCATGTATATATTTTATACCATCATTGAATACAGAAAATGCATTTCAGAATACATGAACATTTAGTACTTCTACCAAATACCTTTTGTCTGTGTTATTTTTATTTTTCTCACTTGAACTTTAAATTATAAATTCTTTGGAACAAAGAAAGAAATAATACACAATACTGTGGGTGTTAGAACAGTGTTAATCATTTGGTAATGGCATTTAGAAGGTCACAAGTTCCTCAGGTTATTGCCTTTGTTATAATTCATCTGTGAAGCCCAGTTTTACAAATAGCAATAGTTTTCTGCTGAAGTGTTTTACTGAAGCATTTGTGGTCTTGAAGTAATCTCATTTTAGTCTGCCATACGTCATATTAGAAAGCTGATATTTTATTTATTTTTTTTAAGCAAAATCTTAGAGCTTTGAAGTGGACTATGGTATGGGATTTTTAGTTATTTTAAGGAGGTTTTGCTAAGAAGAAGGTGACAGAGCTTTCTTGTGAATTCCTGGGTAGATAGTTGTGATTAATCAGTAGATCTCACATGTTGCCATGTATGTTTGCACTTTATTTCAGCATTATTTTTGTTTAACAATTGACGCTTTTTCTCCCCATCCCCCCCTCCTCTTTTTCTTTTCCAAGCTATGGGAAGTATATGGTGATCGAAGATGTCTACGAACATTCATTGGTAATAGACTTTTTTTTAAACTGATGTGTATTTAAAACATACGATTTAAGTTAGCTTATTAATTTATCATAGAGACAACCTGTAGGCAGCCAAGGCAAATGGTGTTCATTATGATCTTGGCAATAAGAATTGAAAAATGTGCAAGTTTTGAGTGAACCTTTGTCATTATTCCAAGCAAATGAATGTTGCTATGTAACACCTTGTGACCCCTAAATAAAACATTAGTGTACTACAGTCAACAATACTTCATGCAAGACTCCTTTCCAAAAGCAAAACTGTGAAATTAAATTGCCCCATCTTCCTGTTGAGAACAGCACTTATGTATATTACAGAACAGTATTTATGCGGTGAGGGTGTCTCATGGTCTAATGATGCCACCTTAAATAGGTGGTCTCTTCTGTGCTGTTTCTAGCACATGGGGATTTTTTTTTTTAGGTTCAGGTGCCATCTTTGTTCATGCAACAGGTGCTTTATAAAGCAGATAGCTGAAAGAAAGAGAGAAATACAAACTTCTTAGCAGCCTTGAATGCAGAACAAAAGCAGCTGATTCTCCTTTTGAAATGGGAACATTTCTAGAACACGGAGTGAATATATGTTGAGCAACAACAAAGAAGTCTTTTTTCACCTAATATTTCTGATGACAGCAGTGTGGCAAAGATGATGGCTCAAAAAAGGGTCTCTTTCAATAGGCTGCTCTTTCTGAACAGTTTGACTGTTTTTTGTTCTCAAAAGGTCCTTATTATCAACCAGATTCACCTTCTGTTTTGCTATTTTTAAGTTAGTGTGCCAATATTTTAACTGAAGAGATCTCCTACAAGTCTGATGCAGTGGTCAGATGAAAGTGTTGAGGTTGAGGGTTACCAAGGTTAGCACCAGATGAAAGCGTTCTTAAATTTCTCATCTGGTATTACCTGTATTTTGTACCCCTATTCTAATTTTAAATGTTTCTCCTTTAAATGTATCTTATGTACTGTTTGTATCTCCCCCTTTTTTATTAGGCTTTAACATTTATTACAGTGTTTTAGGCTTCTCTAGCAGCTCTTAACTGTGACCAGAACAATCTTTGAAGCCAACAGTACTTAAAGTTCTACTTGTGTAACAATTTCTGAATGACGCACAGTGGTTGTTTCTGTGCAATGCTATTGTTTCTCTCTCCAGTGCTTTAGAGGTGTGGGGATTTTTGGTTTTTATTCTCATCATTCTTTAGAAGTTACTTTTTCTTTCTCACTTAAATCATTCTTTACTAGTGCTCATGAAGAACTTCAGTAAGTGATTTCCTTGTTCTCTTTGCATTGCTAAAGACTGGAGCATTTAACTTGAATAATGTTTTTAAAAAAAAAAACTTAATGCATGAATGGATAGAAGTTTATCAGCATTTTTTTCTATCTTGTAGGACATAGTAAAGCTGTTCGAGACATCTGTTTTAATAATGCTGGCACTCAGTTTCTTAGTGCTGCATATGATCGCTATCTTAAACTCTGGGACACTGAAACAGGTAGGCTTATACTTGTAGATGCTGTTATTTGGCGCTATATTTAATTAACAGAAGATAATCAAGATATATTATCAGTCAGTCAGGGTGTTTCCAATTATCCTCAATGTCGTCTTGTTGTTCAGTGTTCAGACTTTCATTACAGGATGAATAGTCTAAATGTTTTTGTGTTGTCTGTAATGGTGCAGTTGACACTACCTATATACCTGCATTTCTATGATTTCATATATCTTTTTATTTGAGAAGTTTGACAGTTATTTGTAATGCTAGAACAATTTTCAGCAAAAAGACACAAAAAAGACAAAAAAAACAGCAAAGTTTTACCAAATCAGTTAATTGCATGTTTACATTTACAGGCATAAAATTAAGTAATGAAATCACACTTTAGACCTAAATATGCTTAGTTTTGCAGAATTATGTTACTTGATCTTTAGCTTAACCTGAACTTGAAGAGCACTCCAAATAAGAAAAGGTGGTGGAAATTGAACTGCTGGTATAGGGAGTGGAGGGTAGGTCTGATGCTCTCACACAACTGCCTGGGAGATGCTCTGTAACATTCTGCTCCAAATAGTTTCCCAAGCTAAAAAGATATAGGATAGATTTTTGCCAATATTCTTTTAAGCCTAACTCTATTCCTAAGACAGGAGGTTTCCATGTTTCAAAAAGACACTAGCTTTCTTGCTTAGCAGTGCCACTAGTCTCATACCGGCAGAATACTACAGACTTGAGTCTGAACTCAGTTATTTAGACACCTGAAAAATGTATTGAGCTTTCGTATTAAAACCAGCTCCTGTAAGTTATGGATAACGTGTAATCGGGGTATTTATGCCTGTGATTCTTTCTGCAGTTGGATTACTGTTATCCTTTTCTAAGTTTAGGATTGAGGAATTCTTTCCTGAGTTTAAGTCTCTTGTCAAGACAACCTCTGATCCTAAGGAGGTGATACTTTGCAAAGACAGTGGTCAGCCTGTGATACCCCAACCAGTCCTGATGTCCTGGATGTGGCCTGATGAGATACAGGGTACTGAGCAGTTATATTGTTTGGAAAGCTGTAGTAAAGTTACAGAACAGTTTGTTTATGTGTTTACACAGGTGTATGCATATAAACATGTGGAAGAAAGTATAATCAGAGCAGGGTAAATTCTACCCTCTAATATTCTTAAGAGCTTTAAAATAAGTATTTCCTTCTTTTAGTAAAGTGTAAGTAAAATGAATGGCTTTTATCAATATCTGCAAAGAAGTAATCATTCCATAGAACTTCCAGCCTGACACACTATGAACGGCTTGTCTGTTGCAGGACAATGTATTTCAAGATTCACAAACAGGAAGGTTCCTTATTGTGTCAAGTTCAATCCTGACGAAGATAAACAAAATCTCTTTGTTGCAGGAATGTCAGATAAGAAAATTGTGCAGGTATGTCTACTTAATGTCTCTTCCTCTAAAAATTATGATATTTAGTAAAAAAACAAGGTCTTATTCTGATATTTTTATTTGTAGTGGGATATTCGAAGTGGTGAGATTGTGCAGGAATACGATAGGCATTTGGGAGCTGTCAACACTATTGTGTTTGTGGATGAAAATAGAAGGTTTGTGAGTACATCTGATGACAAGAGTTTAAGAGTCTGGGAATGGTAAGTGTAAAAAATTGAATTTGATCTTGAAGTATATTATGAGCGAACACGAGAGTTTATTTTTAAAAGTATACGTAGCACATCGGACACTGGAGTGTACCGAATTCTAGCTCGTTGAGGAAGAGCTGAATTCAATTATGTAATTATATATGCAGTAGCTAAAATGTTTCACAATAAAGTAGAACCAGAACAATCTCAGCTAATTTCTGGTAACTGTTGAAGTTGCGCATATACTCTGCAAACTCCTGCGTACTGGCACTCAGTCAGCATGGGTCACAGTTCTTAACCATTTTTGTCCTGTGAAAGGAATCATCCCTTCCAAAATCTTAGTGTAATACTTTCAGTGTCTTTGAAATCATTTTTAATGTCTAACAGTGAATTACTGTCCCTAGCTTACTGCCCTTCTGTACTGCAATATTTGAAAATTGGGTTTAAAGCCTAGAAAACCTAAATCACTGTATGCAAAAGAAAATGTCTTAAATAGGCTTTGCTTTACTTGTGCAGATTTTATATGTACATTGGGCTATACTTATTTTTAGCATTAATTATGAATTATATTAATATTGTATCTTTTAGAATAATTTCTCTAGAGATTTTAATCTTTAAAACTAGTTGCTTCCTATCACTTTGCTGAATATTAACCAACCCAGCCTGGCTTAATGCTCAAGACACTTTACAGGTTTCCTTCTCCCCCAAAGAAGACATAAGACAGCCCTGTCAGCCTGAAGCACACTGCACGCTCTTAGTGATCTCCCTTCTCTCTCCTTTCCCCAAGGGTGTATTAACCTTTTAAAGAAACGTCTGCTCTTTTATGTTAGTGTGTGTCGGTTTTGGAAGCTTTGAACTTAGATGTGCATACTATTATATAATATTTGGCCCACGTATGAAATAGCTGGTTTGGTGTAGCTTCATTTCTGGTTTTCTGCTAGTCTGGGTTTTTCTGCAATCATTGGTACCCACAGAATAAATACAGGAGATGACAGAAAAGTGAAAGTCTATCTAAGAAAAGCTCATAAAAATACAATTTTAAATGGCTTCCAATTTTTAACATATCTGGGCGGAGACCAGATCTCTCCTCTCTGAAATGTTTTCCGCAAGGTTCTAGGTACTAAGATTTTCAGCATAGGACTTCTAAGATTTCTCTAGGTTTTCCGATTTATTTTTGAAATAATCCCTCCCATATCTTCAGGTATCCATTTCGTTTTGCCATTCACACATGCAAAGCTGCTGCACAACATGGACATTAGTTCGACAGCTCTGTGACTAATCAGTTCCTTCCTAGCTTTTTTTTTTCCTTTTTTCTAAACCTGGAAGAGAGACTCCAGTCTGTGGTTATTGGAATGTTACCCAAGCAGCCAGCAAAACCCTCAGCGTGTCTGTGATGGGCTGCTGTCATTGCCAGCAGCAGTGGTGGTAATGACCAAAGTCTGGGAACCCAGACTTAGGCTAGACATGTAATGCTGTCACCATATGTCACTCCAAGAGTGCCTCTGCTCAGCATTTCATAATTAGACCCATGTATTTACTGAGCTCCTTAAAGAAAAATCTTAGCAATATCCTATCTGCTAAGGAGTGTCTCCCCTCTGGCAAGTGGGAGTAGGATCTCACTTGCACAAATCTGTTATTTCCTTGCGATTGGATTGCCCTTGTTTTGTGAGCTTTGTGTTGATGGCTGAAATAAATAGTGAAGTGGGTGGATTTAGTCACTCAGTGGGGAAGAGCAGGAAAGGCACAAAGGCTCTGGCATGGGAACATCACAACCTGATTGTTCCAGTAACAGAATTTTTTTCCTTCTGAAGAAAAAAGTATGTACTGAGCTTGCTGTACGCTGAAGAAAGAGCTTCCTTGTTCAGATAACAGGGAAATCAACTGTAGGCAATATTCATAATACAGTCGCCAGGGATGTTTTGGCTTTATAAAAAGCAAATGCAATGCTGTCTTCCTAAGCACGACTTTGAAACAGTTCTCCACAATCTGCTATGATATATGTTAATCAATTTGTAGGCATATTTCTATAATTTCAAGATCCAGACTTTTACAATGCATTAAAACTAAGTTAATGCATTAACTACAGAAGCTTTTGGAGCTTGAAAACTTCCATGCCAAATTATTTCATGCTGCACCTCAAATCCTTTTTTCCTGAGTTCATAAGGAAAATTATTTGCAATTTAGGGTGATGTGGTTACTGCACCTTTTGGCATGTTTCTTCCTAAGTTCTTCAGCACAGTATTTCTTCAGTATCCTACAGAAACAAAGCAGAAGTAATTATGACCTGAATATGGCCTTAAAAGCCAGTAATTAAAGTTGGTCTAATTGCTTAGTTTCAATTGTCTGGAGGAATTTTGTAGTATATTTTGTAAACACTTTGACTTGGCCAGAGCTGGTAATGGGATGCCATGTCAGACTTCATCACAGTGAGGAACTTCTCCCCTGAGAATTTAAATCTCCTTTCCCCAACAGTTCATCCCATGCGTGGATTTCATTGTGCTGTACACCAAATTGCAGTTGGTTGGTTGCTGAAAGTTCAGACTGCAAGTATAGCACAGACTCTTGCAGATTAAATGGTTTCTTTAGGAAGCTTAATGGGAGCACTTTAACATTTGTCTGCTTTCGCATGTCATGGGATTGTATCATTACAGCACGGATACTAAAGTTGGCATGAGTATCGTATTCTGCGTTCTTTCTTCGAGAAATGCAAGATGTTATTTTATCTTTTTCCATGTCTGATCCTACTTGGATAAACAGTGAAATGATTTAGGCAATTGACCTTCGAGGCTTATATTTCCTTTTACCTTCAAGTCAGCCAGCAAAGCAAGAACCATACAGTGGCTGCTTAGTTATTATCCTGCCAGGCTTAGGAGGCTTCTCATCTCTGTAAAGCTATAACCCTCAGCAGGCCTTTTCTCTCCGTCTTTCCTGGTAAAGATACTGTAGTCTCTTGAGAGAGCTCTTCACGACGTGTAGATCCTAAAATTGGATTGGGTTGGGTTTGGGGTTTGTGGGGATTTTTTTCCCTTCTTTCTTTAAAAGGATTTTTCTCTCTCCTGTTTGGGGAAGAAGTTGTATTAGAACCCCAGAGTATCACCTTTCTAAATCTCGGCTTGCAGTTACTATTTTTGATATTTGAAACTTTTCAACCTTTGAAATGCTATGAAGTGGAGAAAGGACTTGAAGATCTTGAAATTTAAAATTTGGACAAAAGATATGTCATGTGAGTTTTGAGTTCAGGCAACCGTGACAGCATCCTTCTTGATAATTTTTTTTAAAGGTTTTTTTTTTAAGGGAGACAGCTGATATTACTTATTTAGCAATTTTACTGGAAGCAAATGTGAAACATAAATGTATCTCTTTATTCTGCCTAATAGTCTAATGCAGTGTATCCTGCAGCTGTCCTAAGTGTGTCTGGTGGGTTTCAACATAAAGCAGAGCTGTCTTGAATAAATTGCGGTAGATGAGCCTGCCTTCATATGTAAAGGGAGAGAAGGCAGGACAACCTGTGCTGCATTTAAATGTCTCACTGCAGCACAATTCAGCATTGGAGACACATCTTCTGTGATGAGACTTTATTTAATGGGGCTTCCAGTGGGATTGCTTTTACTTGGCGTTGAGGACTCTGTATGATCGATGGGCTGAGGGAGGGTTGGATGGTGGGAGCTGATCAGGATCTGGCCTCACGACAGCCATGAGCTTGTGTCCTGGTGCAGGTGGGGTTTGAAGCTGTTTGGGTGTTGATGCGAAAGGGTAGGATGGGGCACAGGGGGGCTGCACTCCCTGTGCTGTCGTGTTGGCCAGCCTCAGAGATGATGTGGACTTTCTGGTATTCCCTTACAGGTTTACTGTCCAGCAGTAGTCTTAGGTCTGCCTGTTTGGAAGCCATTTATCCCTGTGCATGCTCTTATGCAGAGTGCGTTAACGGGGTTGCCCTTCCTATTCTGAGGGGTAAATGATTTTAACATTTAACTCACAGGAGCATTTGTGTTGCTTCCTGACAACAGAGCAGCTTCTCGCCCTGCTGTCCATGTGCGTGTTGCTTAGCACAATGACGGGAAATAACTTACTCCACAATAAAATAGAATTGTAATTACCTTGCTAGTGTTGACCATATTGCCATCCAGCAAAGCTCAGTCAACTAGTACAAGGCAGCCACCCACGCTCTCTGCTCCAATTGTGTCCCAGCAGACCTTCTACAGTGTGAATTAAACAGTAAAGTCATAACCATCCCCTTTGTATTAATTAATGTTGCTACAGAACATTTTGCATGTGTTTTCTGCTGAATACATTAATCAAATCTGTGTTCTGCTGGAGATTTCTTTTGCTTAATGAGAAAGACACGCGCATGCCTTCCCTTTTTACCAGTCTTCTAGTGTAGGATATGAATATGCACGGCCCGTTAGTAATTTAATTTATATAGTCAAAACCAAATGACAGTTCTGGAGGGTAAGGATTAGACTGTACTTGTTTTTTCCCTAGGCCTTTTTACATGACAGTGTATGTTCTTAAAATAAACTGGCACAGTCCTGTATGCAGTCAAGACTGGGAGTTCAGTGTTCAGTTCAGCTGTGTACATTTGGAATTGGTTGGTATCCTGTTTGGGGAGATCAGGAAGAAAAGGACATTGTCAGCTAGATGAGAGAGGAGAGACTTCTGTTTTTTTCTTTTCGTTTCTTTTGTTAAGGGAAAAGGCAGAAATATTCCAGTTAAAACACAACTCAAGTCAGTAAGACATTCCAATAAGATAAATGCATCTATCAGTCTATTCTTGCTACCTATAAAGAACTTTTTAAGAGCTGCATTTAAACTGGAAGCGATAGAGTATCTTTGTTTTGGATATTTCCAAAATTCATTGGAATTATGATTCTGCCTTAGACTCTGGGTCATTTGATTGGGGTAAATTCAGTCTATCCGAGGTTATCCTGTAGATGGCTCTGCAGATGGAGCTCTCTAGGTGGGTGTTCATAGTACTTTTGAGCTTTTGCACACTCTTCCTTCAGACACCACTCCATGGCTCCGTGGCTGAGTAAATCAGCTGGCCAGAGGCAGGCCTTTGGAACATCTCCATGTCTTCATAAAACACGTACTTCTTCCTTTTGCAGGGACATTCCTGTAGACTTCAAGTACATCGCTGAGCCAAGTATGCATTCCATGCCAGCCGTGACTTTGTCTCCAAATGGTAGGTTAGCACTTTACTGCCTTCTTAGGCCTAGTTTACGTAGGCATGGCTTACTGATTATATCTGTCATGTTGCCGTGAGGCGTCCCCCTGTCACCTCACCTGCACCCCCAATTCAGTATGTGCATTTCTTCCAGGACTGGATGGGATCTGGTTTTGATTTTAAAGATTAACAAGTATGTCAAAATGAGGGGTTATATCAGGATAACTGTATTAAGAGCTATGATGTGCTCTTTGCTGTATTTAAAATACTAAGATAAACAATGGTGGGAACTGATGATGGCTGCAAAGTACTAGGCAAGTTCAGCAGTCCTTGTGGTGCCACGGTTAAAGCAGAAACTGATGTTGTACATGATGCTGTTAATACTGTTCCTTCCTGTTCTGAGTATAGCCCAAATAACTCTTGCATCAGAGAAATCCCAAATTACCTCAGTGTTTCTCTATGTTAATGTTTCACTGGTGTTTATGTTCTTCAATTAGAATCAAACTTGTAGGAGGGTTTAGTGCCTCCAATAATCAGTGAAAATCCTTTTAACAGGACAAAAATCTCTATTATCTGGTTTGGCCAAAATAATATAGCTTTAGTGTCAATATTAAAGTGTTGCCAGATTTACAGTTCACAGTCTCATTGTGCTAAGCAGTGGCTCATCAACTTATTGCACAGCTAAGATTTTCAGTCAGCATCAAATTGTATTTGCTTTGCAGTATAAATATTTTATTCTTAACAATAGAAGTGGGTTTCTAATATAAAAAGGAAGATCCTGGAGAAAGAAATAGCTGCATTTAAAAATGTTAGCTTCCCAAGCTGGCCTGTGTCAATTCCTGTTTCTGAAATTGCACAACTTGCTTTATTCTGATCCATTTTTTCAGCTCATCTCATTCTTCCACATTGAAATACTGGATTTCTCATTCTTTTTCCAGTTCTGGCTGTCCAGAATTTGAGTATTTGATTTCTGAGATGAGACGGTAAATGATGTTAGGGATGAAGTAGTCATCTTTTCAGCTCAAGACATCGGCTGTCATATTAACTAAGATTATCTTGACTTACAGTAGTCCAATATCACAGAAAACAAATTTTTTTTTGCAATAGTTATGCCACAGATTGTGTGAGGCACATCATGCATCCATTTGGAGTTAAATGATTCCTTTAAAGAAAAGTAAATTGAAATTTTTACAGATGTGCAGCTTTTCTGCTTAGAGGCACTGATTTATGAATATCATCAATTAAATTTTTCTTTCTGAGCAATGCAGGAAACAGACCTTTTAAAAAGTAGAAGAGGAGAATAACATGCTTGAAGTACACACTTGATTTGTCTCTTGGGGAGGCTGAAGAAAATCCTCAAATTCCAAGCTAGTAGCTGGAAGTATGGTCAGATTTACAGTCAAGTCAGCACATTTTATGTTATCACTGTTTGCATAAAACAGCGTAAAGGCAGTGACATTAAACAGAATTCAGGACAGAAGTCTCTGTTCTGTGGTGTTCTGTAGCACATCATCTTTGTTGGATTCTTAGGCAGGAGTTGATACACTGCCAAGACACAAAATGAGATAGAGTTAAGATTAGAAAAGCCTGTGGTTTCTTTTTTTTTTTTTCTTTCACTAAAATATCTTTATTAAATTGTATTCCATTAGGGCAGAGAATACTAAATATTTGCAAAAATGTATAAAGATTTTCAAACTCCTGAGTCTACCTTAGACCTGTTTTTTCCATAAAGAAAATAAATGGTGACCATCTCAGAGTACCCACAAAACAGGTAATGAAATAGATTGCAGCTAGATGGGTTTTTTTCACCTCATCTGGATTACTTGATTATGTGCAGCAGCAAGCTTACTCAGTAGCTTAAAAGCTTCTCAGTAAGTCAATGAGGTTGATGCAGCACGTTATAACAGCCAGAGCTTTTCTACAGTCCTGAGTGCATTTTGTAGGAATAGGCGTCTCAAAGCCTGTCAAACATAAGGTTTTGCCTCTTGGCAGTTGCACCAGGCAGAAGCAGTATCAGCTGCTACCTAGAACCCTAGTACATAATAAAAATCTAGATTAAGATAGTGCAAGAATAGTTATAAAATTCTCTTAAAAATTTCCAGTAAGTCTGTTTCTTCAGATGCTGCACTCTCATACCACCTTTCTTTGTTGCATTTGTAGGAAAATGGTTGGCTTGCCAGTCGATGGATAACCAAATTCTGATTTTTGGAGCACAGAACAGATTCAGATTAAACAAAAAGAAAATTTTCAAAGGTCACATGGTAGCTGGCTACGCTTGTCAAGTGGATTTTTCACCTGACATGAGGTAAGTTTTCATGGGAATGAGCTTCATCTTAAAACTTGCCAGCACAGACACTAAATTTCTTTTTGAATCCTCTGCAACATTCATTGATCACAGCCACCCTATTAACTTGGTATTAGAGTTCTCGAGCCAAGCAGCAGAATGGGAAGTTTGTTCTTGTCATTCAGTAGGGCTAGGTTTTACTCAGGGGTTGCTCTGAACAACATTTAGAAAACAGTCCATGTAGTCCAGATTCCCCATTCTGCAAAGATGATTTACCAAAGATGATTTACACTGCTGGTAAAGCAGCCAGAGACTCCCCTTGTTTTGCCCAGCCTTGGTGCAGCACAGGAGGCTTCCACTTCTGGCTTGCATTTGCCTCTTTTTGTGCATGATCTGCAGCACAGGGTCTATTCCTACAATAATGCACTTGTCTTGAATACTTGGAATTTGGACTTGACCGGTTTTCCCAGTTGGCAGGTCTGGCGTGGGTATCCTCTTATTGTTCAGAAAACCATCTTTTTCATCCTGTTTGCTTAGTAATATGCCCATATATTAACCACTGTATGTGCATAAAATATTCATTACTATAAAAACCGGAGAATAACCTCTGCAAAGCTGGAAGAAAAAGTGGAGAACAGTGTCTATAAATTTTAGAGAAACTTCTGGCACTTCCTCTTTTGCTGATGTATTCTCTTTAGTTCCAGTAACACGGTGTATGGTATAATCGCATTGCTTAGCACGTTTACCTCGCAGTTGATGAATCACCTTCTGCAGGACTTGTGTGCTTTAGAGCACAGCATGAATGCTGATTCTTTGGTAGGTATGTGTGCAGACTGTCAGATGGGAAGCTCACTGGGTGAAGCTCTTTTCCATGGCTTGATGTAAAAGTATTACAATACAAGCAGTCTTCACACATGATACAGCTTTTCTTTTAATCCTGTTAATATAGCTATGTGATATCTGGAGATGCAGATGGAAAACTTAACATCTGGGACTGGAAGACAACAAAACTCTACAGCAGATTAAAAGCACATGATAAAGTCTGTATCGGTGCAGTGTGGCATCCACACGAAACATCTAAGGTCATTACGTGCGGCTGGGATGGTCTTATTAAACTATGGGACTAAAGAGGATGCGACGAAGATCTAAAGATGTAAGTCTTGCAAACATCTGAGATGAGAGTGAATTCTGCTGTAAGGATGGGTAGACACTTGTAATACTGCAGTTCTCAGCTAGCTGTATATATGCACTAAAACCAGGAAATCTTCAGAAGACACAGCTGAAAGAATATAGTTCTAAATATGACCTCTGAGTATGATAAGCTGAGGTCATCTGAAGCATGCAGAATCAAGCGTTAGTTTGTCCTTGTCTCTTTTTGTGCAAAACACTCTTGTAAAGTAAAAGAATTTTAAGAATAACTATTTTTGTGGTTCTGGCTGTCAAAGATGTAGGGAGTTAAAGGAGAAAACCAGCAATTGTGTAACTCTCCTCCTAAGAAGAAATCTTTGATACCTACTGCAATAGAGCTGGAAAAGGGGTATTTGTTGACTTGGTTTTGGGTGGTATTTTGTTGTCCCCAAAATACTTCTGTCTTTATAAAACACAACCCCATTTGCTAAGATCTGTTAATTCACCATATAAATCAAGAACTATTCAGAAGCTCACAGTTGTCAGGTAAACTGTATCAACTGAAGACTATTCATAAACTCTTGGTTTCTGTCTGTATTTAACAATAGCATCATGCTGATCACTGAGTTTCATCTTTACAAGTACTCCTCAATTTCAAGATTTTGCTTGTAATTGTTGTGTGTTAAGTGGTGTTTTTCCTCTCCCCGTATGCTGTTATGTTCCAATAAGCATGACGTACTAAAAAAAGAAGAAAGTGAATGTCTCTTGTTCAGTTTGGAATACACTGTATTATAAGCCCCATAAAGTTTTCGACAATTTAATGTATATACGTCACACTTTTTCTCTTTGAAGAACTTATTTTTAATAAATCTTTTTATAAAAATTCTATCTTCATTCAATTCTTCTGTCTAGCAGTGTCCATATAAAATATTGCTTACCCTTTTGTATTTTAATTTGCAGTCATACCAGCACTTAGATAAACTTATTCTCTCCACTGTTCATACAAAACTAATGCAAGCTAGAAGCAAAAGAAAAAAAAAATCCTTTTTAATTTCTTAAAGGCTCTCTTTTTCTGATGTGGTTCTTTTCACAGGGGAGACTCAACTCCTGAGCTGGGAGTTGAGCTCTGGTGCGTGCTGTGCCCTGGGGGCTGCTTCAGGAGAAAGTCAGCTGAAGTCATTTAGAACAGTTTTCTTCCCTCAAACACATTTCCTAAATGGGTATGTGGCAGTGTGTCCTGACCATTAACAGTCTATAAGTACAGGGAATTGGGGAGGAATGGAGCAGGTACAAAAACTTCTCATAGGAACACATATTAACTTCCATATCAGAGAAACCTTTCCCAAATGCTTAAAAGCCTTTAAATCATAATACACAAAATGCTTGGCTTCATAGTTGGTACTGCATTTTTCCATGTCACCTACCAGGCAGAACTTCATATATACTCTCTCTCTATACACAAAAAATAAAGTAAAAATATAAGTGTATAAACCTTTGTAGTAATATACCAGGTGTTGTTTTTGGAGGAAAAAAATATGAAATATTGACTGAATCATTTCTGCTGGAGTTGATGAACTGGGATTAAATGTTTGCAACAAGCCCAGAACCAAAATTCCCTTAGAAACTTTCAGATGAAATCCTTTGTCCCTCGCAGTTGGTCACTGTGTTAATCTTCTGTGGAATTTCTCACATCTGCATTGAAGCCTGCAGGGGGAATTTTTGTGAGGATAATTCCCTCTTGTCGGCTGGAGAGTTGTGAACTCCCGGGCTCACGTTGTCAGCTACTTTGCTGTGCACAAGGATCAACGGCGCGGGTCTGTGTGGTGCGAGTCTAGACTTGTCTTTCCGGCAGCCACCTGGGAAAAAATTTCTTGCTGGGCTAATTAACTCGAATCATGTCCTTCTCTTATCTTCCCAATTTCATGTTTCACCAGAAACATGGTCTGTTTGCAGAAAATTGGTCTGTTGCAGATGTTGGTCAGAACAAGTCTAGACTGAGAGCCCTGGGCTGAATGTGGCATGTGAGCAGACAGAGCCAGGGAAAAGGCAGCCTTGGGAGAAAAGGGAAGAGCGTGTTTTGAGTTCCCCCAATTTATTCTCCTCTAATATTAGGTGGAGAATGCAACAAAATGAGTCAAGCCCAAAGGAGCTTCTTGGGAGGGCTGGAGGCAAGCGTCTCGCACTGCCGGGAAGGAATACGTGCAAGCTGGAGAGCAGGGCTGCTGTCACAGCATCATCATTCTCTTCCCCTTGGTCTGTAACTTTCAGAAACGATGTGCCAATGTGTTGCCACTTTTATTAATACCAATTACTTTTACAGTGAAGGTTTTACAGATAAGTGAACTGTCTCCGTCATTCTTGGAGTTCGGCCTAGGAAACTTCATAGTTCCTTTGGCCTTGGGCCATCTTTTTCTTGGACTTTTTTCACATGCGAGAGGGGGAAATATCCCACATATCCTCATGCAACTTGCAGAAGAAGAACTTGCTGTCTTTCTTGAAGCAGATGGTCTTGGCATCTGTCTTGCACAGAGTTTATAATTGTCCCCAGTAAGATAGGGCTGCTCAGCCTTTGCCCTCATTAATGGGAACAAATACCTAAATCACTGTACATCCGGAAAAGTCTGAGATTGTCTTGTAATAAGCCAATTTTTAGCAATGGGCAGATGTTCAATATACCATTTAACGCTGTGGTCTATAAAGGCTGATTTAAACAGTCAGCTTTGCAGATCTGACAGCCCAGTAACACAATGTACTTTCCTTCTTTCTACCAGCTGGTCGTTACAAACTCCTGCTCCCGTTTGCTAGGAAGACTCCATATGACAAGCAGCCTGCACGAGGGGGAACACGTGGAGAGCGGAGGAGGGGAGGGAGGGGAGTTTTGCTTGGAAGACTTTAAACAGTTGAGCCTATACACCAGAGAAACTAGTTGCCGGGGTGGTTGTTCCTCTGGAGACTACTTAAGGACTTGCTACTGTAGGTTGATTTCTAGCATACGCTCAAAATCTAAAAGTCTCATATCTTTCAGTAAAATATGTCTTTTCTGTCAGGCTTGCTGATTAAAAAAAAAAACAGATACACCATGGCTCTCTTGCAGCACTCCGAGAAAACTGCCTGTGGCAGGGTTATGTTTACAGAAGCTCCATGCAGAGTTTAAACCTTTTAGAAACAAGTTGTAATGACTTTCAATGGGTCAGGGACCTCTAAATTCACCAGGTGCACTGCAAGTTTGACCTCAGACCTGTTTGTTATCTTGTATGATAGAACATTTAAAATGTTCTGAAAACATTGAGTGTTTCCGAGTCTCCTTTTAACCTGCTGCGCTTCGTGCTGCTGGGAGACTGCTAAAATTAAACGTTATTGCAGATGTGTTTGTCGCTCAGAATAAGAGGTTCTCATTAGGCCTTGGGTCTTCTTAGCCAGTCTGAAAGCTGCCAGCTCTAACTGAGCCTGCTTCCCTTCTGACTTGGGAAAGAAGGAAAGAAAGGATGACAACACAAATCCTCTTGGGAGTCATTTCAGTAACTGGAAATTT
>JAOXNO010000024.1:73288604-73317687 GCA_028565335.1 Limnodromus scolopaceus | reverse complement strand
ATTCAAGTTGTCCTTGGCTCGGGCTAACCTCACGGCTGTGCCTAGGGATCACCTGAGAGGCCTAGATGGCCTTAGCCAAAACTGTGCCAGGGATCTCATTAATTAAGCAGATAGGCGTTCCTGTGCACGCTGCCTGCCACTGCTTAATTTATTAGCACTGGCAACAGCTGGGATCATCACCTGGTCAGCAGTCCTCCTTCTTCCCTAAACGAGGCACTTGATGTGAAGAAGCCCATGTTAAGCCCCTTTAGAATTAAACTCCACTTCAGAAAATCCCAGTGTGAATAAAGAAGTAGATTGATTTGGTTTTAAATGGAAAATAAAAACAGGGAGGCAGTAAATCAGAGACTCCATAGAACACAAGGCACTGTCAGTGTGACTGAAAGGCAGTCGGTTGAAAACCAGCATGCATTTGTTATAAAAGAAGGGGTTTGACATTTTGTCACGAGTTAATATTTCAAATGCGATTTGGAAGACTGATACGAACCTGAAAGCAGGAGGGCACAGGGCTGGCTTTCACCGAAGAGATGAAAATCCCCTCCATCTCCGCTAGCCCCTCACCACCAAAGCAGGGAGGGGTTGGTTTTTTCTGCATCTTCCAAAGCAGCCCAAGGTCTGTGGCCAACATGGATGCTCAGATTCACCGCAGCAGCTTTGAGCCCCACGCCGGGCTCTGCAGGTCACCAGAGCAAGGGCGGTGGGAGGAAGGCCGTCACCCCAGCAGGGTCACCCACCTGCTGGCCTCTTCTGGGAGAAAGGGAGCCGAGCTGAAGGGATGAAGCAGTTTTCTGCTGGGGAGAGTAGTCCCTGCCTGCCCTGGGGCAGCAGAAGCCCTCAGAGAGGCAGGAGAGGAGGGAAGCAGATGCCTGGCCTGGGGCGAAGCCTGGGGCAAGTGAGGGGAATGGCTTGATCCACTTGTGAGGAGAAGCAGTGGTGCTGGGAGAAAGCTGACTCGCCTGCCTGGGAAGAAGGGCTCCTACACTTATTTTCCCCACCTCTGTCTGCTCGCTGAGATCCTGTGGGCATGCTGGGTCCGACGCAGAGCCCTGCTCTGGGAAGGAGGGGATGAGGGAGCTGAGGAAGCGGAGATGTTGAAAAATGAAAGGAGGTTATGAAAGGTGAAAGGATGGATTCCGAGATTGCCAGGATTACAAGCGAAGGCACAGCATGGAGACAGAGAAGAGTTGCTAAAAGTAGGATGCTGGGCTGAGGCACACCAAGGGAGGGGCACTGAGCCCTGCAGAAGCCAGAAACCAAAGGCAGTTCCAAAGGCTGTATATCACAGACATGGAAGTGGTGTCATCTTGTATTTTAATGCAAAGTTTAATGTCAAAATTCTTTCAAAGAGAAGCAAAAAACCCAACCTGCTATATATTTTTTTAGCTCCCCCCAACCCTTAGCTCCTCAGGGAATGGCCAAGGCTGGCTCCTGGGAGCGCACTCCACCACAGGCCCAGGGCTGGAGAAGGCACGAAGCAAAACATTCAACTAAACCCCAAAACTAACAAAGGAAAACAAAGACCAGGTTTCACTTTCATCGCTTTTAAATAAGCATCTCGCTAGATGAAAAACCATTTGCTACAGCCATTGCAAGAGTAACTTAAAACAAGCCACTCTTTGAGCAGAATAACTAGGGAAGCCACGTCTTGCGTGGCTGAAGCCTCAGGAGGGTGAGGAGGGGGAGCACTTGGGGCAGATTTTCCAGCAGCTGAGTCTCTCTGTCCCATCACCTCCTGTGTCAGAAGCGCTGAACTCGCCTCCCGCAGCCAGACTGCCTTAAGGAGCCAAGGGCAGAGCTGCTCAATGAAATAGATAGGAATTTAGTCTGGTGGCGATTTCTGCCTCCACCCAGTTCAGCTGAAATTTGCCAGTGGGCTGAAGAACATACTGTTCTTGCCTAAAATTTGTTCTGTGGGTAACAAGGTCAGAGCAAAGAAGGCGCAAATCAAAGATCCCTTCCTGAGAAAGGCACCTCCTCACCATCACTCTCCTGCACAGCTGAGAGCTTCCCGGGGCAGCCCCGGCGATGCCCTCTCTGCCGGCAGGCTCAGCCATGGGGCAGCGGGGGAAAGCCAGGCTGTCAGCTGCTCCAGACACACCTCTGCAAGAACCTCTGTCCTCTGAGGCGCTGTACCCGCTGGCAAATATATCGGTATACAAATCTGCACCATGTATCTTCTCCTAGTGCCAGTTCTTTTGACAATGTATAAAAATAAAAGGCAGTCCGTTTTGTTAGCAGTCGCTGTGTGCATATTTAGCAACTTTAGCCAGCGATGCCAAAGTCCTCTTCAATAACGCTACGGGGCCAGATGGCTCACAGTCGCACATCATAAATTCCTTTCTGCTATTTCCATCTTGTATTTACCCAGCTCAGTGTGTAACAGCTACTGGCGTTGAAGGCTTCCTTTTTCAGAAACATCTGTGGTTTTGATAAGTCTTTGTAGGTATGGAAAAGCCTGAAGTCCTTCAGCTCCAGTTCTCGGAGCAGGCTGTACCAGTACCGCACCACAGTGCTGTCGTTGCCGCTGACCTCAAACCCAGGCCAGTGGATGTGCACCTCAATGACCAGCTGTCCTATCTGCTCAACAACATCTTCCAGGATCAGGTTTTCCAAAATTTTCCACTCAGCACTCTCCACATCTGCCTTGAGGACATCAATCTGCAACAAAAACACCTTTACTATGTGAAAATGAGACGCTCTGCAGTTGTTGTGAGTAACATCTGAGGCCAGGCTTGGCCATTTTATAACACGCATAATTGTTATTATGTGCAATTCCTTTTGTACCAAAAAAAAAAACCCACTTAAAAAAATCTCAGAGCATCATAGGGCTAACATGGACAGTGTGTGAACTTTCACACTTCCTTGTTCTCCTCCTGCCTCCGACTCTGGGTCTAAAACGCTTTGTACCCCAAGATGTCTGATGCAGCTCATCCTACAACCAAAGCATGTTACTGTTCCTTCACAAACCTTGTAGTGGCATCAAAGCCATGGAAAAAGGAAACCCACCAAACTAAACAAAGACACTAAGGTATTACTGTTTCTTATTTCTCCCATCACAAAATCCTGTGACAGTGATTACTTGCACCAGAGTAGAGTGGGGTCCTAGTGTGCCAGATGCTACAGGCACCACACAAGTGCAAGAGAAGGCAAAAGTGAAATGAGTGAGGAGGACCAAATAAAGTAAAATTACGCAGAGAGCCTGCAGGGTTTTAAGGTCAGATCCTCCAAAGAAAAAGGGAGAACAGCAAAGAAGCCGTGAAGCTGTGTGAAAGGAAAAATATATCTAATAGAAAATTGCCCTGTTTCAGTTTTAGACCATTCCTTAATTTTGTAGCAGGATCATAGAATCATAGAATCATTTATGTTGGAAAAGACCCTTGGGATCATCAAGTCCAACCATCAACCCTACTTTACGAAGTTCTCCCCTACACCATATTCCCCAACACCACATCTAAACGACTCTTAAACATGTCCAGGGATGGTGATTCAACCACCTTCCTGGGCAGCCTATTCCAATGCCCGACCACTCTTTCTGTGAAAAATTCTTTCCTCATGTTCAGTCTAAACATACCCTGTTGGAGCTTGAAGCCATTCCCTCTTGTTCTGTCACTAATTACCTGCGAGAAGAGACCAGCACCAACCTCTCTACAGTGTCCAGCACAGGGTCATGTGCTGCAGAAGGGTTGTAAGTCATCCAGAAGAGCAAGCCACCAGGAACCATATACCCTTGCCTAAAGAAGGTGGCCAGATGACTTCACCATGGGTTGGAAAGCTTCATCTGGGGTCTGATGAGACGGAGGCAGACACATTTTGCATGGTGTGCGCCACAGCGAGACACCATGGGCTCCTTCCAGCTACTGCTTGCTGGGGGAATTCAGGCAGCCCCATCCGTGCTCACCTTGGGAGAGGATAAAACATGTCCTACAGGTACCTCTTCTCTGGTGATAACTAATGTCCCTGGCTCAGAGGTTGATTTCACCACATCTTTATTCATCAAATGTGTCCATGCTCCAAGAGCATCACTATGCTGCTGCCTGGATTGAGGCACCTCTCCAAGCATGTGTTGGACCTTCTCTTTGCACCACCCCATCCACTTGGAGTCGAACGTGAGCAAAACTTAGCACTTGAGCAGCCCCTCTGAAAGGGAGGTGTGGTAATGTCAGCTGTCCTCTCTGGCAAAGGAACTGCCTGGTGGAAGATCCAGTCCCATGAGTGCACTGATGGGGAAAAAGGAGGAACCAGCATAGGGAGCAGGCTTCTGTGAGACCCAAATTACTGCCTCTGAGCTGATGCAGCAATCCTCCTCATCTTGGTGGGCTCCTTCTCCATCTGCAGTTCTAGGTGAGCTCTCCCAGGACAGGAGGAGAGCACCTTGGACCCAGGTCAGAAGCAGTGCGTGCTGTGGTGCCTTATGGTCATCTCCCACACAATAAAACACAACCGGATACATGTCCTCTAGGACTGACCAGGCAATTGCTGGCAAATACACAGGACTTTGGGTTTCCACCCTCCCTTCTTCCACTGCAATGCCCACAGAATTGCCCATGCTCAAAGCAAACAAAACCTATACCCTGGCCAAATGGATGCTTGCTGCACCCCCCTGCCGCCCCAGCACCACTTCTACCCCTGAAAGCAATGCCCAGTCTTGCCGGGGACTCCCTGCCCAATGAAGGATGACTCAAGCAGTATTCAACCCTTTCCGGTTGGCAATGAGGAGCTCGTACAACGCTAGCACAATCTGTATAGCTTTGGCCTTTCTTGTGGAAAAACACTGTAAATGTGGTTTGGCCGGTGGCGAAGCTTTCCTCCTCTGAGCCCCGTGAAGCTGGGGACACAGCAGAGCAGAGCTGGAAGGGCAGGCTTGGGAAGGAGGAATTTGATGCTGAGCTAAGTTTATGGGTGCATTTCAAGGCAGTGTGAAATTTGCCTCCATGATTAAATCTAGCTACGAAAGTTCACTATAAAAACAACCCACAGCAAGAAATTTATTTCCTAGCCTTTTGCAAGGAAGAGGGCTTGAATTATTGTTTGGGGGTTTGTTTTGCATTGTAGGGGGAGAGGGGAGGCTGGTGAATATTTTACAGTCGTGAATAATGCAGCAGGAGAGGCAGGAAAAAAATAAGCTCGTATCACTAGGAAAGTGTTGACAGGGCTGCATTTCTTCTGGGTTGCTTATGTGCTATGGAATACAAAGTAAGGAGCAAGCCCGCTATTTCAGGGAGGCCCCAGCGTGTTCGCACCCAAGGAAGCCTGGTTCGTTTCAGCACGTGCATGTGGGAGAGATTCAGGTCCCTCATCCCACAGCAACTGGGGAGCCCCAGCCATATAGAAGACCCCTTCGGAGGTCAGCCAAGAAGAGCCTCTTCTCCTGTAGGAGCCAGGACAAGTTGTCCTACAGGGCCATCCTTCAAGATGTTGAGAAACTGCTTCCCTGAACCTCGTCCCATTGGGACATTCATCTATTTGTAATAAGCAGCCAGCTGAGAGTGCTCATTATCGCACTTTTACTGGACCAACTCACATCACAGGCCTCACAGTTTTCTACATCCGTCCCTGATCGGGAAGGCAGCCGAGCAAAATCCCAAGCTCACAGCATCAGCTGCACATTTGGGCACAGCCCTGCCAATACCTGGAGATAGACTCCAGGCGTCACCGCACCATAAATGTGAAATTGTCATAAAATTTGCCTTGGGGCCCATACTCTTACTTTGGTCCCTGAATCACTGCAATGCTATTTCCTCAGCCTCCCATGCTTTCCCTCTGGCAGAGTTTATCAGGCTTTTCCAGGGACATGGGGCCATCCCACTGACATTTAGGGAGTTCCAAGCCTTGATGTCCCAGTCCTGGCCAGTTTGTGAATGGCGCTGTTGGACCTTCAGTTCTTGAAGCCATGCTTTGCTCAGCCCTCTCCATACATCCATTGGAAAGGAAAATTCAAAACAGTAACTCCTGTCTGAGCATCACAGAGGCTGCCAGTGCATCCCAGGTCATGACTGCTGCCCCTGTCATAATACAGAAGACGGTTGTGTTGTATCTGCTTGTTGCAGTCCCATTAAAATACATAATATGTGACTGCCTTGACTAACTCTGCCTTCCTCTGAAAAAAAAAAAAAACGTACTTGGAGCCCATTCAAAATGTTGCATTTTTACTAAATGTGGAAGGAAAATGGACATTTTGTGTTTTGCTTTGCTTTCTGATGTCACCAAGAAAAACAGGGGAGGACAAGATAAAGGACAGGAAACACGAGAAGAAAGAGTCCAAAATTAAAAGGCAATAGCTTTTTTTTTAGCTTTCTCACACCAAAGAAGAACAAAAATTTCAACCTAATAAAACATAAATTGTTTATAACAAAAATCAGTGCTTGATACTCAGAATTTCAAATTAAAACCAAGCGGAGCACAGAGATTTCTTCAGACAACCTGGAGATTTAGCAACGACTGTAAGAGAACAAGGGGATGATACAGGGACCCAGTTGCAGAAATCTCACGTTTGGCTATTATTTTTTTTTTTAAATTAAACAACGGAGAAGCCACACACTTACCTCCAGGGTAAACTCCTGCCCTGTCTGACTAATACACCAAGCCCAGGCTGCCCACGAGCTCTTGGCTAATTTAGAACATTGCACTATGAGCATCATGGCACAGTGTGAGCATTCCCCATGCAAAATCAATTGCAATGGGGACGTCCCGGCGTGCCCTGCCGCTGGCACCAGCTCCTTGTTCCCAGCTGGTGCGAATCTACTGGGCGCAGAGGAATTCACCGGCTGATCTGCCCCAGGTGAGGGTCTGGCCCGTTACGGGTCAGAGCTGTCAGTACCAGGAAGATGTCAGGACACTATAATGAATTTGCAGACAAAGTAACCAGAATCGATGAAACCAGATGGAGCTGGGAAAGCCTCTGTGCCAGGGAGGGAGGAATTTATTCTCAGCTCCACTCAGCAATGGAACAAAACAAGCTGTGAGTTGCAGCCCCCTTTTCCCTGCTTTTCTCTCAAATGTCTTTGCACTTTTCTCTCAAGATTTGTTTAAAACCCCAAACCTCCCTCTTTCTCATATCACTCTTGAAGACCTATGTCTAGTATGATTTCTGGCATGCTACCAGCAGATCAGGTCTAGAAAAAACCCTTCCAAACGTCAGGTTTGTTATTATATTCAGTGAAAGAAACAGCAGACCCTGAGACTTCAGCTGCATCTTGTAGAAACGGTCTCAATTAATCAAAGAGATATGTGCAAGCACCATTGATATCTGACAACCACAGGGTTATTCCTGGGATTGTCCTACAGGACCACCTACTTCTAGCCATGTAAGCAGCATCCATCCACCACTGCCAGATGTCCAGGACCCAGGTAGGTTGCAATTAATCAGCTTAAAACTTGGATAGGCCCCTTTAGCTGAGAGCACAAAATGGAAGAAATGAAATGAACGTAAGAACTCCTTGAAAAACAGCCTCACCACAACTGCCCCAGCCTTGCCACTGAATTATCCAGACAGTTGATTGTGGTTTCTTCTACAGTAGTGGGATGGGTCCTCTTCCAATGGCTTTCTTTGTCTTTGCAAAACAGAGTATTTTGTGTTCTGGCATCAATACTTCATTTTCTTGTTGACACCTAACACCAAAGTCTAGTAGCAGAACAACTATGAAGACAACAGACATGTTCCTTGGTCTGGTTTCTGCCAATGGCATGGCATGACATAGATTTGAAATTGCCAACAATGCTCCCATACTCATTATGTTCATCTCTTGGAATTTCTTTTATGCAACACTTTTCAGATGGTACATGAACAACCCAGCCAGGTCCTGGAAGCTCCAGCCTAGTGGTTTATTTCCAGGTCCACTCAAGCACCAATAGTTTTTAACTTGTATATTAAGATGCTCTTGAAATTCTACCCTGAATGTTCATTTATACAGATGACTTGCTCAGACATTCAGTGTCAAGCTTTTTCTACCCTGAAGGACATCTAGAATTCAGCTTTGGCAGCTATATTCAGCTACTGCTGTAATTGGCACTTGAAGCTGAACATTTCAAAATCAATTTCATGCATTTTCCACCTCCATAGCGCCTGCAAGACGTGGGAGCTGAGTGCCTCTCTGACCGGGTGCCCAGTGAAACGTGATCCACATCCAGCCTACCTCAGCATTGCTCTTGATAGACTTTGGTTGTACCATGACCATCTGATAACATTGTCTGCAAGAGTCAAGATGTGCCAGGCTTAGACCTGGGATCTAAAGTTTAAACCCTGCAGACATCTGCACTTCTCGCTGCTGGTTGGCAGCAGAGCATTGTCCTCGTCTGGGACCTGGACCTGCCTGTTCCTCCCCTACTTAAGTCAATATGCAATTTCATGCAAACATGTCTGGGGCACTGAGTCTACTTTTCTACCCTAGCTCCCCCTCTGAAATAGCCGTGCTCCAACATGCATTGCGTATTAACCCTTTCACTGAAACAATTGCATGACTTGCAATCTAAGAAACTGTCTTCTTGCAGGACTCAGCAAGCTGCAAGTGTGCTGTGGGCCTGCGGATGACATGGCTTGACTTGTCCAAGGCTGCTAGAGAAAGATAGCACAAAGAGAAGCAAGAGCAGAAGAATGAAATTCTGAATAAATACTGAGAGAGGATGTTAAAGAAACATGCATTTACATATTTTCAGAAGAGCTGTCCCAAAGATGGACTTGCTTTTTCATGAGGAATTTCCCCATTCAAAAAAATCCCTTCTCTGAAGGAGACACAAAATCTTTATAAGATTACTGCGGCAAGAGAAGATGTGGATGTAAAAACATTCTGAATGGTTAAAATGTTTAGAAAAGCAGGAATAAGAACTGACACTTCCAATCTATATGTTGAATTGATGCTCGCAGGACTTACAGCTTCCTGCTTTCCTTTGAGGTGTCCTGTGGGAAGACTGAAGCCTTGAAACACCAAGAAATCTCAGCACTTTGAAGCTTTCAAGATGAAGTTCCCAAAACTTCCTGTGCTGTGGCAAGGATTAAACAATCCTGGCTACCATTGGCCATCCCAAGGCTTCAGAGCCCAGCTCCACCAGGTGGCACCTGGGTTTTCCCCAAGTTTGCAAGCTCCCAGCACCCCCCAGACATGCACACCAGAACTAAACGTTGCAGAGACCCTGCTGCCCAGGGGCGTCCTTGCTCTATTGGGAGCTATTTGCAATCTGGGTTGAGAGTAACCTATTCCTGCAGTCCATCCTGCACCGCCAAAGGGACCTCCAGCCTGTGAGGAGGCGAGTGGAGCAAACAAAGGAGAGCAAATTCAAAGCTGCTTTCCTTCCAGCAGTGCTCTCTCTGAGGGCAAACACCAGCAAGGCTGGGTGCAGGTGGCTTTTAGCAGCTCAGAATTTGCCATCTGACCATTTTGATTTAAATTCCACTTTCCATTGCCTGCGTTTAAAGTTCGGTGCATGGGCTTTTACAGCAGCAGTAATGAACCTGGAGTTCAAACAGCACATGGCGAGATCAAAAATTGCCAGAGCGGAATGTGTCCCACAAATGCAAAGCATGGCTTTTCATTCATTATTTTTTCCTTTACAGACAGGTTTTACAAGCTGTTTATTTTCTGATACAGTGTTGGCAGACATGTGGTCGGAGGAGAATCAATATCAGCACAGTGGGATGTATTTTCTTAAATGGTTTATAGGGGGGTCTTTGCTTTTTCAAAGGGGGATAATTGAATGTAGTACACACTGTACTTTTGATTTGTTTAACATGAAGCGTGAAATGGGTACAGCTATGATTCTGTCAATCAGTTTAACTATCCAGCGATTCATTTTGAAGCTAGGCCTCCTCACAGGGATCGTCTGGCTTGAGAGATGGGGAATTCACTCAGCATCTTCCCCACCAAAGTGCCAGTTCCAACCCAGGCCATTGCTGGGACCTTGCTGGCCCCACAAAACAAACTGGGATCGGAGTCCCAGGTGAGCTTTGTGGATGCCGATGGTCCCACTGCAAAGAGGTCTCTTTGGACACCCCGTAATCAACAAACACTGTGGTTGAGTCCACAGCGGCAAGGCAGGGAACAGGGACAAAGACTCGGGATTGGCTGGCTGAAGGGGTCTGAGCTTTTAGGGAGATGTCACAAAACAAGACTGAATCTCGAAAGCAGGCGTTATCCCTGCTGTTCACACAGACACACAGACCCAAAAATACTCCTCCTAATCTCCAGGTTCAGCATGACATCCATTATGCCATGCCAGAGACACATACTTAACCACTCCCTTCAAAATGCCATCTCCATCTTTGGAGTAACCTCATTGTTGATTAGGCATCTTGGGAAGTCCCATGCAATCTGGAGAGTACCTTGACACAGCTGCACCAATATTCAGCTACGTCCAATCGAGAGGAGTCTTTCCTGGGGGGTCAGTTTCTCCAGGCTCTTTATACAAAGCCACCTCTAATTCTGACCTCACAAATGTTGTATGCAAAATGTGAATTTTTTAAACCAATTTTCCCACCTGTCCACAGCTTTGTATTTCAAATAACACAATGGTAAGGCTGAGCCTTGCATAGCTCCGTTGGTACTGCAGTTGTGTGGGTCTTAGATCATGCAGCGCATTTCACCCCAGAGTTACTATGAGGAGGTAGAAATATTTGTCCAGGGACACTCACCTTTTTTGCAATGTAACACATTTGCTCAGCAGGAAGATAGTCAAAGGGGAAGATGAATCTCCAGTTGAAATTACCCTCTCCTCCCATAGACCTGTAGTGCACATCTGTCTTCTGCTTGTTCTCCTCATGGCCGATCAGCCAGCTGCAAAATCCAAACATGTTGTATGAAAAACTAGAAACACACCAGCAATTTTGGAATTCACTCAATGTCACAGAGGCAATGAGCAGGTAATAAAATGTTGCTTACCCCTGTGAATGCCTTGGGCTGCTATCTGTAGGGGCAACCTAGAGTCCATAGGAGACTTGGGAGAGAATGCAATAGTCCTTGCAGTGTTGGGAGATGAACCACTGCTGGTGGTAGCAGCCTGAGAAGCTCTGCAATGTCTTCTCCCCCCTCTCCTCAGTTTATGGATGTTTTCAAGACCCAACACTGCCTTAAGCTCTGGCTCGAAGTTGTCACTTACCCATCCATAAGCATACATCAGCTTCTATCCTGCCTTGGCAAGAGCTTGTTCCCCTTTGCAGACACCCCAACAAACTGACCTTGTAGTTAGCCCCAGAACCACCCTGTTGATGAGACAACCATGCTAAAGGACCAAAGGGCCATTTTTAACCTCTGTTTTTGATTTCTCAAAGATTATTATTTGAAAGTCCTAAATGGCGAAGAAGTTCTTCCCCAGGAAAATTCCAGAGTGGCCAGACCCTGCTGTAGCCAGCATGGCCCCAAGCCGCTTCCATTAGAGACAGGTCCTTGCAGCACATTTCCCCTCCTGGTCTAAAAGACCTTGCTGTGGTCACCCCACAATGAGCCCAGGGGCAAACTAAAAACTTTCCATAACAACTACTTTTTTCCAGCTGTGAGTTTTGCAACTGTCGGGTTTTCATTCCACCCTCTTTCCCTGTCCAAGATGTTTCAGTCTTCAGCAATCAACAAAACAAAACAAAACAAAACAATAAAACACATCCATTTGTGTATTTAGAGCCTTTCTGGAGGAAAGCCAGAAGATTCAGAGGGAACCTCTAATGAAAACAATTATCTCGTTTGATTGTTTTCCACTGAAATTGAAAATAAGGATTTTTTGCCCAGCTATACAAATGATCCTCTCTTCTACAGGGCCTGAGAGGAGCACATGACCCACCCCAAATGTGTTGTTGGAGACAGCAAAGGGAGGTCTACTCAAGTTCATCCTACAGTACACATCACATGCACATGCGCTACATGGACAGCGAGGGCTTGATGGCAGCACAAATTGTGTGATGAGGATACACTAATACTTAAATTGTGGCTGGATTATTTGATTTGATCTGATAGGATGCAAATGGCAACCCTGTGTGTTTATCCACATCCTTCAGAGCTCGTCAGGGACCCTCGGAGGATGCAGTGTGAGCGCCCTCTCCTTGCAAGCAAACAAAAGGACAAATAAATGGTTTGATTTGGATGCCTCTTTGACATGTTTGTTTGGGTTTTTTTCATGCAGATTTGTTGCACCCTCTCCACTGCAGGAAGGAGATGCCAGAAATCAAAAGCATTCAAGTTGAAGTGCCCCAGAATTAAAAACATAATACAGGAATGGCCGTGGTGACCAACCAAAGGTCCATCTTGCCCAGCATCCTGTCTCTGACTGGTGCCAACAGCAGATGCCCAGGAAAGAGCTAGCTTGGGACTGGGGCAAACTCATCATGACACCTTCCCAACACACCTCTCCAGACTCCAATAACTTGCAGGTCAGAGATTTCCTAAGCTATAGATAATGGCTTTGTACTTATCAGGACTGGATGGATTTTTAGCCCAGTAGTTCAGCCAGAATTTTTCAAATCCATGTGGCTCAAGGTATCTGCAATATCCAAAGGCAACGCTAAGTTCTTACATCTAAGAGGAGATTGTTCTCAAAACTAACTCACCTCCCCTTTTGTTCAGCACAAGTGTAAGATCTTGGAGGACCCGGGCCATCTTTTTATTTAGGAACCCAAAAGGAGATGTAGATGAGTTTTAAAGATGCCACATAACATCACATAAAATCTTAGTACTGCTGGTTGGTTGGAAGGGGTCTCTGGAAACTTCTAGTCTAATTGGCTCAAAGTTTTACCTTGAAATATCTTGAAAAACTTGCAAGATGATGAGTGAAGACCTCCCACCTCCCATGTGACCTGGTTCAGTGTTGATCCATCCTCTTGGTGAAGTAAAACTTTTTATTGGAAATTTCACTATGAAAACAATACAAAAACATCCCCCATCTATGACAGTGACAGAGAGGGCTGTTAACCAAAAAAAAGATAATCTTCAGTTTCTAATGAATATGATTTCCCTACCCTAGCACTCTTTTTCTAGCTACAGCAGAAGTATTTAGGAATAGAAGGTCTCTCTGCACTCCACCGTGCACAACCTAAACTTGGTTGAGATCTCTTCATGCTATTGTAGGATTATAAATAAATAACTTATTACATTAAAGAAAATAAACGGCAACTGAGTTCTGCCTCAGGCGCAATAGAAAAGCTCTGGTTTCATTTACCTTCCTGACTCAACAATAGTTTACGTATTATGCAGAAGATAACGTACAAGAGACCAAGATTCCATCCCCAGCTTTGCCTAACGGGTTAAATGGAGAATAAACTGGCAATAGCCTCCTCAGAGAAGCACTGCGAAATCTCCTGAAGGAAAACCCCAGGTAAAAGCTCCTTATCCATTGAGTACACCCTAAAGCAAGCTTCAGCCCCTGCTCAGGAGACGGCGATGGATGGAAGGAATGGTTCTCACCAAAGCAGCACCTCACGATGGTGATGAAGGTCACTTTGCCTATGGGATCACCTGTCTGTAGGGCAGACGCTTAAGCACAAGAAGGACCATTGCCTCCCCTTCCAATAGGATTATTTGGGCCTTATCCAGAGATGTTAATGATGCAGCCATTTGGGGGGAAGATGAGGAAGTTGAGCAATGTTTTTAACTCATTTACAGCACTGTGAGATTTGCTTGGTCATTGGGGATGCTAAAAGCCAGGAGAGGGATATCAGCAAGCACTGGATGCTCTTGCTTTCCTGGTAACACCCTGCAAGAACTACTATTTCAGAGCCCCAAAGTGCACAGAGCAGCTTAGCTGGAGCTGATAACAATGCACTTGATGTGAATACCAGGTAAGCAGCGCGCATTCTGGATTTACAGGAGGAAAATTGGGATTGTAAAAAAGGGATTTACAGTCTGTTTCAAAATCCTACCTCTTCCTGTCCATAAATCCAAAGAACGCACAAAATAAGTAAGTCCCTTGGCTGGGATTGCACCATTTTACACAAGATAAAACATAAATGGAGTCAGGCAGAGAAGGGAATGTGCCAGAGGAGTTACTGCTGATTGCCACATTTTTGTGTGTTTCAAGGAAAAAAGGGAATTCCAAAAAAAGCAGCTATGCAAACAAGCCAACCTATGTATAAGGAACAAGCCCATGTCTGTCCCAGGAGAGGAGCTGGGAAAGGGTCGGCAGTGGAAATGCAGACTACATGCCCCTCTCTCCAGTGGCTAGGCTGCTTCCCATTTTATCTCTCTAAATGTAAATATGTAAGCATCCAAGAGATGCAAAGACAAACTTGACATCGTGAAGTGGTTATGAGCACAGCAGAGCCCTGTGTGCCAAGAAGCTGGATCCATAGCTGGAGAGGTGTGAATGGCCCCTTCATCCCAGCAGGGGTTCATGTCTACCACAGCAATGTTGATGCAAGGGCCATGTTAACTCCTTCAGTGCTGCTCTTGCAACTCCAGGCTACAGTACTCAAGGACACAGAATCAGGTTGGCTTACCCTTTGACGTAGATGTCACTCATCTTCTCCCCCGTGATGCTGAGGTCATCAAGGATGACATCCTTGGTGTTCCAGATGATGCAGCGCAAGAAGAACCTGGACAGCCCCGGGAACAAAAGCAACATGAAAGGGTGAAAATCTTGGTCTACAGCTCACCTGGACATTCTACTCAGCTATTTAGCTGAAGGAGCTGACATGAGTCATCATTCTCTGAAGATGAGCCCACATAGACATTTCTCAGCTGGGTAGGTGAATCCCCCCCCATCTGGTACCTCCAGCCCCTCTCCTCTTCCCTCACAAATGGAAAGTGCTGGAACCGGCACCACACTGAGTAAGAAATGAGAAACAAGTCACCTCTTGGCTTTGCGTGGTGTGATGTTGAAAGGGGGACCAGGCTGTCCCAGAGATTTTGGAAAAAGGTCCACCCACATCTGTAGCTTTCCCTGCATGGAAAGAAAGACACATGAAGCCTGGTGAGCCTCCTAAATGTGTTACCTTCACCTCCTCAGTAAGACCCAGTGGTGGAGAGAGAAAGTATTAAGTGCTCCAGTGCACCTTAGTTGAAAACTAAGGTTTCCTTAATTGGAAAAGTGTCATTACATATTATATT
Source organism: Limnodromus scolopaceus (assembly GCA_028565335.1). Lineage (NCBI taxonomy): Eukaryota > Metazoa > Chordata > Aves > Charadriiformes > Scolopacidae > Limnodromus > Limnodromus scolopaceus. The sequence goes on along the minus strand of JAOXNO010000024.1, from coordinate 73,302,670 downwards.
AAAATTATTTTAGTGATAGTTGAGTATATGTTAATGGCCTGATATGTATAAGAGTTTGGTTTGGATAAGCTGAAGGTGCACTGTGGCTGTACCCTCCACGGCTGACTATCTTTACACAGGGACAGACTGAAAGACTAGGTCCATGTGAGGTGCTGGAGAAGCAAGCAGTTCACTTGCTTTCCATAGTGTCACCAGTTGACACCAGCTGGACAGATGCTTTATGGTTTTATGAACATGGGAGTGGCAGGTAGGATGAGGAGAAGGGAATCTAATTCCACTTTCACAAAATCCTTCCAGGGAAAGAGCAGCAGAAATACAGCTCAAATCTCAGGGTGGGGCAGGGGGATGTTTTTTAGGTGGTCTCTTTTGTTGTAAAACACCAATGGATGCCAATAAAATATTTTATTGTGCAGTCTCAAGGGTTGAAAGAAAAAAAAAAAAAAGCCATCCTTTGACAATCAGCCCATCACAGAGGGGTTTGTGGTTTGCTTACTTTTTGGCAAGAAAATCTTCCATTTCAGCAGAAAACTTTAAAAGCCCAACCTGGCTTTTTGCTCACTGTGAACAGCCTGACAAAGCCAGCCTGTTCTGTGGCTCTGCAGCAGGTCAGAGCCATGCTTTTGGGAACTGCCCTGAATGTAGCATGTACTGAGTCACACAGATTAATCCCCTGGACCCAGCTTCACTCCTATGGATGCTCTTGGTTAGAAGCATCAGCGCAGGGCAGATTGCTCTGCCACATTGCTCTGCCCATATGCAACCCCATGTCATGGAGTAAAGCACTCTTGCTAGTCTCCATAGCTGGTCCAACAAGACCATGACACCTGTACCTGTAAGAACAGCGCAGACCCACTAGTCACCTGCCAGCAGCCACCTCCTGCCTCTAATCATCATTTTCACTGGGTGAATTAATATGAAAAGTTGTTAGAGCAGTTGTCAGTGCATTTACTTCTGCCAACAACTCTCCTCTCCCACCACTGGAGAGGTGTTCTGGTTAAAAATGAACCGCAGAAGGGAAACAGCTGAAACGGTGCAGATCAGTGGGCTGTGCACATTTACACCAGCTGCAGAACCAGTCTCATGAAACTGCCTTTGCAATGCAACTGGAACATGTATGACAGATGATAATTAATCATTTTGTTCTTTGGGAAGCAGCTTTTTTTGATCCAAATGCATAAACTACACATATGTGTTAATCAAAGAAAATGGGTTAGGCTAAATACAGATACCTGGATTTCAATGGGTTTTGGATGGAAGCCCCTAGTTTTCATTGGGCTTAAAAACATCAAGTCTGCAACAGTACTAGCATTTTACACCTCCAAGGGTGTGTTCAAGCTGCAGAAATCATGCTGCTCGTTGCCAAAGGAGCAGTGTCACTACCATTAGAGAATAATTCTGCATTAAGACTTTCAGAAGAGAAATGGCCTTCCCGCAAAAATACAAAAGTAAAAAAAAATTGTAAGCAAATGCTGATGGAAATGAACACAGGAGGCTGGAACCAATCTCCCCAAGCACCCTGAGCAAGTCAGCCACAGAGCTGAGCTCCAGCCTGCATTTGATAGCCGGTGCTCTGCTGTGCCCCATAAGCTGATTCCCCACCTTGGGAACAGCCCATCTGCTGGGGCAGGTGTCCCTAGCATGGCTTCACAGTGAGCTAGCCACCTGGCTAGCATTGGATAGAAAGGAGGGGATGCTCTCGGTCTTGTCCTGGATGTGTTACACCACCCACCTGCTCAATTTCTGGTTGGAGAGGGCTGTAGAGACGTCTTGTCTCCACGTGCTCCGGCACCAACCCTTGCTTCCGCAGCACATAAAGGGCGAGACGCTCCTCCACTGGCCCCAGGTGAGGGTTGAGTGGTTTCCCATCCTCTGTCACAGAGCAGATAAAGAGCAGCATTACGTCACACCACAGCCACAGCTGTGCAGGGACAGATTCTGACTGCCCCGTGGGAGCTTCTCAAGGGATCAAGCACAAGCCTACCAGCTTCACTGCATCCAGGAGTGAGCAGGAGGACTGCAACCTTCATTCGCACATTCAGCATCATCACAAACATTCCAGAGCACAGGGCAACCCATTCCCAGTGTGACACGTGGACAAACCAGCGTACAATGGGACAGGGACCTGCGTCGAGTCTCGCGCATGTCCTCCCCCAGATCACAGTAAGTGAAACATTGCAAGGACCAAGTTGAAGCACACGGAAATAACAGTCCAGTCTTTGATCCTGCTCAAGGGTTCAGACCCCCTAAAATCCTAACAGTTGGGGCTGCAGGGTCCCCAGCAGCCCTCCAGCCCATGCTGCTGCTCTGCCGCTGCTCCCACCCCCAGCAGAGGTTTATCTAACATGTGATCAAAGCTCTTCAGGGAGAGGAGATGCAAGAGTCTGCTCTAGTACAGTTTGCAAGCACTCGTGTAATGGATATTGTTTAAATCCCGTCATTTAAAACCATCTGGCGTCTTCAGCTGGGCAGAGAGGAGTGCACTGGGAATGAGCTCCCTACAGGGTCCTGCCTCTTCTATGCTGGGTTCGGGGTGACAGGCAGAAATGACAGGAAAAGGATGGCCATGCAGACACCACCAGCACAGTTCAACGGCTGGTCCTAGTCCTTGCTCTGGTCCTCACTGCTTCTACTAGGGTATTCATGGTCTTTCATCAAAACAGGCCAGTGCACAACAATCACAGCAAATACCAAGCCGTACATGAGCACCTGAAACCTTCTGCACCTCCTCAACCCACTCCACATCAGACCCTAATACCCCTTACAAATAGGTTGAACAAGATCCAACCTATCTCCAGTAATGGAGGTTTTTGACTGGATCTCCAATAATGGAGATTTTTGACTTCTCTGCTCCAGCACTCAGGATCCCTTGTTACATCCAGCTATAGAGGATGGTCAGCTTAGTCTCAGCTGAGCCTGCTCCTGCCTCCCCATCCCCACGTGCCGTGTTGGTGCTGGTGGAGGGCATCACCCCCAAGACACTGCCTTTCGGCCAGAGTGTTTTAAGGTTGTGCACCTTCGAGGACCTTTGAAATGAAATGTGCTCCATAAATATTATTACAGCTCTGCAACTTTCAGGTGATATATCCCAGCTCCTTTCTTGGCAATATCTTGAAGTGGTTAACTTCAGACATATGGGCTATTTCCCAAGCAGTGGAAACCTGGCGTGCTTGTATGTGTGTATGTATGTGTGTGTGTGTGTGTGTATGCACAGGAAAAAGAAAAAGCCCCTCTCAGAAAACAACAAATGTGGGGGTTATGGAATAATGGTCCGGGTGCAGTGCTTGTAAAACCCATGCTCTCGTGTTTAATAGCTTCACTTTATACCGCCAGGTTCAGATCTGACATTGCTCTGCGAACACAGCTGGTTTCCAGATCTCCTTGAGGTCAAGCATCAGACTTTGTTCTGTTTTTTGAACTGATTGCCATTAAAGCAGAGGAAGGTGAAAGGCAGGGGCTGGGAGAGGGGGGAAGACCCAGCTCGGTTTAACACCTTTCCAGCCCTTGCTGAAAACCTTTCGCATAAGAGGAGGCTGCGAAGGAGCTGTTGCTCCCCCACTCCTCCTCCTCCTAAGAGGAGAACCATGAATTTGTGCATTGATTCCCAAGAGCAGGGAGGGAGATCAGCCCTGGGCTGTGCCGTCTTGTGCCTCTGCAGGCAAAGTTCTCCTAGATGGCTCTGCAACACTGTCGTGACTTTAAAGTCAAACTGCAGCTCCTGGGCCATACAGTGGGGTCTCACCTCCTCCCTATGCCAAAATACCCCTTCCATGCCTTAAAGCAGAGTTTTCTCTAAAAGGCGTTCTTCTGTCCCCAAGGATGGCAGTCAGATGAGTATGAGTTGATGCCCAGGATATTGCAGGTGTCAGTGTTGGTGGGTTTTTGTGCAAACAAGAAAATGCCTCCCCAACAGTATTTCTCTCCTTGCTGTGGTATTTTCTCCTTGCTGGCAGAGGCTGATTTTGCATTTCCAGATAGAGCACACCTCGCCCCACGGACTGTGAGTGCTGGAGCCGAACGCTGGGCACTGTGCGTATGATATTGTCTCCCTCTAGTGACTCCAGCCCCAAAACGCAGAGCCACAAACAGCACAACGGCTCCTTCCAGCCCAAGCAGCAGCTGGAAGACCAGGCTGGAGCCTCTCTGGCTGCGATGGACTTTGCCGCTCCCAGCCCGCATGTTATTTGGTTTGCTGTAAGTGGAAAAGGGCAGCCGCTCAGGGCCAAGGTTAACATGGCTGGAGTGAAGGTCTGGGTTCAGCCCCGGGGTTTGGTGCAGATCCAGCTGCAACCTGCAACCATTGGGGCAGAGACAACCTTTAGAAAGGTGCAGAGCCAACCTGGGCAGAAAGGTGAGGAGGACAGAGATGTGCCTATCACCCACTCCTGCCCTCCACAATAACCCTCCACCATGATATGGTCATGACATCCAACTCCATCCCTTTTTTTGGATAAAAGAAAACTATTTGCAACCCCAAAGCAGCCCCATTACGTTACCCAGTTCAGAGAGGATGTACTCTTGCTCCCTGAAGATGACCCGGTCGGACTTGTAGGTGGGAGCCTTGTAGTTGTGCTGCAGGGAGAAGAGGTGAAGCAGCTGGGAAGGACGGAGTTGGTCTCGCCACTGGTTGGGTCCAGAGCTGAAACCAAACCAAACAGGAGGGAAAACAGTAGCTTGACAAGTGATAAAACATTTTCCAGCCTCAACAAGGGGCAGCAGCAGCGTTACACCAAAGAAGGATTGTCTGAGGAAGGTGCAGCTCACTCGGAGTCTGTGTTCACTGGTGAACGGGGCTGCATGTCCCACAGCCCACTCAGCCCCAGCTTCCACTGATGGGGTGTTCGATAGCTCTCCCCCCCAGACCTACCATGTCACCCTTCAGCTGGCCCTGTGCATGGGGGGCGTGCACCTCACCGCAGTGTGCCCAAGAGGCATCAGGGACATAACAGGATCTCCTCAGTGAAATTTCTGCTATTTGAAGCATTTCATGCTTCTGGAGGAGAGCCAGGGCTCAGGGAAGTTCCTCAAACGTGGAGTTTCTCTGGTGTGAATCTGTCTCTCTAGACAAATCTCTGTGGTGAAGTACAGCACTGGTCAGTTCCCCTTGGGACATCCTTGGGCCAGCAGACCCATGGGTTGAAACATCACCCTCGTACCCATGGCCAACTTGGCACCATGCAGCCCTGGCAGCTACAGAGACCCACTGCCTGACCCTGCAGAGGTACCTACACGCAGTAGGTTTGGGGGAGGCCACAGCGAGCCCCATATTTTGACAGGAAACGGTTCTCCAGGTCTACGACGGTCTCCCCAATCTTCTCATCCTTTGACAGGAGGTCGTAGTCATAGAGCGTAATCTTCAAGTCTTTCTCCAGGGGCAGAGTACAGCTCAGCTCGAACATCCTGTGCAGCAGGAGCCAAGAAATACCCATGAATTGAAGATTCATGCTGCTGAGTGTCCCACCGGAAACAGACCCACACACCACCCCAACCCACCAGGGCCAGGAAGGCCAGTACACCCACTGCACATCTTTGCTATGTTGGCCCGGTACTATTGGTCCTGTGTTCTGTGTGTTGGTCTACTGGCTTAGCTTGTGGATATGCACTAAGCAAGCATGTACTGGGTTTCTTTTCTCCTGGTTGAATTACTCTGAAGCAAATTTTGCCCCTGCTTAGTTTCTCCATCTGCTAATTGGGCATAACAGTGGTCACTGCAATATCCAGGGAAAAGAGCTGCAGGCGAGAGTCAGAAATCATAATTGCCGTGGAATTTGAAAGGGGGAGAAAAGACAGCTTTAGAAAACCATCTGCTCTTTAAGCCCAAAGAGCAAACGTCCAAAACCAGAGTCAAGCCTGCCTGGGCCAAGCTTGTGGTCAGCATGAGGCTGACCCCCCAAAACCTCCTTGCCCTCTCCTCCCAGTTCTAAGCACCTTTTTTCTGTGCTGTCTCCTCTGCCATCATTACACCACAGTCAACATACTGACATAACAAAAAGTAAGAGCAAACTTTCCTTTCCCTCTTCAAATAAAGGACGTCAAGAGACAAAGCACCAAGACCCTGACAAAACACAACATCCAGATCTAGACCAAGCTGGTGCTCGTGGGTGTCAGCGATGTACAAGGTGGTACAACAGGGTGAGCAGGACAGTCCAGGACTGAGCCAGCACTACCAGGAACCCTCCACCTGCTGCTAAAAGGCAGGCAATACTGGGGAGAAACACGATGCCCATTCCTGCTGCCAGCACCCACCCCGGAGCAGCTTTTAAGGAGGGGAAGTGAGTGATTATGCCACCAATTAAGAGTGCAGGAGGAACTGGGGTCAGCAGAAAGTAATTAGCTAACGCTGGAAGGCAGCCAGCGGCCCGGGGAAAAGCTCGTGAAACAGAGGTTTAATAGCCGCCAGCAGCCAGGACCTCAGTTTTACATCTTGCTTTAAAGACCATGTGGGAGGTGCAGTACGCTGTCTAGACGGCCTCTGGCTGGGAGCCAGGCTTGGCGAAGGAGGACTTGCTCTGCCAAGCAGAGCTCACCAGGATCTGGCTGTGGGCTCTGCAACAGGGCAGTAGGTCCTGGCCCACTGGAGATCAGGGTTCCCTCACGCTAGACGGGGAGCAACCACTTTGAATTCACCATAGGAACCGCCATCTCCATTTGGCAAAAGAAGAGGAAATATGTCTAATGCACACTGTCCTCCCAGGTCTCACCAGTATTGCCCTTGCCATCCCTCTCCCTTTTCCTCCTTCCTTGCAGATCATGTATCTCCCTCTCGGTCTTGCTTAACAAAAAGCAAGAAAGGTATCACAGCATTGACAGCCTGAGCTGGTGAGAACCACCTAAGAAAACCAGCTGGACATGTGGAGTAGGGCTTGATCCCTGCTTGTGCTGAAGCATTACCCCCTAGGTCTAACCCCACCTTTTCTGGGAGAATAAAGTCCTATCGGCACATGGAGGTTGAACACCAGGTTTTTCTCTGCCTCCCTCTGCTTTGACTGGTCCCTATGATGCTTTCTGGCTCTGATGAACGCCCTTTTCTGAAAACATTATCTTTTGCCTTTTATCGCAAGTTTGTGGCCCTAATGCAAGGCAAACAACTCAACCAGCCCATATCACATTAATAGATAATCCTTTTTCAGAGCCTAATCAGGTCTCCATTCATCATGTCTTTTCTTCATACTTTTAAGCAAAGTTCCTAAATGAGGAACAGTTTCCCAGACTCTCTACCATCAGTGGGATGAGGCAGATGCCTCCACATGGGAATCTCAGATCTAAAAACCCCTCCTGATGTCCCTGTTGATGACAGAGCAGATGCAGTCCATGCTCCACAGCTCAAAAGTCCCAGGGAGAAGATGAATGAGCCATGGAGGACAGGACAGTGGTCGAGCCAAGGCCAGACTCACTTCAGCAAGTTAACATGACCCAAGAGCATTCCAGGGGAATCACAGAATGGCTTGGGTTGGAAAGGACCTTTAAAGGCCACCTAGTCCAACCCTTCTGCCATGAGCAGGGACATCTTCAGCTAGATCTGGTTGCTCAGAGCCCCACCAACTTAACTTTGGTTGTAGACTGGGATGAGAAGCTGGCCTGCCCCTATTCCCTCAATATGACATAAAAAATTGTATGGACTCCAAACTGAACCAAAACTTACTTTCCAAAGACAGGCTCCAGTGTACAGGGAAGGTAATTTTCTTGGTCATTTATGGATTTCTTTCCCACTGAAATCTTCACATAGGGATCACACTAAAGATGGGCATGAAAATAAATGCAAGGAAGAGTCATTGCACAGCAATATTGATGACAAAGAAATAACTCAATCTCCCCTGGTCCCAGCAAGCAGGATCTTCCACCACCCTTGACCAACACCTATTTTCAAGGATAAGATAATCTGACCATTACCTCCTTACAACAAATCTGTGACCATCGGTAAGAGCTACTTGCACCACAATTCCTTTTAGAGGATGACCAAAGGACAAGAGTCCAAGCCCTTCTGAAGTCCATGGGATGGAAAAGCAATAAAAGAGCATGAAAAAAAGTAGTTATGGCTTCTTCAGTGGACTGGGCTTGCTCTGAAGTCCTCAGGATGTTACCGTTCTCATCTGAGTCACCTATTTTGAGGTTCCATCGAAGTCATAATTTTTTAAGTTGGACATCTACTCAAAAATAGATTTACAAATGTAGGGGAATAAAATGTCAAAGGAAAAATATTTTGTTTCAAAAAATGTGGCTCAAAACCATTTATTTCAAAGTTGCTGCAACAAATTTAAGACAAAAGAAAATGGAAGCATACTTTAACAACTAAAAATTGTATCAGATATTTTTGCATTTTAGCAAGTTTTTAAGCTTCCCTCTCACAACTAAAACTATTCCGGGAAACCAGCATAAATTTGAAAATTGGTTAAATTAACTCAAGTCAGCATTTTTTCCAGGGGAAGAAAAAAAAAAAAAAGAAAAGGAAAAAACCGAACAAACTTCACCTAAAAGATGGCATCCAGCTTGAGTCCAGTACTAGAGGGACCCACCACCCTAGCTCACAACAAAGCAAAAACAAAACAAACCAAAAAAAGGCAAAGATATTGGCTAGTTATGCTCCCTGGAAAAAACACTGAGGCCAAGTTCCTCATCACTTTTCCTTGACTTGTGGACTTTTTTAAGAAGCAAAGGATGGAAAACCAGTGCTCAGGGAAGGTCTGCAGTGTGAGGATGGACTGGGCATCCAGGGCTCTCCTTTTGTCTCCCCCTGACTGTGATGAGCTTTAGGAGACATCTCAGCATAGGGGGAAAGGTCGTGGGTGAAACTTGGATTAGTTTCAGTTTTCAGTGTAAAAAAAAGCATTTTTTTCTACTCCTCTTTGATCTGCAGGACTGTCTTATGAGAGATTTCTAAGAAATTGAAAAATTTAATTCCAAGTCCATTTTCAAAAACTGGGCAGATGAAAAAGCAGAGGTTTTTTGTTCATGTCGAAATATTTCCCATACTTGTTTTTTTTTTAACTTTTTCTCTGTTTTCCAGTGGAACAACAAGAGTTATGAAGGATTTTTTTCCTTGAGTTTTTTTGCAAAGTGAAACAAAATGAACATTTACTCTTTGAACCAACAGAATTTTCTTTTTACACTGAATTTTTCTCCCAGACTGGCAAAGCTTTGCAAAAATCAGTCATGTGAAATACATGATGTTGTTTCCTTTGGCACCAAGGTAAAAAAAAATAAACACAAACAAACAAACAAACAAATTTTGCTATTTTAACTAGCCCTATTGAAAAATCCCTCAGGATGGAGGAAGAGTTGGCTCCTGGGATACCCAGATGTTGCAATGGAGGCAGAAAGAAGGGGTAAATTTTCTCCTTTTTGCTGTCTCCACTGTTTCTAAATTTTAAGCCATATATAGAAATTTTGATCAATTAGGGCTGACCTGTTGAAAGAGCCCACCCCATGAGGCAACACTGAGGTCCACCACAACTTTCCCCAGCAGAATACCTTTCCATTGGTGTCCTTGGGCTGGAGACCAAAGGCCCGGATGATGTAGACCCTGACAAGACACTCCTGGGGTCCTCTGGCCGGCAGCTGGTGGAACTGCCGAGGTGGCACTGGGACTCGTGGATCATCTGGGAGAGGGTAAATTTTGAACGAACCCTGTGAAGGACAGATGTGTTCAGCTACACTTGCACACCCGCGCATGCAGATGCGTCTCATGTGAGCAGGCTTGCAACAAAAGTCCAGATGGTTGCATAGAATCACAGAATCATATAATGGTTTAGGTTGGAAGGGACCTTTAAAGGTCATCTAGTTCAATGTTCTTGCAATGAGCTGGGCCATCTTCAACTACATCAGGTTGCTCAGAGCCCCATCCAACCTGACCTTGAATGTTTCCAGGGATAGGGCATCTACAACTATTACAGTGCTGGGGACAGAGCCCAGATCCTGACTGTCTTCTGTCTCCTAGACCAGACCATGTCCTGTCAGGCTCTCCATGATCGAGGGAGCCAGGAACGGGGTGGCAAGCTGCCTGTATCATTCCTCTCTTGGCTGAACATCGATGCAAACTCTGTTAAAAGTCTGCACAGAGCAACTCCAGCCTGTTCGTCCTTTACCTCTCCTATTTCACTGTCCTTTGAGCCTTCATGCTATTAATGACATATAAAGGAGCCTTCCTATGAAGCAGTTCCCTGAAGGCTGAGGCTGAGACCTTCTCTGCAGAGGCAATTTAAGGGTTCCTGAACAAGGCAACTGGTTCCTGAGAGAAGGACAAGAGGAAGAGAGAGAAAATGCAAAAATTTACAAGTGTTTTATTCACCAGAGCTGATTTCCTCCCAGTGAAGTGGCAGGAGTTATTCTCTGGCTATTTTCAGGGGAGGAGAGTGCTGGGTAAGAGCAGGAATTTAAAAACAAAAAAAATATCTAGAAAAATTTAATCCATTGTCTCTTGCAAATACGCTAAAGGTTAAAAAGAGTAAAGGATGCTTCTCTGCACTGGACAGACACCTCCAAAGGGAGAGCTCTGAGCATCAGCATGGTGAGACCATCAGTGCTCACACATGCACCCACCACTGTCCTGGAGGAAGAAGATGCTCCGTTGCTTACATCCAGCATCTGTTTCAGATGGGTTTTTGCTCCAGGATGACAGCACAGCCTAGACTGGGTTTGAAGCACACAATACACTTGCTGCTGGGAATCCGGCAGCCAGGTCTGCACACACAGGTTGCTCAAACTGAACCAAGTGGCCTACTCTTATGGCCCATTTCTCACTGAAATCCTAACCAAAAATAGTCAAATGGCATCAACCCACTCAGCAGCAAGACCTTCCACCTAGCAGTATGCATTGTTGGGTATGGATACAGGTAGAAAGAGAGACCATCACACCTTGAACTCGCCCACGACTGAGGGGTCATCATTTGAGTCCTGCGACCGGCCACGATAGAGCTTGAAGGTGTGGCAGAAGTCAGAGAGATGCTCGAAATCCTCCACGTTCTCCAGCTCTGTCTCGTAGACCTAAGGAGAGAGAGATGGGGGGTGAGGGCAGGGACTGAGTCCAGACAGAGAGGGACTGGCAGTGTGTCCCAACCAATGTGGGACAAGCTCCTTCGTCTGGAGCAAATACCACCCACTGGGACAGAGTCCTGGGACCTGTCACCCTTGTTTCTCCCGAGGACAGTGATGAAGAACAGACTTTGGCAACCCAATAAATAACAGCACATTGCAGAAGACCCAAACTAAGCCAAGGTCTCACAGAGGGTTCTTCATCAGCCAAAGACCTTCCTGCTGGGAATATTTTCCTTAAGATGAGACAAGGTTTCTCCCACTTTAGTCCTATTTTGGCTCCTGTGTTCATTTTAGCCCTTCTTGTAACAGGGCATCTAAATCTCCCCTTCCTAAGGGAAGATGTTCCCTTGTTCTCCTTGTTGCTCCCAAACGATTTCCAGGGTGGGAGTTCCCCATCTCCTTTGCCACTTAGAAATGTGACAATTTTTTGAAGGCTGCAAAGTGGAAAGCTACCAGAAAAGATTTTGCAAGGAAAATTGAGTTTTCAAAGCAGTTATTTTTTAAAACAAAAGTACCTGCACTCTGGGGAAAACAATCTTTTGGTTTTTTCTGCAGAAGAAAAAAACCCTAAAAATTCAAAAAAAAAATCAAAGCTTGTGGAAAAACATCATGGAGAGCGCAGGTCCAATGAACCAGAACCATGCAAGGCCACTTACCTTCAGCGTGTCAAAGCCCTTCTCTAAATAGCAACCACATTTTTCCCTCTCTCCTGTGGAAGCGTAGAATTTGCTCCACCAGTCAATGAATTCTTCCTCCTGCAGCAAGGGATACCAAAATAAAATATCTCCACAAGCAAACCCCAGTGATCAACAACAGCAGCATCTCCCATATTTGCTGGAGGTGAACTTCTGCCCTGTGCATCAGCCACACAGTTTCGGTGGTAATCTTCCCAGTGTAGAACCACACAGGGGATAGATTCATTAATTCTTGTGCTAACATGGTCCTGGCAGCCTGAAATTCAGGGAGGATGTGAGGACTCCTCTTAAACTCAGTCCCTGGTTTGGGCTTTGCCTGGAATGTTTTGAGGTTTCTGGGACAGGGATTGTCTTTCTAGTTTGTGTCCCAGCCACCACTCAACCTTCCCATCCAAACAAAACACATGAACAAACAAATAAATGCATAAAATGCATATACTTCCACTAAAGCAATGGTCCCCAGGTGCTGCACCCCTCAGGAATAACGTAACTCTCTTCTCACTGATATTACACAAAGAAATGGGCAAATCTCATATAACCTCAACCTCATCTCTAAGTCCACAGCCACAACGCTGTTAAGGAACTTTTGCCTCATCTGCTATGCAAACTGGATTTCAGCTCTGAGGATGCTGTTCCAAGAAGAAAGCCGGCTGCCGGCTTCAGCAAATGTATGTATTTTATAAGAGCACCATTTTTGAAATTTATACAAGCAAAGATGAAGGGGCTTTGACTGTGATTCATGAAACATTCCTGAAAAATAATGATGTCTTATTTTAGAAGTCCACAAAATTCCATCACACTGACCTAATGGAGGAATCATAATAGAGGTTTATTGGATTTATATTTTAAGCCAACGGTGCAGGCTTTAAATTGCTGTCTTGAATAGACATTGTTTTTAATAGAAATATTACATAAATTAACTCTGAGGCCTCTGCTGCCTCTCTTTTTTTTTTTAAAAAAAAAAAAAAGCCTTTCATCGCTTCCCCTGTTTTATTGTTTAAAAAGCTACACTCTGACCATCATGGCTTTATTACGACATTCCACAGGTACTGAGTTACAAAGAAAGCACTTAAACTAATCTGACGACTTACCCATGGTATCTTCTGCAGCCCCAAGACAAAGAATTTGGTTAGATATTTTTGCTGATTTCTACTGATGGTATAAAAAAGGGGCGGGAAGGGAAAAAAAAAAAGGAGGCAAGGGGAGCAGCTGGAATGTTAATAGCGAAGGACATTAATCCATTTGCCTGCAAATGAGAAAGCCAGGGAAAGCAATGGTTCCACCGCATGAGTGACTGAATTCGGGGAATTTCATTTAGCAACCAGGCCGTAGCCAAAATCACCTCCAGTGTTTTACCTTGGACACGCTACAGGATGGTCCTCAGAGTGGGAGTCTGTGCCCCGAGCCCTGGCACGGACGGCTGAGGGACCCCAAGCATCCTGCATGCCCTCTCCAACTTTAGCGTGGACTTCTCGGGGATGCAATGGGGCACACACACACGGGTGAACATCACTTGTGGATAAATTTCATATCAAGTGACTGAAGCCTAAAATTTTGGCTTGGAGAGAAGCTTACTCAGACGTGGCAAGCTGCTTTCATGGTTATCAGAAGGTTTACTGTCTCCCCACCCCCCTTCACTCCCTCTTCCCTCACAACCACCGCTTCCATAGAGCAGGGAGCACCATGATGAGGGCTGGCACCTACACCCCAAATGCCCTGAGACTGGAGTCAGGACTGCACTTTCCTGTTCGGTATTGAGATAAAGTCAAGACTTTTCAGGCTCCAGGGTCCCCAGGTTTGACACTTTTTCCTAAAATGGGAAGGCCAATGTTTGCCACAGGAGCAGCAGAAGAGGGTTCAGAACGATTTCACCAGGCAGGAGGCTGAATGGCACCATTTCATCAGTTTTCTAGCAGCTCTGTGAGCATCCAGGAAAGGGGCAGCAGGAGACCACCTTCCAGGGGACATCCCAGAAGAAAGGAATGTCTTATGGCCAAAAGCATGATGTTTCCAAAAATAAAGAAATTCAGGGTTTTTTTTAAATGTCTTTAAAAATCAGAATTTCACCAGCAGGCTGCAACTTCCCACTTGAAACATTTCTGGGATTATGGCTTGGACACAGCAAAAGCACTCAGACACATGCTTAACTTCAATCGAGTGTGCAAATCCCTCTGAAGTCGAGGAGGTTCTTCAGACACAGCCTTAAGGGCATTCTGGATCAGGCCTTCAGTTCAGCAGAGCCAGCAGCCACCATTTACTTACCACCTTCAGATAATAGAGAAGGAGGTTTAAGCTGTGCCTGATCTCCATGTAGGAGTTTTACCCAGGGCTATGCACATTGCT
>JAOXNO010000024.1:73267929-73286165 GCA_028565335.1 Limnodromus scolopaceus | reverse complement strand
AAATGTAAGTACTTAAATTTAATTAATTCCAAATTGCAACGTCCAACTACTTGGTCTATTTAACTACATTAGTCTTAAAAAATGCTTATAGTGCAACTGGGTTACAAACCTACACAAGATTCACTACCTGTAACAAGTAATTTTAAAAGAGGCTTTTGGAATTTTCTTATTTTAAAGAAATGAAGTGACCACTTGAAGATATTCAACAATCCAACTTCTCACAGCCCAACACAACTGCAGGTTGACTTTAGCTGGAGATTAGATGGGGAAGGGGAGTTGTATGCTTTAATAAAAACAGAGCATTTCATCACAATTTCAGACCTGGTAGAAAACGATGACTGCTGCAGAGCTCAAGGCCTTGCATTCCAGAGCCAAACAGGGGAAACTGTCCCCGTGACAGCAAGGTTTCCCTAGGTTGGTTCCACCTGAGCTGCTGCTTCTGCCCATCTGCTCACGCTCAAGATGTGTTTGAAGTGAAAAACTAGAACACTTTATTTAGAGTCAAGAATAGTTATTAAAAAAAAAACACCTGGCCATGGCAAGGGGTGGCCACATCTACCTTCCCTTGTTCTCTGGCTGGCTGACTGGAGGCACCAGGGTCTGATCTGCTGAGGTGCCACAGCCACGTCAGCCCTCCTCAGGGGCTGTGCTCCACCATTACGGATGGCCATGGGATGGTAAGAATCGCTAGGTGTCAAACACTTGCTGTTCCTCGTCTCCATCTCTAAAAGGAGGGTATTAAGCATTGAACACCCTCTGTACAGTGGAAGGGCTGTGGCAGTGAAGGGCTGTGACCGTTTTGTGGGACAAGCTGTAAAACAGCAGAAAATAAAACACTGCATTTTCAGAGCAGGACTTGGAGAGTGGGACTTGAACGAGGTCCACGGTCACAGACTGAATAATGACAAGCCAAGCCACTGCTCATTAAGGCGGCATTGTGCCTCCTCCACACTGAGGGAGGCAAGGGGCCAGTGGAAAACGACTGAGGGATTATGGAATTAAAACCCGTATTGTGGCACGTCCGCACAGGGAGCAGAGAGGAAGGCTGCAGAGACAACCTTACCTCTGGTATTGCCTAACTTGACTCTGCAACAAAGAGGCTGTCGGTCTGTCCATCAGAGCCTCTCAGTCTGTCCATCCGTGGGTCAGGGAAACAGTTTAACAGAGCTCCTCTGGGTTCAAGGGGAGGCTGAATGTAAATGATGCTGCTCATGTCATTTCAGCTGAGAACGACTTCATGGTTGAGCTCACTTGTTTTCCATTATACATTTAAATAGGTTACTTATTTTTCAGACACCAACTCGCAGCTCTACCTGTAATGCAATTTTGTAGGTAGTTGATTCCACCTGGGTGCAGTTGCCATAGGATCGAGCTGCTGCACTTCAGAAACCACAGGCTTTTATCTTTGGGAGACTTCTGTCACTTTGAAAGGAGATAAATTATGCAACTTTTTTTTTCCTTTTTTTTTTTTTTGCGGGGGCAGGGGGAAAAATGTTTCTAAGTGTTTGCTTTGTTTTCCCATGATCTTGCTTTATGGCAACAGTAGGACATCTTTTTCCCATGGTAATGTTTCCAGCCATTATCCAGGTTTGTTTGCTTTCCTCTCGTGACACTGATGGCTGCTCCTGCTGCTCAGCAGGCGCTCTGCACGCTCTGCGCTGTATTTGCAAAATTGATCCAAAAAGTGGCTGCTAACCAATGTTTCGGTAGCATAAAATGAGATACCGCAGTAACTGCTTAAACACACACTGAAGTGACCAGGGGAGGAACACAGAGCTCACGGGGATGTGCTGCGTACACAAACCAGAGGCTCTGTGTTGCCTTCAGTGCCCAGCACTGCTCAGAGACCTGCAGGGAGGAAGGTCTCTACCCACCAACTTCTGTGACTGCCTTCCAGGCGAGGTGTCCATCTCAGCCCAGAGTCTCCATTTTATGCCATGGATAGGGGAAAATAAACAGCAAACCAGCTTTGTGTCAGAGTCTCTGAGTGAATAACAAGCGTCCTGCTAACACCAAACGCGAGTTTTGTGATGATTACACCGCTCAGGAGGTATTTACCCTCCGTGATAAGCAGAGCACTACTGATAAGAAATGCACTACCACCTTCCAGACGCCTTGATTCAAAGAGCCACTGAACGGATTAGTGGACAAATCTATCAATTCAGAGCTCTAATTCACCTGGGAGCACAGCTGGAGCCTGCGGCTGAGAGCAAATCCTGGAGGGCAAAGATCTACAGTGCCTGAAGGTAAAGGATGGCAGTCAATAGCCCACCGGTTTCAAGCCTAAGGCTGGTTCCTCTTATCTTCCACAAACTAACTAAGGTTATCAGTAAAAAATGCGGTCTTCAAAAAATGTTTTCTCAGTGTTTAGCTCCCTTGCAAAAGCACTGCAGCAGCTACACTCAGAGAAAAAAAAAAAAAGAAAGGCCTTTCCTCATGCACAACCAAGCATATAAAACAGATGAATAAGAAAGTGTTTTAGTTAGCAAAGGTTAACACGTACAGTACGAAGGCTCATTTCTTCTTTTTAGGGTAATGACTTGTTACAACTGTGCATCATTTCCTAAAGCAGAGATCAGAGCTCTGTTTGCCTTGATCGTTTTTGAACTACCAGGGTTAACGGGGATTTCAGGCTCCGCGCTGCCCCATGGGCACCATTTAAAGCTCCCCGTGGAGAAGAGTCAATTGAGAACGAGTAGCTGGAGGAAGCAATTTAGCTGTATTACTTCCAGCGTGAACTCAGCGTGTGGAAGCAGCAGCCAGGAAAGGCAAAACCAGCAAACGCGGTACAAGTCAGGCAAGGAGCATCCCTCCCTTCCCGTGGGAGCAGCTCTGCGGCAGAAGGTGGGAGCAGGGAAAGAGGAGAGCTGGTTACGGCTTTCAAGCAGAGGAGGGGAGCTCAGAACCACCTGGTCCTCCTGAAACACAGTCCTGCACTTGGGGTTTGAGGCTGTGAGGAACAGCCCTCTGCTCCAGCTCCCTGAGACAGGCTTACCATTCTGACATCAGCTGTACAGCAAGAACAACTCTGCTTGCTTATGCGCCAGTTCTTCTCCTCTCCACCAAAGTACTATTTTCTATTTTCAGCAGACAAAACGCTAGAAAAAGCTGTTTAATTAATATTTTGATAGCGTGTGGCTTTGCAGGTAACAAACAGGTTCTTGAGTGTGAGTTTTTTAAATGTAGCTTCCCTCTTTTCCCATCTGCAACCTCTCAGCATATGTCCTTCACCTTCTTTCCTTTCAAAATGCATCCACAGCCCCTCCTCACCAGCAGGCAATGGCTTGGATGTTAAGTCCCTTTCATTCCTTTTTATTCCGAGCCGAGGCTGTAATTGATGGCAGACAGGATGCCACGTAGCCTAATAGCAAATTATGCTCCCAGCAGCTTGCAACTGCCTCTCCCTACAGTCCCTGCGATCCATGGGAGGAGGAACCATCCTGGCTCCCCCCGAGCCATCCGTCAGGGAGACTGGGACTGCTGTGGGCACCGTCTGAGCAACACCCGCGCTGAATTCAGAAGAAAACGTGAATCGCTGTGCGGTGATATACAGCTCCAAAGAGCAGCACTTCTCCCTCAGATTACCTCCCTTCCTTCCTACTCAGACGTACAAGCCCCTCTGTGATGGTCTGTATGGCCAACTTAAAAATGACTCTGGGACAAATGTGTCACTTGAGATTACAGGCAGTCAATGTGACAGATTGGGAACAACTTCAAGTATCTGCTTAAGGCATCAAAGCCACAGAGCTGGTTCGTGCAGCCGGGTGCTTACATGGTCTGTGGTCTTTTTTTACAGTAAAGGGCAACTGTCCAGCTGAAGTCACTCACACAATATACACATCACTGACACAGAAATCCAGCAGTGACTGCAGAAGAGCTTCATTCCTCTGCTCTCACCATTGATCCTCCACAGCCTTGCAAGTGACAGAGAAGTCTTTTCTCCCAGTTTCAGTGATGGAATGCTTCCATGAAAGCACTACGCAGCAGGGGCAGGATATTAAGTCATTTCATGTTTACCACTTAAGCGGGAGAAAATGTTTCAAAATCATATTAAGAAAACTTATTGAACTTTCTCTGACGGCCAACTGTCAGTATAGCAACAGCTTGCCAGAAGCAGTAACGGCCCCAGACAAACGTAGCCATCCAGAAAGCCCACCTGGTGCATGCAGGAGACATCAATCCCAGCTGTGTGCTGAGTCCCGGCACTTTGCCCATGCTGTCCCACTGGGGACTGCTCCCAGCAAGGACCCACATGGGCACCCCAAATGACTCCCTCCCACAGCCCCAGAGCCCGAGCGTGGGAGCAACCTGGCACTTTTATTCCATGCTTTTTCCCTTGGTCTCTGATGCTGAGACATTTCCCACATACTCTCTCCATCTGGAAGCAATTTCTCTCTGAAGACTCATTACAGAAAAAGATACACCACCCATCATCCTCCACTCCAGCCCAGTTAAGCGATGCCACTTACGCCAGTGGGCAGGCAGAGAAGAAGAGGACTGTTAGCTGGCAGGAGGTTTTTTCCAATGCCACTTTACCAGAGGACAAAATAATCTCTGGGCAAACAACTGCCACCTGACTTAGGAGATCAGCATGGCCTGACGTCCTTTCTCCCTGGTTGGATTTGGTCAGGAGGCTGCAGGGTTTCACCTGTGGCTTTGCTGTCATCCCAAACATCTTTCTTCACCATGGGATTAGTTCTTGGCATCTTCCCATCTTAAGTCACACTGGGCACTGGACCAGCCAGAGATGGCAGCTTACTCGTTAATCATCTTCTGGTCATAAAAGTAATGTATGTTCCCAAGACTGAATCGATTTTCAGACAGGCTTGATGGGTTTAGTTAGCATTACACTACAATGACCTTAAAGCTAGAATTATTGTGCTTAACATGTTGTCTAGCTTTCTACCCAGCAAGACCAAGGTTCCTGTACAGTGACCCGGAAGAACAGGACTTGCAAGCCCTCAGCACGGGGCAGGCCAACTACACATAGGCAATCCTGAGGGAGAGGACGTTCCCCTCACAAAAATCCTGAGCATCAAAGGTCATGGTTTCCTCACCTCATCAAACTGAGACCAGTTTCCAGAGCAGGCAACAGGAACCTCACCACTAGCTGAGGACTCAAAAGTGATGCTTTCTCAGAGGAAACAGGGTGAAGAGCCACCATGAGGACATGAGTCCCCACGAGGGCATGAGTCACCGAACAGTTACCTCCTCACCTGCTCAGAGTGGTAGCAGCTCACAAGGGAGCATCCCTGCTCAGAAATACTGTGTCCCAGCCGCCATTTGCACCATGTTACCTTTTTCAGTTTGCGTGGCTCTTCTGTTGTACAGAAAAAGACGGAAACAACATGCCCTCACCAGGTCCCTCAATTCGAAGGCCAGATTGCCCAAGCGGGGAAAATCCCACAAAGCGAGCTGCAGAAACCCTGATCTTAAATGATTTATCAGCCTGATCAGCAGCAAGAGGCCTGCTCGCCAAAGCCCGTGCTGCAAACAGACACTTTAAATATTGCATTTATCCCAGCAGCAGCCGACAGCCCCGGCTGGAAGCGCAGCCGCCCCGCGCACAGCCCTGGCCGAGTGCACGGAGTTCCTCCTCAAAGAGGGCATTCAGCCATCCCATCTCATAGGAGATGTCCCGCTGCCCGCTCCCCCCGCAAAGCGGGGAAAAGCCTTTCATTTCTGTTCTTTTGATCTCCTCGGCCAGACGCTGCTGGATGCCTGTGGGAACGGATGTTTACTCAAAAGAATAAGTGCTGCACGCTGGACCCTCAAGTCTCTTCATTAAAGGGGAACAAACGCTCGCAGTCTGTTTGTGTTGCCCCCGCACTGAGCAAGGACAGCGGGACCTGGCTCCGTGCTTACATAAGGCCATGTTATCCCGGTCCTGCAAAATGTGAAAGCCAGCAGCCCCACCACAAATGCACGAGGAGGGAAGGAGGGGGCAGTCAGCGTGGGAGGTTTGCATTAGAAGGCAAATAGTTATGCAGCAACTGATCCTGAAGCCCCACGGAGCAAGACCTGCGAGTGTGTTCACACGCCCAAGGGACAGAGGGCTTGGGCTACCGTAAAACGGTTGTACCCAGTAAACAGCCTGCAAGACCTGCTAGTGTTTATTAATATAGTGCTCATGGGGGCCTTCAAAATGTAAGTAGAATCATAGAATCACAGAATCGTTGAATCATCTAGGTTGGAAGGGACCTTCAAGATCATCTAGTCCAACCATCAACCTAACTCTGACAAAAGGGCTCAGAGTCCCATCTTCAAAAAATGTTCACCACACCTTAAAGAACATCTCCTTATGGAAGGAAGAGACCATGCAGCCCCGGTATAACTGAGTAGCTCCGATTAAATCTGGTGGAGAACCTGGTTCCCATCTGCGCTAGCCAGTGCGATGAAGTCCTTTAAGACTACATCGCTTCATGGGCTCCATTTGTTTCACTCCATTTCTGGTCCAAGGTGCCAACCTGCCTCTCTCTTCTGCTTCACTGTTTGTCTGTCCACCCTGCGGTTTGCTTGCAAGCGGGAAGAAAGCTGTATGTTCCTGAAAATGTGAATAAGGAACATCCTGAACCGCTTGCATGACTGGGAGATTTCATCTGGAACGGGCAGTGGGGAGGGGGAAGGAGAGCTGCTGTGGCTTTGACCTCTGGATTGCAAATTTCTGAGAGTGGAGGGATACCTTAAACTGCTGTCAGATCAACAATGAGACCAGAAAGGATCCAGACATTAAGGTGAAAGTATTCAGACAAGAGATGGCCAATTCTAATGACAAGAATTTGTAAACAGTGACAGGAGGAGGGATGAGCTACCAGGGGACAAACGTGGAGGAAAAAAAATTACATTAATTTACAGAGCTCCTAAGTGTTCTGGATAGGGCATTTATCTAAACAACTTGTTAATGTCAATTACTACCTGCAAACTGAGAAAGACGGGTAGCAGAGAAAGACCAGGATGCTTATGGAAAGGGGGTTGCTCTCAACTCTCATAAAACCAGCGTCGTGCCATGGACCACCACCCTGAGCAGATGCTCAGCACCCCAAACCTAAACTAAAACCATACAGATTAACATTATTGTGCTTAAGCAGGAGCTGGGGAGCATGCACACAGGTCTGAGCTCAGCAGGTGCCCTGCATCTGGTACCACCTTGTGAAGCAGGGCAGGTTCCCCAGGCTTCTGCCAAACTCTGGTTTCGCTGGGAGGAGGGAACCAGAAGTGACTGGCTTCTTACAGCAGCAGCATACCAACGATGACTCCAGGCTGCCTGCAGCGAGTGCCGTGCTCTTCTGAATGCAACTGTTTGACGCTGAAATAGTGGTTACGCTGCTGCTGGTGTTGAGAAGAAGGTGGAGCGGGACATCAGTGCACCGGACTGTGCTGGGAATTGAACACAGCTTGTGCAGCCCTCTAGTAAAGCTGGGGGGAGGCAGATTTTTAACACCTGATTTTTCTGAAGGGTCTTCCCAAACAGCAGCAGCAACAAAAAAGTAAAATAAAACCGTAAAAAATCCTGCTTCTTTTCCAGTTTTTAGCAGACAATAATATGCTTTGACAGTGTTTTGTTTGTTGTTTTTTTTTTAAAGAAGACTTGAATAAGTTCTGTTTCAGTAACGAAATACTTTCATTACAATTCAGGCATTACACTAGCCCTTTTCCTAGGGGAAGAAAAGGCTACGGATTGCACCACATCAAGTCCACGTTGTCATTAAAAAGATCTTCACCCCATGCCTGACAATTGCATACTAATCAGCACCTTCAGGTCGCTCCCTAGAAACACCCCTATTCTTAACAACATCTTAAGAACTGCTCCTGGTGGAAAGAATTTAAATGAGGTGAAAGGAGATGTAAAGGACCAAGAGAAAACCCAGTAAAGGAATGTGTATGAGGCATTCCTTGCATTCAAGACAGGCAGTGGGAGAGGCAGTGAGCAGTAAATCACTGTCCAAAGATCTTCACTTCCAGAAACATGAGGTTGTCAAGCCCACTTCCCCATACAGCCAAACTCTTCGATCTAGTTACAATTAAAATACTTTACACAGCAGCTGCCTCAGCTGACTAAGCAAATGAAGAGTAATTACAACTTTGATTTCATTATTGCTAAAATTAAAAAATACACACATCCAGGAAAGAAACACTGTGTGTCAGGAGCTTGCAGATTACTAAGGGGCAACCATTACAAGGTTACAGAAAGCAGCGTTTCCAACTGCAGCTGGAAACATCTGCACCAGTTCAATTTTCAGCAACTGGAGTAAAATTCGCTAACTCACTGATGCACCCCCAAACAAAAGGCTTATGCACAGCAAACAGTGGTCAAACTGCAGCTCTACTATAACTCCAAGGAAACTGGTCATGTTAGACAGAAAATTAATTTGGCCCAGCATGTGCAAACATAACCTCAAAGGGACTGAATGCCTGTGTTATGGGCAGCAAGTCTCACAAGAACTCATAAATCAAATTACAGAGCTAGAGGCACATGCTTATTGTAGAACAAGCTCTTCAGCACTCCGAGCTTTTGCTTTAATGGAATGACTTTAAAAAAAAAGACAAAGCTTTACATTTTCCAGCTAGCTTGCCCAATGTTATTATCTGCAGTGCTCTCCCTTTCAGCACGACCAGCACAGAAATCAGGCACGTGAGACAGGTTTGCAGAACTCTGAAGTCCTGATCTCAGGACTTGTCAGCCAGATGCTGAGCATGGAGCTGAGTCTGGAGTCACCACCACAGCTCCCTACATCCCACAGTTTCTTCTGGGTGCATGCCTTGAGGTTATCACACACCTGCACAGCAGGTCTAACTCCTCCTGCATTCATTCACAGCTTTCTGGTCCCATACACAAATTAGAGCCGGAGCAAAGAAGCAAATGGGGAAATTAACACACAGATTTTTAAGGGCACACTCCCTCCTCACTGCTCAGGTCCCCCTTCTATTCCCACCACATCGGCGTGTGCTGCTGCCGCCCAGGCTGCCCACTGCCAGCCACCGACACCGCTCTCCACTTCTTAGCCCTTCTAGTTTTTATGGATTGCTTACACATGCACGCATTATCCGCCTGGCTCAGGTCACATCTGCTAGCATTTTCCCACTACGTGTTAAAAACAAAACAAAACCAAACCAAAGCCCAAATACACACATATGCTCCATCACTACAGCAGACCTGCGCGGCTCACAGTGGCAAGGAACTCTGATTTTCAGGAATAACCAACCCACAGTAAATATGAAACTGCAAATCGCTCTCCTAATCAATTAAAAATGATTCCAAATATCCACTTTGAGAGCTGCTGAAATAATTGTCTGCCAGGAAAACAAGACAGAAAAGTGGGAATTACGTGTCAGTCCTCTGGGTGTCCTAATTATTTCCTGCAGCACTGCAGAGAGGGACAATGCTTCTTGCAGGTCTGGGGGATGTCTCTTTCTCGCCACTAATAGTATTTTCTTACACAGCAGCAGTACTGGTGTTTGAGGATGTTCCAACATGTTATTACTCAAGAAAAAGAGAAAAATAGGAAGAGGTGGCCACCAGTCTCAGCTGGATTGTCCCTGCATGATACTGAGGCAAGTCACCTGAGGTGTGATGCACTTCACACAGCCCTACACATCTAAACCAAAACCAGCTGCCCGAGCTCCCTTTATAGACCAGAGAAAAGAAGAGGAACTTCTGAAGGGCAATTTGAGATGTGCAGTTCACATCATCCAGCCTGTTTTTAAACGTCTGCCCTTGGATGAGATGAACTGCACCTTAACAGTTTCCCTTGAGTTTATGAGGACCTCAACAGCTATCTCAAATGCAGAAGTTAAGTTAATGGAGGTGAGTTCCATGATCCTCCATCCCCTGGCAGGTCATTTATTTAGATTATAAGCTCTTACAGCTATGGTACTATATCTGCCCAGTGCAAAAAGGGTCCAGTGCTAACATGGGACTTTACTGTGCTGAGTTACTCCTACTACAAATAGGCCAGGACCAGCCATTTACACTTCAAAAAAATCACTGCTCTGGGACAAATCTCTTTCTACTGTGCCACGCAGAAACGGATATAACAAACAGACAGTCTGATGTGTCCCCCTAAAAGCAAATGAGACAAGAAGTGGTGGCAGTGCAGACATTTCCAGGGGAGGAAGGAGAATAAGACGGTCACAGACTGAGCCCTCATTGGGACTTCTGAATAGTACTGATTGCTGATGCTCCAGCAGCAGAAGGGGCAGCAAAACACAAATAAGATGTTATCGGAAATACAAGATCTCTCATGTCTGAGAAGACTTAGAGAGGCCGGTACGATGACCCTGCCAAAGCAAAGGCTGTTCTGGATGGTAAATAACAGCTGCAGAAAAAGGACCACTTAAGCCCAAAGACCACTGATTACACAAGAAAGCTTGGATGTGCAAATAATGAGGCTAAAAATCAGATGAAGGGTGGTTTTTTTCCATTCAGAATTGAGATTCTGAAAAAGCCCCAAATAAGCATAATAAAGCAAAGAAAAAATTAAGCCCTTTAAGGACAGAACTCCAAACATTTACTTAAGGATTTGTATGATGCAGCAATTAAAGAGATCTGGTCTCATTTGGTCTGACGCTAAGTCAAATGGAGCAGAGTGCAGGTCTGAACTTGTGCCTCCTGCCCAGTAAGTTGAAGGGGGCTGTTCCTCAGCAGCAGCAGCGACAAGGACAAACCTCCTTGCAAGAGCTCCTGAGCTCCTGGGTTCTCATCCTGAGCTCAGGCTTCTACATCAGGACATAGACCATTTTGCAGGCGCTCATCAACCGGTAATAAGGACCTTCTGTAAGTGAAGATGGCAGCTGAGCTGAGTTTAGAAACAGTGGTGGCATCCACATGTTGAACTTGTGCACAGCAGCCCCTTAGTGAATGAAATTCACGCTAACCAATGCCCAGGCTCCCTGTGTAATACCTAAGTCTACCCTTGCAAGGGATAATCAAAGTTAAGTGATTTTGTCTAGGCAGGGTCAAGAATTCAAAAGACTATTCTGGCCCCTGCAGTCCTGAGGTGCATATAGTAAAGAGTAAGCATAGATTTGCTTGCTCCAAAACTTGAACATGGACTTCTCCCAACCTTGGAGGGTTAATTTTTTGTTTTGTCAATCAAATCTCCACACAAAGCTAAGTTGTTACACAGTTTTTCCTGGGGCTTTTATTTTGTATTTATTTGTGTACTGCCAAGAGAGCTGATTTTCAATTTTCTTTAATCTTTGCTCTTTCCCACCAGTCTTCACAAAACTGCAAGTGCAGCATGAAATAGACTCTATAGTATCTGTTTTAGGAGAGGGGCAAGTGATAAATTACTTGCCTAGGAGGAGATGAGGCTATTAACCAAAATGGCTTCAGGGTGTAGAGTGTTGAAGTTGTGTCGAGTATTAAGTAACAGATGAAAGGGAGGAGGTTTCTCCTTTTGAAACCCAAAGTCTAAGCCTGTTCAATAAAACGAAGCAGGCAGTGGTTTTCAAGACCGGAGTGGATAAAGCCTTGAACAACCCGGTCTGACTTCACAGCTGGCCTTGCTTTGAGCAGGGGACTGAACTACAGGCCTCTCAAGATCCCTTCTGACTTGAATTATCTAGCGGCTTTGCATGAAGGAAGCTGCCCATCCAGCTATCACTAATCCATGGCGTACACCAGCATTGTAGCATCCTCACCCCAGTAGGCAGCTAGAGGATATGAAAGGGAAAGCTTTCACAAAGCTGAACTCCACTGCCATAAGAAAGAAAATCTTGTGCACTCAGTGGCTTTCTCCCTTTTTTTGCTCTGTTTGTCAGCAGTGGACTACAGAGTGTGCACGTTCAGCAAAAAAAAATTGGGAGGAAGGAGGGAGGATGAGCAAGATCAATGTTTACATCTTTATCCTTTCCTGTGGACGATAAAATACTGTTCTTCTCAGAAGATACACCAGTAAATTTTCAGTTTAGACTTGTGTACCCGGAAACAGGACTCTCATGACATCTTTTGGAGATTATTCCAGGGCTTAAAAGATTTCACACTCTAGCAGTTCCCCAAAATACTCTTGACTACGTTTCCTTTGTCAGCCTCATCCTAATATAGTACTAGATAAATCCTCTACCTCCAGGCTATTTACAAACCCCAGAGAGTATGTCACATAGCCAATCAGAAAGATCAAGTTCTTTTAATCTATCCTCAAATCCACTATAACAGCAAAAACCTGTTTGTATTTCTTGCCATAATAGCAGGATGGGTTTCCCCTTCTGTGGATGAGGTCCCAGTACTGACTGCAGAATAGCAGGTGCACTCTCATCTAAGCCAGAGGGTAAATGAACCCATCCAAGGTCTTTGATTCCCTTGCACACAAAACCCTCAAGTTGCATGTTTTCTTGTCAAGGCTACAACAGCAAGAACTCCAGGAGGCCTTGTCTGTCCTCTCTTCATCAGCCCGATCCAAAGTCTCTGACGTCAGTGGAAATAGTCTCAGTCACTTGGAGAGTCTTGGATCAAGTCCCAAATCTTAAAGAATCAAGGCAAGGAGAACACGAGGCATCAACTTCAAATGCAGCTGCCTGGAATTCCTGCCTTGAAGTGGGAATGGAACGACTTAGAGGGTAGGCGGTAGGATTTTTAAAATTAAAAAGAATGGGATGAAGAGCATGTTTTAACTTTCTAATTGAAAAAAGTGCTTTGGAAGATATTCTATGAAACTGTTTTGAATTAACTTATTTATTCACTCAAGGGAACATTCCACTCACGTTCACCGGAAAAGTGAAAACCTGAATGTCACAGTTTTCACTTTGACATTCTCTTAAAAAATTGGAGTTTATTGGTGTCTTTATGCAACATACAACTTCTCAGGCTGCCTTCCAAATTAAGGAAAAACTAAAAAGAACAATGTGAGGAGATTCAGCTGTCCTGGTTCCAGCAACCCATTCAGGTATTTCCCAACTAGAAGACTGCAGAGCATGTAACATCTTTATCCTCACCGGGAGAAAGTCAGCTCCTGACTTCACTGATGCCGTAGGGGAGCTACCTGAATGCTCATAGAGCAAGAGGCTGCATACGCTGTTCATAATGCACCAACACACTTAACCAAATCCTATACCATGTGTACACAGCTAGAGGAAAGCCTACATGATGGCATGTGTTACATGTGCATTATGTTCCTTAACTGCCCTCCACCTGTCTGCTTTCAAGTCAGATAACTTTAGCCCAAAAAGTTACACACTCAGAATTCATACTTACACCCTTCCCCTTCACAGGTGGTCTTACAATCACACCGTATTACACGATAACCTGAGAACTGACTGTTCTCAGTAGGTCTGGTATATCACAAGACTGATACACTTTTTCTGGATCAGGTCATTAATCATTTGCTCTGTGACTAATTCCTTTAAAATCAAAACAAGCCATGTAAGGCACACATCAAAGGAAAGCCATCTTTCTCCCCAGATGTTTCACTAATGCACAGCCTCTTATAGTTACAGTATGACTAAGAAGTAAAAAAAAGCTACTTTTTTTCTGTTCTTATCTTCTAAATGGTCCAATCAGTAGAGCTGAACCAAAAGAAAATACTAAAGCAAAGCATCTTGCATTTTATAGTAACAAACCAAATGAACGTTGCACTGCTTGCTTTGTAAATCTTACAGAAAAGCTTCTCTTTAGCTCAGGCTGCTTATTTCTTGATAAAGAAAGACAAGCAAAAGTAGCTGCAGGCAATGAAGTATATTAGCGTTTGAATTCAGGCCTGTATATCCTCTGAGGGAAAAAGTCTCTTGAAAGCAACCTAAGGAACTTCCTTCAAATGTATTTTGGCAACAGTTATTTAAGACTTGAAGATTTCTGATGTCTTTACAGTTCCTTAAAAACAAACTGGGAAATGTTAAAAACCCCACAGATCACTGCCAATTTCAAAACAGGATGTTTTTGTTGTTGATGACTGTAATCAGGACCACTGACCTTGAAAATGTAAACAACCCATCCATTACCTCTTCTAATTATTGTTGCAAATATTTTTTTCTCTCTATAAACTTGGCTGCATGAATACTTTAGTGCTTGTAGTCAGGCAATGACCAGATCTTCCACTGGACTGAAAACACTAGCACTCAATGTCACCAACTAGTTGAAGAGAAAAGGAAGGGGGGAGAAGGAAAGTATTTAGTATACGGCTAGTGATTTAAAATCAAAGTGGCTGTATTCAGCACACAGAAAATCATGACACCCCTAGGCACCCCTACAAGAAATGCATTACTAGTATTTCTGAAAAAAGACCCATTGTCAGGAGATAACCTTGGAAAATGCCTGAGCTCCCAAGACACCAAGGAGGAAGGTTCTGCAGCTTTCCCAACACCTAATCCTACAGTCAGAAACCTGACACCAGGGTCACAGAATCATAGAATCGTTACGGTTGGAAGAGACCTTTAAGATCATCAAGTCCAACCATTAACTAAACACTGCCAAGTTATCACTAAACCATGTCCCTCAGCACCATGTCTACATGTCTTTTAAATGCCTCCAGTGATGGTAACTCAACCACTTCCCATGGTAGCCTGTTTCAATGTTTGACAACCCTTTGAGTGAAAGCATTTTTTCTAATATCAATCCTAAAACTCCCCTGGTGCAACTTAAGATCATCTTCTCTCGTCCTGTTGCCTGTTGCTTAGGAAAAGAGATCAGCCCCTACCTCACTACAACCTCCTTTCAGGTAGGGAACAATAAGACTTCTGTGTGTCTAAGTGGTGTAGTAGGTCATTAACAATTTCCTCTTGGACACTGGGGGGGGTTCACCCGGCTTCCCATCCAGCTCAGGGGGCTGGGTACTCAGAGAACTGGTCTGACTATTAAAGACCGAGGCAAAGAAGGCATTAAGTACCTCAGCCTTTTCCTTATTCCTGGTCACTATGTTTCCCCCCCGCATTCAATAAAGGATGGAGATTCTCCTTAGTCCTCCTTTTGTTGTTAATGTATTTACAGAAACATTTTTTACTGACTTTTACAGCAGTAGCCAGATCAAGTTCTAGTTGGGCTTTGGCCCTTCTAATTTTCTCCCTGCAGAGCCTCACACAATCATTGTAGTCTTCCTGAGTTGTGTGCCCCTTCTTCCATAAACTTTCTTTTTCTTCCCAAGTTCCAGCCAGAGCTCTCACTTTAACCAGGCCAGTTTTCTTCCCCCATGGCTCATCTTACAGCACATGGGGACAGCCTGCTCCTGTGCCTTAAAGATTTCCTTCTTGAAGAATGTCCAGCCTTCCTGGACTGCCTCCCAAGGGACTCTGTCAACCTGGCTCCTAAACAGCCCAAAGTCTGCCCTCTGGAAATCCAAGGTGACAGTCCTACTAACCCCTCTCCTTACTTCTCCAAGAATCAAAAACTCTACTGTGCCCAAGACAGTTTCCAGCCTTCACGTCACCCACAAGTCCTTCTCTGTTTGCAAACAGCAGGTCTAGAGCAGGGTACCTTCCCTAGCAGGCTCGCTCACCAGCTTCTTAGCTGTGTTCTTACCTTCTGATGTCCAAATTCATTCAATATGGTGCCCAGCTTCTTAGTGTTGCTGTGAAGTTTATGAGCAGCAATGGCTGGATTGGGATCCCTCCAGTCAATGGACAGGCGATGATACCAGAGGTGCTGACCCTCCTGAATGTGTGCTGACTTGATGCTGGGGTCAAAGCGATGCACCTCACATCCACTGTTGGCCATGCTGATCTCAAACTGGTTGTCATCGTTGCCTAGCCTACAAAACAAAAAAGATGTAACTACTAATGCTGCAAAAAGAACTATTAGTGTGTAGGCCATTCTGAGGATCCATAGTAAGAGAAGGTAAAATCCAAGCTACTTGTTTCTGGAACAAAGTGGAAGTGGTGGAGCTGTCATGCTCCTTCCTGGTATAAATCTACAGCACTGAGCACAGTCTAACCCTATTTCTGACAAGATAACCAGAAATAAAGCAAAGGGTCCACAATAACACCTGCTTAGGATTTGGAATAAGTAATTAGATAAAGGCAATTTAAAGGAACATGTGTTTTTTCCCAATGTCACATTCATAGTTGACCTTCATAAACTTTTAATGAACTTTTTCATTTATAGAATGAAAATACTGGAGTTCAGCAGAAAATTCAAGCTCAATGCAATATATTGCATACAATTAGAATGAAGGGCTCCTTTCAGGGCAAGAACTAAATCACTTTTACCCAGGCTGATAACCTTCCCAAAGAGCTTTTCCTTAATTCAGAAGTCGACATAATTTATAAGAAAGTAAATCAAACTTTAGAACTTTTGTTCTGCCATTATTTCTCTATTTAAATTTTGTATTTATATATATTCCTCTATTTTCAATTTCCTTTTTCTTGACAAGATTACAATACCTTTCTTAGTCCCCACTGCAAAAACTTCCAATACCCAAGCCATAAGCAGAAGAGCAAATACATTTCAAATGCATACAATACTGTTTTGTAAAAATCATGCATATTTCCCACCGTGTCTATAATCTGGTGTTACAGAGATGAGCCATAATGGTCACCAACAGGGACAAGATACAAGAACCAAATGCCTTTCTCTCTCAGCGCATAGGAAGACACAGACAAAAAAGCAAATTTTAAAATAATCCCTTCACAACTGTAGCAGGGTTTTTACACGACTTAAGAGAAAGATTGCCGCTAATTTGGCAAAGACCCCAATAAAGCAGAAAAATTAATAGCCCCATCATACAGCAGTGTTGCTTCAGTCCCTTTTTCTGCAAGGAGACGTACCTTAAAAGGCTGTGCCACATCCTCACCTCCCACAGTCCATTGGTTCACACAGGGTACCTTAAAACTAAAAAATTCTGGTATTTACCATTGCAGTCACGTGTCTGGACCACGGGCCTTCCCTACTGCGTAAAACAGAATGCCCTCTTCATTCCTGCTCCTCCAAGCTTGTTTCAAATGTGGTTCAAATCATGCACTAAAGCTTAAACTTAATCAAGATTATGCTGCTGGATATAGACAAACGTAGCACTGGGAAAAGAATCAAGTTTTTTAAATCAGCGCTTCAACCAGTTGTACTAATTGAGAATATCCACTATGTACTGACACAGCATGGCGTTTATCCATCACACCCAAACCATTACAGGGCAGTACTCTCAGCTGTACTGTCACAGCATCTGCTACACTACGCCACAATCATCCTTAGAAATGGTGTGAGTCTGAAATAATTCTGGCTGTTTGCATCAATACATAAAATGCCATACATTTTAAATCATTTTAAAAAAATTTAAATACATTTTAAATCATGCTAAACTACGGTACAACATTAACCCAGCACTTTGTTTTACACAGATGACATCCTGGTAAACTAGAATGAATCCAACTCGTGAAACAATGTGTGGCAGAGTATATGTTTCGGAAGTTACCAACACAGTATGACGCTTGCTGAAATACTGGCTAAGAACAGCATAACAATGCCTTATTAGAAGGTCTTCTCCTCAACCATCTTCCCCTTCGGGCATCCTGGGAAAGTAGGAGGAGACAGGGTTTGCAAAAACAGCCCAGCATGCCTTTAAGAACAACTCTATTCCACAGGATTCCAGCCTGTACAGCCGTGTAGGAGGAAAAGAGAGGAATTTTCTTTTAATACATTCAACACACATTAGGAAAAAAGTTCAGAAGTTAACCAAGTGAATCGACATATTTGTTTGCATGTGGCTTTCTACAGAAGGGACACTGATGAACAAAGACCAGTGTAATCCCTTAGGAATGAGAAGCTGGCTAAAAATGAACAACATATGAATTGTTGGGGACAGTTACAGCATTAAAGGGATGAGCCTACCAGCAACCGATGGACACATGCGTCCGTGACACACTTCTAACAGCCCCAGCTGGTCCAATCCATGGGGCCAGATGCTTTTGATGTAGACAAACCTCAGGCTGCCTCCAAACAGATTGCTACTCACGAGGACTGCAAAGGGAGGTTCACAGCAGTGCAAAACAGATAAAGAAGTAAGATAGATGAGGGTGAAGAAGGTGCCGATATATCTTCTGGCACTCTAGATAACAGCTCAAATTTATGCCTGAAGAGAGCTCTAATCAACACCCGTGTTCCTGGATACCAACAGCAACAGAAAGATGCAGATGTTGACTTTCCAGACCACTTACAATTAAGTTTAAATCTGGATATTGGAGCTAAATTTAGGCTTTGGGGATGGAAAGGCATGACTTTGCAAGACGCTGGCCTCTTCTGGGATATTAGATGTTTAATACACAGTCTGCACAAACATAAAAACCCAGTGCCTGTTTTTAAAGTAGTGTGGTCACTC
>JAOXNO010000024.1:73255332-73267829 GCA_028565335.1 Limnodromus scolopaceus | reverse complement strand
GAGCAACATTATTATATGTGATGAATCTCCTGTTTATTTTAGAGAGTCTGGAAATTGCCTTATTTTTTTCAATTGGAGAGAGAATTTTTCAATTTAGGAGAGAAAATAAGGTCATTTCCAAAAGACCTAGTTACAAAAATTCCCACCTCACAAGTGATCACACCAAGGGACAACGCAGCATGAAAAGGGTAAACAAATGAGATCTCCTAAGAAAGATTTTGTGTTACTTAAAAAGGGACTGTGATTTTAGAAGAAAGGTGTGGAGGTCACACAAGACTGGAGAGGCCCTTCCCCACCACCAGGAGAGAGCAGCTGCCGCCTCCAGCAACAGCAAAATAAATAAATGCTAAAGAGCCCGACCTATTTTTACTGTAGAGGAGAAGAGAGCTCGGTCATAGAGCCGGCAGTTGCAGGCAGTCCCCTGTGGCGGGGGCAGAGGTGGGCTTCCAAAGCAGCAGGAGCAGGACCCTGACCCTGGGGAGGGTCTCTCCTCGCCTGCCTGCGAGTGGAAGGGAAGGGCTGTCACTGCTCCCCGCCGGCAGCAGGGCAGGGACGCTGACCCAGGACAGAGCCCAGCGCCGCAGGGAGCCGTGCCCCTTGGCTGTCCCCTGCTCCCAGGGTCCCCAGAGGGTCACGGCACACACAGCCTCACGCTCGGGATAAACGGGGGGGCTGCAGCTTGGAGCATCGCATCGGCCCCCGTGTCACGCTGGAGCCCAGCGAGCGTCCAGGTGGCACAAAAGCTGCTTTGTCTCCTCCAGCACAGCTCCAGCAGACACCTGTAGCTGATCCAGCCCGGTGACTGCGGGTACTCCAGCTCCCACAGGGACCACAGGACAGAGCTGTGAAAACACACAGGTTAAGGTCCAGCTTCCCCTTTCTGCTTTCCCCCTCCTCCCCTTCTTTCTCAAAGGAAGACAGCCGAGCTCTGCAGCTCGGGGAAAAAAGAAGCATCCCCTGCCTGGATCCTAAATCTCCTACACTAAGACCTGTCTTTTATTCAGTATTGCAGCGAGACTCTTTAAACCTCAACTGGTAAGTTTCTGAAATCCTATTCATTTATATTATCCCAGCTTGAGTGCCTGCCTGTGGTGTTTGTAACAGACTTAGCTTAATCTAAGCAGATTTAGCACTAATAACTGAAGCTCACTAATGCATATTGCAATTATATATCATACGGGGAAATCCTGTCCCCCAAGCAAGAACATTGCTGCCTCCCAGTAGGGGAAGCAACTAATACTAATCTAAAAGATCTCCAGACATTTCAGACACTGCTCGCTCCCATTCACAAGTAACCTCTTCTACAGCATTCAAGAAGGCAAAGCCTAAGAAGCATGTTCTGTTCCATTTTTAATGATACATGGATTTAATTCAGGATTCCCAGTAACACTCGCACTGAACTTTCACATTTGTCCTCCATCCGTCCTCTCCACAGAGAATGTTCTTCATTGGAAGCAGCTGCTCCCCCTTTGCTCTTTATGAACTGCATGAGATAACAAAAATGTTTAAAGGGGATTTTTGTCTTACTCAGAACAAAATTACTTTTCTGCCTGTCATAAGCTAAAGGAAGTGAGCCCGAGAGAAGGGTTATGTAGTAATGAGCTCCAAAGGCTGCAGAAGTAAACTGGAGGACTGAAGAAGTAAACTGGAGGACTGAAGACTGCTGCTCCTTAACCTAAGGTATTTCCCTTTTATTTTTCAGCTGTTTCATGTGATGGTTGGGCATTTACTGCACATGTGTATCTGACGACTGATGGGTGAGCCAACATCAATTTCTATCTCTGCTAAGCCCTACTGTTCCATGAGTACAGCAGATCTGGCATTCAGGCTCCCTGTACCATACCCAGAATGGCCCCACACACAAAGCACTGGTACACACGCGCTTGCTCAGATTTGTTCAAAGCCATTACCAAGTTATCTCTGTGCTGGTCAGCTTGCTGCCAAATCTGCGTTTTCTAGCACAGATGAAATCCACTCTGCATTGTGTCTACTGGCCAATTAAACAAAAATACTGTTCTCAACCCACGCTCAGTCCACAGCAAAAGGGAAGAGGGACATTAATGTAGGGGTTCAGGTCTAATATTAATGTTCACGTAACTTGAACTACAAGGTGTAGATTAATTCCAACCGAACTTTGAGTACCTTGCCAAGACATCTGAAGTCAGCAGTCATGTTATCCCAGACCTCCTCTATAATCAAAGGAAAGCAATACCTACCTCCAGAATGTTATTTAGCTTAGTTGATTTTCCACCCAAATGTGCCTGCCTCTCCTTACTGACTACTAGAAGGAGCCTCAGGCAATGAGCCAGCACTACTACAGTCAAGCAGGTGGAGTCTGCACCTGAACATGGCATAACGCGGTATCTCTCCTAACTTGCACAGGAACATGAAAAACTGAGCAAAAAAAAATAATCATGTAAACCCGTATTTTGCATTAAAACCAGGTAAGTATAATTTGAAGTAGATTGTAAAGAACATTAAGAAAATTAGAAGCAACAGTAGTTGAGAGGAGTTTGCCCTCCATATATGTGATTTGTCTCTAAGGAGTGTGTTATTGTTCTTCTGCCAGAAAGCAACG
The DNA here is from genome assembly GCA_028565335.1 of Limnodromus scolopaceus. Taxonomy (NCBI): domain Eukaryota; kingdom Metazoa; phylum Chordata; class Aves; order Charadriiformes; family Scolopacidae; genus Limnodromus; species Limnodromus scolopaceus. Next base: position 73,265,251 of record JAOXNO010000024.1, on the reverse strand, counting down.
CAACTGAACAAACCCTGAGAGTCCCTCACCCTCTGAGGAGTTTGGTCTTTACAGCTCAATATAAACTCCATCCAAATATAAGCCCACCCAAATTAACAGGAAACAGTCCCTTTGAGTGCGGCATCCACTTGACGTTAATTGCTGGTGTTGACTGCCATGTGCTAATCACCAAGAAATGCCCCGCTCCACAGCCACAGCTCCTTGCTGTCCCCCATTTGTAAACCCACAGCAGCAAAATCACGGAAACAAACTGCACGGGTTCACAAGAGATGAAGCCTTTCAATACACCTCTAACCTAGAGCTGGCTCCCAGGCCAGCCAAGAGAGTTTTACGAGGCTGCAGCCGGGTGGAGATCTGTGTGAAACGGGCTCCAGATCCCAGCAATCATCCTCCTCATGCACCTGATGGGCCATGCAAAAGGCCAGGGGCCTGACAAACTCTGAGGGCTGACCTCCCTCCTCCTGGGAAGCAGAGTGTTTTACTAGCAGGGAAAGGGGCTGCATTTGTGGGTTTACTCCTTGTGAAAGCACTTGTTCTGTGAAGAGCGAAAATTTCAATCTCAAGTGCTGTAAACATCATAAACACTACAAACATTTTAAAATAAAGCCACAACTGGCTTTATTGTTATCACTTTGCCACATGTTACCCCTGAAGTGCATAGCAAACACACTCTCATATGGAAATGTACTATTTTGTCCCAGGGGTAGTTAATGAAATTTTGTAAGTAATGCTGCTGTAGTACCTGGCAATTATGCATTCATTTCCGCTCAGGGAAGATGCTGTTGGCTTCTCAGTCTATCTCATTAATTTCCTCTATGTGAACTACCACTCACTACTCACCATTAAGCAATTTGTTTTCATACCAATAGTAGAAAAGCAGGGAAAAAATGACCCTTATTGTGAAAGGTTTTTCCCTGAAAACAGAGTTTAGAGAAGCACATCAACACCTATCAAACACACCCCAACAAAGTCTGTATTTCAAAAGCCAACCTTGTTGCAGCCTGTGTTGCATTTACAGAGCTTTTTGAAGCGAGGTGTCATGAAACAATTTGCTGTCTTTAAAGAGCTTACCCAAGGGAATAGAGGCGGCACTGCTTGCTCCTGATACGATGAATAAGGCTAAACCTCTCGTCAAGACAGATCGACCAGGGCTTCTTTGCGGTTTCAGAGTGCCCTCTCAGGCTGTTCAGGTTTGTGTGTTCACATGAAATCTGTTGAAATCAAAGGATGTTTCATTTTAAGACATAACTTTTAATCCGTTTTTAATTTGCCTTCTGGGGAAAGAGTGGAAAGAAGAAAAATGTTAATTGGTTTCATTTAAATCTGATTGTCAATCTGATACACAGCTATGGAGATTTGATGATATTTTTCCTTGTTCATCTGTTCTACTTGGTGGAATTTAAGGCTTACATAAGCCCCCAGAGAACAATGCAGTTTGAAAAGCAAATAATTAAGCATTTGTACTATACCCCAAAATCAATTTTCCTGAGAACAAGTTCTTTCGGCATTAAAATGTTTACTTTTTTTCCCTTTTTCAAACCTTAGAGTGGAATCCACATCCTGAATAATGTTAAAATCATGTCATGATTCAAGACTGAAATCACAAGTTGCAGCGTCACTGCAGTGTACCCTGTATACCTTACCGAGAGTGCCCTGGATCTCTGTTCCAGAAGGGATTTAGTCATTATCCCAACACACCCCCTCTCCAACAACAAAGGGATTTAAGCAAGTGCTTAACTAAACAGAGGAATTGTAGCACGTGTGCCTATGCTGTGCTGGCTTACACAGCTAGAGTCTAAAGCCAGGATAAAACCACTGCAAAAGGCGAAGAGACAGAGACCCTGCAGGGACGAACACTCAAAGTCCCTGTAAAGACCAAGAAAGCAAGGACTAAAACATGCTGGATGCATCAGAAACCTAGAAGTGTCAAAAATCACTCAACTGAGAGGTGAAGTCAGCTTTGCCAGCAGCTGAGCAGCAGCCTGCAACAGCCACAACACAGCGGTGACGGCGCCACCATGGCCATGAGTAGGGTGGCTCTGTGAGTGTCACCCTATGGAGGAGCCCCTGCCTGCAGCACCAGCTCTGCCTGTCCACCCAGCAGCTCGGGCTAGCGCTTCATCCCCAGGCTCTGCCACACCGTTCAGCACCATCCTCTTCCTCCAGACCCACTCTGGGAAAGGCAGGCATGGAGCTGGGGTGTGCTGCTGCCTTTCCAGCATCTGGGAACACCAGCATCAGCTCACAGTTGGTTCTTGAAGGGCTTTTTAATCCACATGTAGCCCAGCCATGAACTTCAGGGGTTGCAGGGCACAGGCTGCTACAAGCAGCGAGGAGAGCAAAGACTGAGAAGAGCTGCAGGAACCCAGCTGAGCTGTCACGACAAAAAGTTGTCCTTTGGTCACAGCACCAACCCTGGCTGCAGGGATGGGGGCTGGCACTGCCACAAAGCCAACAATAAAAAAGGTGGAGAGAAGAGTACTAGAGACAAAACCAGTTTAAGCATCAGTCCCAAACTGACTGTTCTCATCTTTCTCCTTCCTCTCCCTACAGCCCAGGCTCAGCTCTTGGTTTAGCCAAACTAAAAAGCACAGGTCTGGCCCTACCTAGAACCACAGAAATTGAACAATTTTAGACAGGGGTGAGAGTAAAAACAGGAACCCGCCCTTTGCTGTGGCAGCCACTCTCCACCATGAGCCTTATAATAAGTAAATAAAATTAGCATTCTTTAAGAACCCAAAGCTCTGAAAGATCATTACCTGGAGCATTACATCCAAAGAGCTGCACGCTGCATCACCACCTCCCTGCTCCTGCTCCACTCATAATTTCCATGGAAAATTCATAAAAGCTAATACAGCATCTCTTCATGCTGTTCTCAGGATTCACTAAGTTTTAAGCAATGATTTGCACTGCACCCCACTACCCATTTCCCTTCAGTCACATAGCAATCAAGGAACAAATGGCATTGTAATAACAAGTACTAATTTTAAGACACAGAAGAATAATGTGCTCCCTACAGAAAACTACGATTCTGAAATGCTGCCACTTAGTCGATTCATGGCATTATGAGCAATTACAACACTCAGAATTTGGAGCAATTTTAATAGCTCTTGCTACTTAATAGCTCTTGCTATCAAAAATAAAAGGAACCCAACTGAATTCTGCCTTTAGCACCATCACCAGTCTGTTGCGTGATTTACAGACCCTGATGCACTGGGTTCACGTCCTGTTCTGGGCTTCTACTCACTACTATCACACAAACAAGAGCACATGTAAGATGCTTCTGATTGTTAGATACCAGCACTGAAAAAGCACTTTCTGGCCATACCTCGACCCTGCTAACATGGCATCTTCCCCCTCCAGCAGTTCAAGCCACTCTTCAGTAATGGTAAGGAGCTGAACTCAGGCATAGTAATTAGTAGACACTTACTCAGCAAACAACAAAAATGAGATCCCATGCTCATTTATGTAAGCAAGATCCCATTTCCAGAAGTGCTCGTATCAGTCATGGTGTTATTCTGTCAGTTATTAATCCTATAACATCTGCCAGGTCAGGAGCAAGGATTTCTCTCTTTTTTTGTTTTCACTTATGCTTGTTCCCCCCACCAGGGTCAGTTTCTCTGGGAACGAAACTTCTCGATTAGTGTGTCAGAAGCGATAAACTCTCTGCTAATTGATGTCCTTGTAGGCTTTGACCCAACTAGTGGAGTTTAGCAGCATCTGCCACTGTTTATTAAGTCACGGAGATGAAGGATGTTTTCAGCTTAACATGCCTGCCGCAGCCTAAACTTCTGTACAACAAAACAAGCAGCTCTACACACATCTCTTGCTGTCTCCACATGCATCATCTTGCCTCCTGCCCTCTCGGTGCTGGCATGAGTGGAGGCAGCGGTATCATTTGCTTGAGCGTTTAGCCAGGGCTACCCACAAACTGGAGGATAAGTTAACACTCCGCTACCCTCCCAGTTGCCACACCATCAGCACAGCGACGTATTTTTAGAGGTGTTTCAAATGAATCTCGTCTCAGCCTTGAAAGCATTGCATTAACAAAGAATTTTGTATGTGAGTGACATTTCAGTGACTTTAGCACCTGGGGCTTTTTGCTGTTCTCCAGCGTAAGCGATGGCGCAGTTAAATATGTATCCAAGGGTCAATTGCTGACAGACCCGGGTACTGAAAGCAGCCGCCCTCTCGGAACTGTGGGCATCCAGCACCTTTTCCATTTTTTTATTAGAGGAAACACACGTGTAAATGCTGTTGTTCAGAAGTGATGCCTCCATTAAGACATGATGGCCCAATTTCCCCATATGCTGAACCCTGGAAGCATCCGTCAATGCAAACTGGATTTGGAAATGTCACCTTTGAAAAAGCACACAAAAACATTAATTTTCCAGGTCATCACTTCTGTCCTTAAACTATCAGGATTCTATTGGTGTCATTGGGACAACTCGTCCAAGTTTGGGACTGATGCCTTGTTGTCATTTTACTCAGAATCTCAAATGCACCCTTTTTTGGCTAAAACAAGCCTGGTTATCGCATTATTCTTGAGAGGTGGAGTGGCTGAATACACACTTCTCTTGCTACAGAGTGCTCTGTATTTTTCTGTGTCTGAGGGAGAGTGAGAAAGAGAGAGCAAGAGAGGAACCATGTCCTGAATTTCAGTCATATCGTACCCCTGTCAGGATACAAAGCCATCTGGAAATAAAAAGCAAAGAAATAATGCATTCTTTCTACCCTGTGTTTTTACCCCTACATTCATGTTGTTGACCATCACTGCTAGGTTAAGCAACTTTAGAAATAACACAGTTTCGAAAACAGTTTGGTGTGAGGTTAATTTTTTAACTGTGAGGGAACAGTCTGTGCCAGGCAAAATGTTTTCTAAATGGAGACTGAAATGAAAAACCTACCTGAGAAGTGCTAATGTATTTCAGAAACCTCAAAGCCTCGTAGTTGAGGGAAGGAGTTGGACTCGCCCATGGCTGTAGTTCAATGTGCCATCTTACAGTCTGCAAAGCAAAGCAAAATAAAGAACACCTTAAAGGAACTGGATTTATTTCTTGGTATAAGCATAAAATGCAAGGGCTAAAAATTTAAGGAGATTTAATTTCAAACAAAGAGTGTTTCCTAAGGGCTTGTCTACACATGAAAGTCATTTCAGAATAAAGTAGGATTTGAACTACAGTGAAAGAGCATCTAACTATGATTTATCACGATCAGCTTTGAAAGCAGATGTAGGTAATTCAGAAAGAAAGGGATCTTCATCCAAGATACATGTGTCAACATAGTTATTCTAGGACACCCAAGTAAGCCCTGGCTTGTAGAAGCACATAAAGAAAAACAACATCTGAATAACTAAATCCTCCAGCAAAACATCTGAAAACAGTGAAATAATTTTAATTTTATATCTGTCACGTATCTCCACTTGAATGCCCACTGAAACAAGAACTTGGATTGCAAGCACTAATCACCAAAGGAAATCTTTGTGAACAACCTCTTTCCTCTTTTTTGTAAATCTAGATTTGATAGAAAAGCAAGCATCTTGCAGTCTTTGAGAAAAGCCCGCTTCCTCTCCCACGCTTGCTTGATGAGATACACCACAATTCTTTGTTTTCCTGAAAAAACACCAGTGTGGTAGCCCCGGGCAGCTGCCGGTAGCCCTACCACTCCTCGTCTTCACAGCCCCAGGGAAGCAGCTTTGGTGGATGCTTTCTGCACTCCCCGCGAGGCCCCTCAGCTCTGAACCTCGGGGATCCTGTCAGCTTTTCCAACAACACTTCCCACATAGACAGAGTGGGACAGAAGAGGTCTTTCAGACACGTGCTTGCAGAGCAACGGGGCTCTGTGCTCCCATCTGCGCCACCTTCTCCAAATTCTGCCTGCTTTTGTCACGCTGGGGAGTTTAGACGTGTTATCTCTTGCCCTCAAGAAGACAAAAATACATGCACGGTGTTAAGTTGTGCTAAATTAAGATTGATTCCTCATGGCTTTTCATCTTCAGGCACCATAACTCATGTCTATGGCTGGGCAGGTAGCATCAAGCTTCCCTTTAATCATCCTCCATTAACTGAGCTTCCATAATGAACAGGATGGGTTTTTCCGGCCCCCCCCCCATAGGTTCATGTTGATATTCAATAAAATACCAAACAGAAACCCCATTTGGGATTCCCACAGGACCTTACTTCAAATGAAGCCATGGAAAACATATAGAAAATAGCAATTAAGCGGAGAGGAGGGAGGCAGACAAGAGAGGGGAGGTGCTGAGCCCCCCGACACCACTGGTCTGCGGCGCCAGGAAAAGAGCAGAACGGGGACAGCGGGGATCCTCTGATGCCAGAGAGGAACTCAGGAAAGAAAAAGAGAAGGCGAAACAAGAAAAGAAAGATGATTAAAGGGGATCTCCAGACTCGATGGAGTCTGCCTTCAGCTGGTACCATGAACTGATATTTTTTGCAGCTTAAGTAAACATAGTCTGGAGTGACCACGAGCCAGGAGGTCTGTATGAGGTTTATTGTTCCTTTAAGGTTTGCTCATTGGGGTTTTTTTTTTACTGTAAAGGGATGATGAAAATGACGTTTGAGATTTTTTTTTTGTTTCCCCAGAAGCTGAGAAAAGTAGCATTTCCCACCCTGAGACTTGCTGCCCGCAGCGGACATGGGCTCCTATCCCCTGCACAGCACAGGGCTGGGAGCGGGCGAGCTCCACGGCAGCACCTACCCCTGGCCCTCTGATGGCAGGAGGCAGCCTGCAAACCTCTCCCAGCAGGAGGATAGGTGCACGCCGGGGAGGGAAATGCCTGTAATCTTTCAGAATGAGTCACAGTTCACATGGCTGAGAAACATTTGCAATGACAGGAATGCTGCCGTTTCAACAGGCTTGCAAGCTGAAATTAAAATGAAGACTGACAACCATTTTCAGGCAAAAAAAAAAAACCATAAAAACCCCACCACCAGACACCTAAACATCTGTGCCCAGTTATTCTGAAATCTATTTGTGTAAGAAGTAGCTCATTAAGTAGGGGAATTGCAGGGTGGCCATTGTGGCACTATTCAGCTAGAATTCCCCCTGCACAGAGTTGCAAAAAAAAAAAAAAAATCCCTATAATTAACCACGTGAATGAGGTTCTTTTTCAGCAGACTGCAAAATCTGAAAGCTGCTGTGGCTTACTCTCAGGTTCTTAAAATCTTAAGGATGACAAACTGTCTCTTCCCACTGACTCCAAAATGAATGATAAAAACCCCAGTGACTTAATCATGCAGTTTCGCTAAAAAAAAAATAATAATAAACCAAATCCAAAACCCAAACCAACATGACCAGAAAGAGATCAATCTTTTATATATTTTTTTCAATTTAGGAGCACTACATAAATGCTATTTTTGTGACAGAGATCAGACCTGAGCTCCTGTTCAACAGCAATGCTTTTGAAGAGCTTCTCAAACTCCACATGGTCTCCTTCCTAAGCAGCAGCCCATTTCCATTCACTAACGAATACATTAGAGAGGTCCGTTCCTAACTAACTAAACACTCCTACGGGGCACTTCAATAGCTCCACTACAATGAGATTCACGATCAATGTGGGGGTGAAAATCCAGTATGTCTCTTGGATCAGGTGCACCCTCCCAGCGGGTAACTCACTGATGCCGGTGATACAGTATGGGTATGTTTAGGACTCACAAAATATCTTCCTGAAAGAGCCATTCCCCATTACATCAGTAGCTTTTTTTCAGTTCTTCAGGTAACTTTCAGCCTGTTTCATGGTGTTTCCATTCCAACAGACCTCCCCAAGGTCGCCCATGAGTAGCCAGGAAAGCAGTTCAGACATCCTGCACCTCTGGCTATCCCCAGCGCCGTGCTACCTCCCTACGGTAAGGACTCACCCAACGAGACACCATGGCTATGCTTCCCGAACACCAATATATCCTAATTCCACAATAAAAAGAGGTGACAGTACCTGGAAAGTTACAATGCCACTTAAAAAACAAAACAAAACCAACCCACTGAGTATCTTTTGAAGTATCCCTTACACTGTTTCACTTACAGACACATTAATGAAAAGAGCATCATAAGAAAAACCAGTCTTCAGCAAGACTTTATCACAGGCACTGGTCAAACACTGACTTCAGCTACCCCTGGAGGGTGATGGATGTCAAATTTTCACCACATGAGATAACCACAGAGCAAAGCAAATCTTAAGGCAATTGCTTTGTCAAATCTTAAGTCATTGCCTTGTTAGGAAAACTAGGATGTATTTGAAGGTCTGATTGTTTTTCCAGGTACTTCACACTTAAGGATAAGGACTGATGTTTCCTTCAGACCAATCTGACACTAATCCGCAGTGAATTCTCTCTGGAGATCACTTCTTTCTAGATTTTTCTCCCTCATCAGCCATCTACGATAGGCTTCTGATAATCCTGTAATAATTTGCAGTATATATATGGTATCATTTGTCCTAAAAATCTGAAATAATAATATAAAGTTTAAATCAACATGTGCAAAGGGCTCACAAACCAGCAGGTGTAAAATTGTAGGTTTGCAAGCAATCTGGTTTTTCTAGCATAAACTGGAACACATAAATCATTACATTCTTTCCAGATCAATCCTAGTTTTAGTGCAGTAATTCAAACAGCCCGACCCCTCCCCTTCCTTCTGCTTATATTTGAAAAGGAATTACTAAGTTTTCCATACTTCCATCTTTTTTAACTCAGTAACTGTTTTTTCCCCTCCTTTCGTTCTCCTTCCTTTTTAGCAGCCTATTAAAATACAGAAGCATATTAGCCATGTTTATAAATAAAAATTTGGGAATCTGACTGCCCTGCCAAGCAGTCTGTTGCTTCCAACGAAGAAACAAAAGACTTGTCAATATATACACAGATGTCTTAATCAAGGGGAAAATATAAAACCCTCTGATTAAACTGTGCAACAACCATTTTTCACATTTGAGGCAGGACCAAATGTGAGTGGCACTTGCGGCAATAAACTCCACCAATAACCATAAATATTTTCTAGCCACAGAAACAAATGACATAGACACCTTCAGGTCCAACCTTCCTGGCTGTATTCCGTGTATCGCCACGCTCACCCCTTTTGGAAGAGTAGAGCAGAAGAGAGCTTGCTCGTGGATGAAATTTTGCAGGGGTGTTATCATTTCAAAATACAAAGGGCGGGATTCAAGTTGCAAAATTTCAGACGTCTACAAGGCAAACGTGTATTTACTGGATTGCATTCTTGACGGCTCAAGAGTAGATTGTCCCTAGATACGATTTACAGGGCCTGGAAATCATTTTATTTGGGCTCCCTCTGGAGCACCTGTGGCCTTAAGCAAATTACCTTGTTGTGGTTTTGTTGTTTTGGTTTTTTCCTCCAATTCAAAAGTACCTTAAATAGTAAAAGCAGCGTGCTGCAGCCCACCCGAGGCTTTATGGGACGTGCCTCACGAGGGACACGCAACCAGTGCAAAGCCTGCTGAGATGAGTGGGAGGGCTGCTGAGGGTGGAGGCGGCCAAACCTGGCACACTGCTCCTCTCGCTGACGACACGGAGCGACTCCGGCACTGAACGATCCCTCGTGAGCGCCCACGTTTAGCTTCAGAGGCAATTAGCTGGTCGACTCCAACGGAGGGCTGGGAGTGAAGAAACGCTCCTGCCGTGCGGACAGCCAGGGACCAAGCTCCTGCAGGTGGGCTGGGGAGCTAAGATATTGACAGTACAGAAGAGACAGAGTCTTCTAAGACTATGACTCATCTCACTATAGAGTAGACGACTGAAATAAGTAAGATGAGTCACACACTGGAAACATGCATGTCTCTCCATGATCTGCAAAGGAAGCCTGGAGAACAAGCTTAGAAACACCAAAACTGTAAACATGCAACATCAGAGAAGAAGAACCCCACACCAGAATATCATCCATGCCATGCTGCAGAAAA
>JAOXNO010000024.1:73239351-73255232 GCA_028565335.1 Limnodromus scolopaceus | reverse complement strand
CACCAAAACTGTAAACATGCAACATCAGAGAAGAAGAACCCCACACCAGAATATCATCCATGCCATGCTGCAGAAAAACTTGTATTTTAGAGGGCTGAGCCTTCTCTTTAGTAGTGAGCCTCGAGCAACACTTAATTGCACCTTATTCTTCAGCAGGGTTGAATACCTCCAAAGGTTTTATGTTTGGAGCAGCAATACGTGGCACAAGTAAAACAAATTCCACCTCAACAGGAAAGACCGAGTATGCCTCAGCCTCAGCAAAGACCTCCTTCAGAAAGGTCAGTTCATAAGCTCCCCTTTAGCTAAATGCAATCAGCATCATGCAGAGGGCTCACAAGACGTATGCCCATAAAAACATGCTACATTACATTGTTAATTTAGAAGTAGCAGGGCCAGGCACAGGCTCGGTAAGCTGTAATTTAAAATACAGGCTTACAAAGTGACTATGACTCATATTTAAAGCTCTGAGTGAATTAATTTCCATGGTGGCCGACTTTATAGGTATTCCATCCCTACATGTCTGAACTGCTTCTTTCCTTTTTTTTTTTATTATTACTATTATTTTCTATTTTTCTTTGCAGCTTGGCTTTCTTAAACATATGATTTTTTTGCCTAAGAAACCATCTTGCAGAAATTGTTACACACGCTCCTGCTCTGTGTATGTGCACGTAATGAGGGACAAGCAGTGGGTTCCCGCTGAGGCAGCAGCATTGGGAGTATCCCGGGGAAAAGCAGCCGACATCTAGTCCTGCAGCCACCTAAACCAAGAGTTTCCACTCCAACAGCAGAACTTTCACGTGCTGCACGCAGTCCATAATGAACTGGGGAAAAAAAAAAATTCATACAGGAAATCTTTCTATTTCCCCATTTTTTCACTTTTCAGGGTTTATGTAAAGCAGAGGCATCTCTGACAACACTGCATGTAAGCACACAGCCTTCTTTGTACCCAGCCACCACCGGATTGCTCCATCCTCTGTACGCACCGGGTTGACGCAGTGGGGCAAGCACACCATGTAGAGAGTCCCTCCCACAGATGAACTCCAGTGCTGTAAAACCATAGTGTGTTTGTTATAGAATGGTTTGGGTTGGAAGGGGCCTTTTAAGACCACCTCATCCAACCTCCCTGCCAAGGTACACCTTACACTGGATCAGGCTGCTCCAAATAGTACTGGTCCCAGTATGGACCATTGCAGGACACCACTCGTTATTGGTTTCCACTTGGACATTGAGCCATTGAGCCATTAACTATAACTCTCTGAATGCAGCCATCCAGCCAATTCCTTATCCATCTAACAGTCCATCCATCAAACCCGTATCTCTCCAACCTAGAGGTAAGAATGCTGTGGGGGACCATGTCAAAGGCCCTACAGAAGTCAACGCAGATGACATCCATCCGTAGCACTTCCCTTGTCCATTGATGCAGTCACTCCATCATACAAGGCCATTAGATTGGTCAGGCAGAACTTGCCCCTGGTGAAGGCATGTTGGCTGTCCCTAACTACCTCCCCGTCTTCAGTAGGTTTTGACATACCTTTCAGGATGATCTGCTCCATGATCTTATCCAAAGATTTGATGGCGGAACATCAGGCCGAGGAACAAGAGCTTTGTGCCAAGATGGGCAAGCAACATAACACAAAGTCAGGTGCTCCTGTGCAGCAGAGCTGCTTACCAGAGTAAGCCCTGCCTGTGGAAACCAGACCTATGATAAGAGCGTTTTCTGCATTAAGGAGGGACTGTCTTCCATTTAAGCGGGTTTTCAACCCAACTCGCGTGTGAAGAATTTTAATAAGTAAGGGTGTTTCTACGTCTGGACACGTGTGTTTTATTTTATTGAAAAGGGAACTTCTAGGACATGCTTAACTCTCCCCCAGCTCCTCGCTCTCTGCGGGTCACCTCCTCCAAGCCTCTGCAGCGCCGCACACGTTTGTCTGCCAGGGAGCAGGATGCGATTGCTGCGAGAGCCAGAGAGGACTTGGGCAGCTCTGAGCATCACCCGGAGGGCTCCGCTGGAGAGCAGTTTACCAGCACTTGCTTCCCCAGGCTGCAGTTCGCACCGTAAGTAAAACTCTTACGCTTAGCAGGGAAAAGGGAAAGAGCAACACGTCTTGAATACAAAGTTTTACATTGAAACCAAGAAAACAATTTTCTGACCTCAATTCTCGTTAGAAAAGCTTTGAGCCACTGCACGGTAATTGAAACCAAAAGAGTCTTTACCCTTGTAGAGCAAATCAGTCTGAACATGCATACATAACAACCCCTGGAAAGGCAGCAGTCGCCAAGTGTTTCACCTCTGCTCCCCTTTTGTTAATATTCATGTTTATTTTCTGCTCCTTTTGCTTCTGATTTCCCATCTGACGTTAGGAGACGGAGCCACAGGCACACAAATCACAGCTCCCGCGCTGGCAAGGGAGCTGCTGGCCTGACCCGCAGGCCAGCCACGCCGGCCACCTCCATGCAGAACACCAGTGACCTCGATGCCTTTTGGGGTTCAGCGTTTCACAGGCAAAGCCCACATTCAGACTCTCTCCAACTCTACTTTTAGTTTTGTGTCTTTTCCCCCAAACGCGTTGTCTCCTAAGAAAAGCATACGCAGAAAAAAACAGGGATGCTTGGCACTGACTGTAAGTGACAGGATTTATATCTCTTTAAGATATGGCTTTGGAAAAATAAAGGAGTGCCTTCCAAAACTAACATGACACGGCCAGAACTGTAGAGGAATTTAGGTGAATTCAAATCGAAACCCTGACTTCCATAGGAGACGGGTATTGGGAACCAGCTTACCAGGTTCAAATTGGCCGTTGTGGACATCCCTCTGTAAATTCACTGCCAGACCTGGGCTTCAGCGACTAATGCACATCACCCTGAGTGCAGGCCTGTGACTTACAGGGAGCTCCTGTCTCAGAACACTTGCCAAAATATTAATTTGGAGGCACTCACAAATGCGGAAAGCATTGCATCTAATTTATTATTTACGCAGCACAACTACCGCCCTTCGCTACCTCTGAGGAATAAATCCCCGGCAACCACAGGAGCGGGGAGCTGCGGAGGTGGGAAAGGGCAGCGTTGGACCGGGGAACTCCTCCTCGGACCTTCAAAGGTCACCAAAGACTGACAACTCTGCCATTGGAAATCCCAGCAACATCAGGGAGAAATATACATTTATTAAAAGAGAGATTGATTCTACCCTGCTAAGAGACACACGGCTTTAAAAACAGTCAAGTGGGATTTCTTTGCTATGGTAATAAAATAAAATAAATAAATGAGGCAGCAGCGTTCCAGTGCTATCCAGAGGCTGACAGTGTGATAATTTATATCTGATGGAGATAAAACCAGGAGCCAGAACAGATTGAAATTTATGGAAGCAAATTCTTCAAACTGCTTAAGCAGTGTAATACTCAGTCAGTTGAATTATTTCCAGCGCCTGCATGCCTCTGCCCACACTGAAGGATAACAGCAAGAAACAGATACAGCAACTGCTGGCCACTGCTTATCAAATTCAGACTTTAGCTAAGCAGAGGCAAGGTCACGGTTTCAACCTGTATTCACAACTGCTTTGGTTGAGAAAATATGGGAGATATCATAATCCATACAATAGAGAAAAAAAAAAAAGCTATTTTGCTCTAGGTTGACTTCATTGCAGTATTCAAACCACAGTGCACAACAAACAGAATTCATCAGTAGATACTCAGCCAAACAGATAAGCCGAGCTTATTTTGCACAAATTCCAGCACTCTAATTGCTATTTATAGATAAGGATGCCGCTGGCAGCCTATCCACTGACTTCAGTAGGCTCTGCCTGAGGCTAAAAACTGGGGAAAAAGAAGGTGCCTTAAAGTAAAACTTAAGGCTTTCACACAAATACGAGTATCTCGCACTCGTGCAGCTTTCTCTCTCATCCAAGTGGAGTGAAACGTCAAAACAGAAATGGTCCACTACGCCTTCCAGCCTAAAGGGAGATCTGAAGCATCAGAAAACCCCCTTCATCTGCCCCTTCTGGGCAAGGACCAGCATGACCTTCTGTGCCCGGGGAGTAGGAGAGGGCAGTATTTGTCAATAGGCATCTCTTAAACCATACAGCAAGTAAACATTAATTCTTATCCATGGGTAAGCCAAAAGGCTGAGCAACTTCTACTGGTATTTAGATTTCACAGTGTAAAACCTAAGGTAAGATAGAAAATATTCACAATAGAGGCTTCCGTCCCTCCAACCCACCATCAGTTCACTTGATCATACTGGGTTTTACTGGGTAGCCAGGGAAGACTTAAAAAGCCAATTTTTTTCTCCTTCAGCTCCTTATTTCACACAAACTTTAGTTAATAAAATAAGGTGATGGAGCTCCACAGAATAAAATGTATACTAGCTTTAAATGTCTACAAACTTACTCCCTTTTTTCGTTTTTAGTATGATTATGGATTACTGCCCTTAGTCTAGAACTATGTCAAAGTCTTCCAAGCAAAATAAAAGTGTGTTGGGCAATTAGTTCCCCCTGTCTAGAAAGGGAACAAGAGCTGGCTTACAACTTGTTAGGATTTTAAGTACAAGATGATACATATATTTTCCAATTTATAAAGAAGAAAATCAAGCTTGTTTCAAAGCAGAGTTTTGAAGTCTTTTTTTTCCAAGATGAGTATAGACCCAAGTATCATACGCCTATGGAGGATGGACTTGGACAAATATGCACCATCCTCCTTAGTTAAGGACATTTTTCAATGTTTTATTACTAATTCTGAGCATTATACAGAATACAGCACTGAACAGCTACATGGTTTGACCCTGAACTTCCGATGTACCCAGAATTCCCAGATTTCATAATGAATAATAATTGCAAGATCAAACCATTAATCAAGAGATCTAACTAAGAAGAAACATCAGCTCAGCAGCAGCCAACTGACACATAATTGCTTCTTGTTCAATTTTCTCAAAAGAGAGAGGGAAAAGGAACAAGATGCTGTTGCTTTGCTCTATTCAGGATGAAACAAAGTTCACTTATTTGAAAGTTTCAGTGCCGCAGAACAACCATGAGGAAAGCCCAAAAAGAGACACGACATCAGTACTAACAAATTTTATTGTTCCTTTGGGGTTTTTTTTCAGGCAGCTCCTACCCTGCAGCGTTCATCTCTGGGATAAATCTTGATCCTCCACTAGCGCTGTCAACTCTGCAGGGAGCAGGAAGGATTTCAAACTGATTTTTATCATTTTTAGGCTTCTAAGTGGCAAGTATTATTTAACATTACATGCTGTATCAATAGACACCACGATCTCTTCCCCCTAGCATTTCAAACACTGTCTCTTTGTAAAATATGAAAGAGGATGCCAAATAAAGGGCACTGACTGTGAAGCTCCCAGTTAATTATCTGACTTAGCTAGCTGCTAGGAGAGGAACGAGGAAGAGGCATGGGGATGGATGGGGCAAAGAGGGGGAGGTTAAAGTAGCGATGGCAACTTTACCATGCTAACGTTCACTGGTTCTAACACCATTTTCAACTGTAGACATTTCCCAATCAGGTCCACAAATACTTGCTTCTTTGCGAACTTTTCATCTAGGTTAATTTTCCCCTGCACGCCACCCGGTCACACATACCAAAAAAAAAAAAAAAAAAGCAAAAAAAAAGTGATTTATTACCTCCTCAAAAACAATAGCAAGAGCACAGAGCATCCATTATTTTAACAATATTCCTAAGAGAGACAAGTTGCCAAACTGGCTCTTTGCAGGCCTTTCCTTGCTAAGCCCTCAAGGCCCCGAAAGTTTGCCTTCTACACCCCCAGAAGGACTGAGGGTTCAATTCCTTCAGTCTGTGGGAGCCACAAGGTCGGTCCTGGAAACAACCCAGAATTTTGGCTCTTCCAGAAAACCAGGACACCTACAGCAATGCACCTGAAATCTATCAGAAATCTATCAGAAGTGAACTTCAGTCAGTCACTTGTTAAATGAGCTGTTGGTTAGCTATTTCTGCAACAAGCATGTAAACCTACAGGTTTTCCATATAAAAACTGAAACAGTTGGCTTGACCTGAAAATCCAAAGGGATTTGAGAAGCGAACAGCTCACCGAAAAGTCTTCCTGGTTCTATACTCCCAGAGACAAGAGAGGTCCCCATCACGTGATGGGGAGAGGTGGCAGCAAGAAGGACATTCCTCGCACAGGTCCCCCAGATCTGGGATTTGCAAAGCCAAAACAGTTTGGTGGCGCTGACTTTGGAAGAGCACTGCAAAGCCATTCTGTTCCAGTCTGCAGAGCATACGAAGACGACTTCAGTGAGAAGCAAGATTTCTGTGTATGTGGTAACAGCTGCTGGAACTATTACATTTATCATTACACAAAGACATAAGGAAAGGTTTATTTATCGTATTCACACATGTGTCAAGGAGGACATAAATTACAGGGCTAGTTTTTAAATGTTGTAAAAAAATGAAAAAGAAAGCAAGATAACCACCAAGGGATTCCCCCAGAGCCAGACCCGGGACTTGTGCTCTTCAAGGGGTCAGCAGTCACCTGAGGACACCCCATCCACCCATTCCCTGACAATGCTGTCCATGGGCACCTCACAGCCAGCACCTTTCTTGGTGGCACCTGAGCCTGACGGCACATTTAGAAGCAAGACTAATGAAGACGGGATGGAGTATCAGGCAGGGGAAAACACGTGTCATTGAAGATGCACTCTTCCACTTCGTACTGCACGCACAGCTGGGAACATTTCCGCCATCTGCTCAAAGTGACTGAGCTGTTGCCGTAAGAGCTCTGGGCAATCCTGCTTTGGCAGGGGAGTTGAAGTAGATGATCTCTATGGTCCCTTCCAACTCTAAAAATTCAGTGAAATTCAGTGAAAAATTCAGTGAAGAGCAAGTTCAGAATCATGGGTTTCATCTCCCCGTTACCCAAGGCATCAGTCCATTTGTGCACGTGCCTTCTATTACCCTTAGAGATTTGCTAACTCAAAATAGGGCAGCGTGTCACCCTGTCACTTCATATAGAGAAACACTAACATGAACAACATCGGGGCGAGTAATGTATGTTATGGATTCCAGGATACCACAACTAAAAGAAAAATTAAATCAAATCTTTTTTTTTTTTTTTCCCCCTTTTACTTGTTCCACTGAACCGAATGCCATTTGATCTTAGGCTTCAGCAGCACGGAAGGGCTCTGGACAACGTTTCATCACACACCAAAGTATCCTGGTGTGTATCTGCTAGCTGCGACACCACTCGAGTTGATTAAATGACTCACATCCACCGCACACAGCTCCGGAGCGCTGAACAGCCGTCCAAGATAAACACAGCTCCAAGTTAATATTAGAGCAAGTGATAAGAGGGGGCTGCTGCAGATGCCATCAAAGATTAGCGGTGGTTCACATGGACTTTCTCACCTACATGTTAAGTCTTTTACCTAAGCTGGGCCGTGAGTGACAGCCATCACTACCAGTCTGCAGGAGGAGGAGGACAGCATGGTCTACCACAACCAAACCAAACTGCTTGGGTGAAGACTGGAGGTCCCTCACCAACGCTATCTAAACCTCCAAATTCTACATCTGTTTTGTAAGAGAGATGATGCACTTGTCACGTTATCTGTATGAGCCTGCAAGGTTTTTGCTCTTTGCTTGCTGCTGGATTCAGTACTGCATCCCTTGTCATGGGCCACCGGAGTTTGGCTCTGGCTTCACACCAAAGACCCACCAGCTGCACCACAGTCTGAACTGCACCCACAGTTCAGTAAAAGAGGCATGAAAGGGATTTTTGGCATGGTAGCAACTACCGTGCGGCTTTGAAGCAGATGCACATCTCTGTTCACTGCCCGCCGGGTGTGATAATGTTGATGTGAATTGACTGAACAAACTGGGATGAAAATCTTACTAGCAACGAAGTTAAATATTTGCCTCATAAGAAAGCAGCTAAAGGTCAGAGATGCAAAGGCTTGGATCCCTAAGGCTTGCTGGGAGAATTTTACTTGTCCCAGATGTCTCTTTCTGGCCTCTTCTCTCTCCAAAGAAGGAAGTTCTGGAAAAGAACGAAACAAGCTTGGCCACCTTGAGAACCACTGGAATAAGGAAAGTCACATGTTCAAAGCTATCCTCACTTCTATTGTTTCTCATATACAACATGAAACATGACAAAAGATGATTTTTGGTCCTAACTATGTTCATTTTCTCCAATGCTGTCAAAATTTCTGACTTTCAGGGATTTGTAATCTTTTCCCATGACAAGACTATGACTTGCTGTGCAACTGACCTTCATACCAGTGCTTACTTCCTGCCACCTCCTGCTTGACAGCTGCTCTTGTGCAGAAGACATCCTTCCTCCCCCGAGCACCTACACAGCACGAGAAGGGGAGTCCTGCTCCTTCGCTGCTAATAAGGTCTGATAACCAGCAGTGCACCAGGCAACGCAATCCAGCACCCAAAACTCAGCGAACCCTGGAGGGGTGAAGAAAGAAGTGAGAGCAGAGGACCTGCTTACTGAATTGCTGCCCTTTAGTGGGACACAGAGGCCACGTCCAGAGCTGCTCAGCCACTCTGGGCATCACCGCGCGAGCAGGAAGCATGGATCGCTTCCCCACACAGCAGTCCACTTCAACAGTTTGAGCTGAAGACAGCAAATGGGGCTAGGCCAGTACTGGGGTTTTTCTTTACACCCACTACCACAGCCATAAAGGATTCACGTTTGACGGCCTGTGGACCATCTAGCTTGGTTCAAGAAAAAGACGGAGCAACTGCAACAGCCATCACGGAGCAAGGTATCTGCAGAAGAAATTGCTATCTCGGTCCCTGGGTTATGTCCTTATGCACAAAAGCTTATATACCCTGAAAAACATTTTTCCTATGCCACAGTTATCTAGAAAGCATTATTCCCCTGCCTTTATATGCTGAAAGAAAGCCTTGACTAGCTATTTGAAAGAAATCTATGTTACTGGATAAAATTAAGTCTCATAAAGCTGTAATGACTTTCTGAAGGATAATATTTCCCAGCTGTTTCTCAAAAATTCATGAAGGAAGAACTTACTTTAGGTAAGAAAAAGTGTGTAAGAATCAAGGTTATTCTGAGTGATCACTTACCTCACAAGCTCACAAGTGACACCACTGTCAGAAACAACATTAACATCTCTTCTTTACCATCTACCATAAACACATTTCATTTGCAGTTAAAATACAGTGAAAGGCCAGTATTGCCCTTGCTTGGCTACTTGGAGAAGGATTCCCGTGCTTGGGTACCTTCTGGTGCCTCAGCTGCCCTTGTTTAGAGGCAGAGCTGGCTGCTGCTCCCCAGATCTGGTTGTCTGCTGTTGAAAACTGCTGTCAATAAAAGTTTGTTCCTTTCTTCCAAACACAATAACCTCTCTCAGTCTGTGCCATTAGCCCGAATATCTGAACAAAACCCAAGGAAGGCTCTCACAGCTGTTCCCCAGGTACTCATGTCCTGAAGCCATCAGCTCCTACCTTGTGCTAATCTTACAAGCTAGGCAACTTCGGGTCAGCTTATATTTGGCAAGAGACCTCCAAGTGCTGGAGGGGAAAAGCTGTCAAGGAGTGTTCCTTCCTCTGGAGTCCACTAAGTCATCACAGGACAATTATGGTGGGGTTTGGTCTCTCTAGTGAGGTATTAAGCCAGGGCAAGAATCACTTACAGTCTTTAAAGACTCCATTACCTCTTTTTATTACATTGATGTTAGACCATTGTTCAGGCTAAACTCCAGTTTGGCTAATCACATTGTACCTGCCAGACTGCTTCTCTAATTGCAGAGCAGGTGAATGTAAATGAAGAGACCTCAGGAGGCTGACTGGACTCTACCTCCCTGCCCTGAAGCACAACTAAGGATACCTAGACCTTCCCTGTGTGGCTACCCAAAGTTCACAGTTTTTCTAGGGAGCCTTTCCACTGCTTATCCAACCAGAGCATTAAAAGATTGTCCTAATATTTTGCCTGAAAATTAAGCCAGTTACTTCGTGTCCTACTTGTGGAGGACCTAGGGAACAATCACTCATTATGTTCTTCAAAAAAAAAAAATTATATTTTTTTTAGTTTGAGGAGTCTTGGCACATTCCTGTCAAAACCTACTTTTCCCTACTCAAAACAAGCACCAGTTCTGCCAGGCTTTCCCTGCAGGGCTGCCTTCCTGCACCTCTTAATGCCTTTCTCCTCCCATGGAGACTCTCTCCAGTCCATCTACCCGTGGCTGAAGGAGGTGCCCAGAAGTAGGCACGCTCAAAAGAATAACCAATACTCGGCTCCTCGGCACTGCACTCCTCTGCAGCAGAATCACAGCTGCAACTCACGTTCCTCAAAGCCAGGATGCTATTCACTCCTTGACGCAGCACGTGGAGAGCGCTGTGGAGCTTGTCATGTCTGGTGCACAGGTGAGGGTGCCTGGAATAAGCTCTGGAGTTAAATTCACCGGGAGACCCGAAACGCCGCCTTGTCCCACGCTGCTGCCCCAGCGGCTCCCTTCTTTTGGCTCAGCCTGGGCAAACCTGCTCCTTTAAACACAGCCCGACGTGACCCGCTGCACAGCTTCCAAAGCGCTGTCATGTTCAACTTCGCTGGAATGTTAAAACATTGCTCCGGCCATACATAATGACTAAACGGTTATAAAAGTTAAGTCCCAATCCAAAATGGGCCAGCTATTACACTGTGGCATACGGAAAAACAGACAGACACATTTGACTTCAGAATAACCAAGTTTTCTCCAAGAATTTTGGCTCCTGCTCATCAAGAGGCAGAGTAATTTCCTATTCAAGGAGTGCCCAAAGTTTACCAAGTTTTTAAAGACATGAAGTCCACCTGAAAACACTATACATACTGATAGATAATGAAAACATCTGACTTTTTTTTTTACCAGATTTTATAGAAGAATTTAAAAGGAGTCTTTGCATAAGCCCTACATATCACTGACATAAACATAAGTAGCATTGTCATGTTAAAATTAAAAATTAAATGTGTAATTTAAGTAAAATCTGAGCAATAATGTAATGCTGAATTGCACGAGGTTATTTTGAAACTGCCGTATTAACTGCCAAACAGTTATTCCACATAACTCCAAAGATATCACTCCAAAATAACATAGAGATTTCAATTACATTAAAGACGTGAGTGTTGTCAGTCATTACTGCAAAGAAGCAGTAACCTCCCAGAAATAGTTCCTATTTAAATAAAAACAAAACGTGCAATCCAACACGAAAGAGCAAAAGCCAATTGGTCTGTATTTACAAAGAACCAGAATAGAAATGTATACAAGTGTAAGTAGTGCCTACAAAAATACAATCTCACAAGATTGTTCTGGTTTAGGCAATGATACCTCATGTTTCAAAATATGTTACAATCCCAGACAAAACACAAATAGGTCCAGCAGCAACATCTACCTCTTCGCTTTTAATCACTGAAGGTAAACATTTTTATGTCCCTAGATAGGAGAGGAAAGAACATCCAAAATAAGCTGGGGTTAACCCTGGCAGCACCGCGTTCCCCACCTTTGCACAGCCACGGGAGTAGATGGCGTGATTTCCAGCTGATATTACAGTTCTCAAACCACATTTAGCAATTTGCTTGTCTCCTGGCAGGCACGGCTTTCAGAAGACACGCCGGTGGCTGCAGCTCAGCAGCCTCAAGCGTGTCCCCAGTCCTGCCTTCCGGGAGCCCCCCCAGCACAGTTCTGCTACCCCCCTGCAGAAAGCAAGACCCTCAACCTCAGTTTTTAGGAGAGACAGTTTCAGCACTTGCTACGTGAGCGACCGGTCCTGCAGCAACTCAGAACACCTGCCAGACTGACACTGGCCTTTTTTTTTTTCACACATAACCATATAAAACTTTTTTTTTTTCCCCCTCCTCCACCAAGGAAATAGATCTGCCCAGAAGGCAAAGGACTCCAGCTTTTCTTAACCAGGCTCCGGGAGAGGGCTCCTCCCCACTTCAGAGCACGGGAGCCAACATAACCTTCTTATTGCAGTCATTGTGATAACAATTTGCTGTTGTTTCCAATTCCACATGCAACGAGCATGTTTATATTTATTTTTTTTTACCATCGCTCCCTGCAATAACGTTTTAAGACTGACCTCAGGCGCCTGTAGCGCTGTGTGGGTGCAGACCTCATGAACACCCACTGCAAGGGCAGGTACAGGTGGCAAAATCCCTGTGTTTCCCTGCAGCTGGAAGTTTTATCTGCTCCATACGTAACCAGACAAGTTCTTAGCACAACTGGGGCTTAGAGTCACAGTTTACAAACATAGTTGGGCATTTTACCATCAACAGCGCAGTTTTAAGCACTCCCACCAAAATACAAATGGGATTGCAAACTTCCATTTCCTTACATTTGCAGTGTAATACAACACTCGTCTGAAGAAGGCCATCATACGCCCTCAATGCCAAATTTTGTTTTGGTTTTTTTTGTCAGTAAGAGCAACAGCATCTGCTCTTTGGTAACCTCCTCTGGGAGCAACACAGCTGGGAGCAACACAGCTCCCAAAGGCACCAGAACAGGCAGCTCCCAGAGCCATCACACAGTTAAATTACTTTATCCCCTGCTTTCGGTTAGCAATTTCCATGCGTGCATCTTAAGGCACGAACAGACACTTGTGACCTTGGTGGTGACACCCTCCCATCTGTCTCTCTGCTGACAGAGATTTGCCAGAGGTCGGGAAAGCACAGTTTCCAGCAGACACAAGGGCTGTTTCTGGAGGAGTCTCCGTCTTCCCCATCCCATCTGGGTCTTTTTGGGGTTTTTTTTTCCCCCTTTTGGTGCTGTTGGTTGTTCGACTGAAGTTATGCTTGGCAAATAAATAACACAACTCCGCTTCAGGAAACTTCATAGCGATTCGAAGTAGGCAGAAGATAATTTCCCTGCATGTTTTTTGCATTTTTTTTTATACGGCCACAAAGCAGGATATTCAACTCAACCTGTGGAAATACTTTGTTCATCAGCCTTCTGCATTAATTCAGTGATGTAAGTGCGAGCAGAGTTATAACCAAGCAGCACTAGGAAAACAGAGCAAAGTTTGGCCACGCTGAGTTTTCATTGCTGCCACCCTGCTGGCTCCCGTATCGCAACACATTCCAACACCACCACCGCGACCAGCAGCGGGGCGGGGGGGGGGGGAGAGCGGAAAAACCATCCCTGAAAGTCTCTGCAGGTTTCAAAACCAGACCGACAATGGTTTACAGACAGGTATAAGACAGAAAAGCAGATAAAACCCACAGCAAAAGGCAATCCAGGCTGGTACAGCTGGGAGCCCGTCCCTCTCCCCCAGGCAGCATTCACGCACGCCAGCACGCTGCCCCGGCAGGGGGGCTCCACGCTGCCACCTCTCCCCAGAGCTGCTGGTACAAGCCACCAACCACTGATTTAGGCGGCTTCTTCTGACAAGAGCTCCCGTCTTGTCTTAAAACAGTCTGAAGTGAAATACATTTCCTGATGAAAAAATAATAATAATAAAAAAAATAAAACCAAAATAAATCACTCATCATGCACCATCTCCACTTACACACGAAGAAGCAGCAGCGCTCAGACCACTTCTACTTTGGTTTCTCATCAATGTCCGTCCCCCCCCACCACCCTACAGTTCTATTTGACAACTATTTCAAAACCAGTAATTCCCGGAATCTCGCTCCCACTGTCTCCAAAGCCTTATCTTCACTTTAAGGAGCAGGTTTTCTTTAGCCTGAAGCAACACGGTGGAGTCAAATCGCTGAACACAGAGGGCACCTGATGGTCTCGAACTTAACCTGGCAACTCCACCCTGTATTATATTTACTAATGTTGCTTACTTTAATTAATTAGTGGGATTCAAATGAGACCTCAGCAGCAACATGCCAAACACCACAAACCACAGCAGCGATGTTCCACACACTTCACCTGGAGACGCACCAAAACGCACTATGGGCTTGCCAGAGCCCTGAGATCTCCAACATCACAAGGCGCTGCCGGTTCTCTGGTGCAACAAGGATTTCCTCAAAAATCATTAAATAAATTAGGATATGCTTTACCTTTGCCTTCCCCTTCTCCCTTCTCCTCCCCCCCTCCCCGTGAATGCTGAACTCCTTCCATAGTTACAATCACTTACAAGTTGGGCTTTAAAAGAACACCAAGTAACATGGCATTGACCACAAAAATCACAAAAACTGACTCTGCAAGATCTAGATGTCTCAGCACGGTATTGATACCGCCACACATCAGGATGCCACATAGCCATTATGCTGAAGAAATGTGTGACAATGTTGTCCTCATCATTGCCACAGGAAGTAAGGAAGTAAGGGATTATCTCATTTCTTCTTCTAAACCTTTCAGAAAACCAGGGACAGAAAACAGCAGTTCTGTTTCTCCATCACAGCTCCCCAGGGAAGACGAGGCGATTTTAAAATTCAAACTATACAGAAGTTCATTGTCCACCTCCTCTTTAAATAAAAAATAACTTACTGGGAGTGCACAGGCAAAAAGAAAGCAGATTTGCAAATGAGACCCTGTGATCACAGGACATCTGCTCAGACAGTAGTTTGGATGTTAGCAAGATGTCTCTTCATCAAGGGAGTCCGAGCAAACCCAAAAAAAGCTTCGTTTTAGAACAGTGGAAGGTTTAGCCATTCAACAGATAGTTCTGGTTTTATTCTTGTCATGGCAAACATCAGAAATAGTTATGTACTTCGACCAGGAAACCGACCCCATCTGTAGCAAAATCCCATTTGCTCTTCCTCACAGTCATTCCAGCTTCTTTAAGTATCTGCACATCCCTGCAGGGACCATCACTACTGCACCCCAACAGCAGGGGCTCAAAAGAAGTGACAAACTACTCTTTCCCAGCCTTTGAAAGCTGGCTCATCCCCCCGCAAAGAAAACTCAACAGAATAAACACCTGGATCTGTAAGTGATTCCTGAACGACTGACACCTGCCAAACCCAAAGAGGGTGTGGGGCTAGCTGAAGAAGGCAGCATCTCCCTACTGGTGACACAGGTGGCTAACTGGGGTAAGAGGTAAGCACTGGCACTCCTCACCCTTGCTGAGCTCCAGATGCTACTGACAGTACTCACATCTCCAAAGGGCTCTACAATAATTACCACTTCTCAACCTAATTGCAGGTCCGTTTACCAACTCATTAACTAACTCATTAATTCTCACGTGGACCACGTCTTAGAAACATTTCTTGACAGCCTTCAGTGAATAAAATGGCATTTGGATGCCAAGAGTGCCAAGAACTTTTCCCACGCTTGCTCCTGGTGGGGGTGTTTCAGCTGGCCGAGCAAGCCTGGTGGACTCCGAGACCTTTCTGACCAAGGCCTGACCTTCTTCAGCCCCCACACCAGCACGCTCCACCTTGACTGCAGCCCAACAGCACCCCTCAAAACATCTCTTGACCACGAGATGCCTCTCCTACAACCTGATGCTCCGGGTTTTGAGCAACCTGCTCTAGTGGGAGGTGTCCCCGCCCACGGCAGGGGGGTTGGAACTCGACGATCTCTAAGGTCAATTCCAACTCTAACCATTCTATGATTCTCCTAGGAAGCTGCCACCCCACCACCTCACCAACACCCTCCAGGCACCTCTTCTCGGGTACCACCAACATCCCAGCGACTGGGATGAAGCCACACCAGCTCCTCCTGCGGGATGTCCTCCAGCGGCCACGCACCCCTCAGAAACCCGCTCACCCCTCACCTCCGCCCCCGGCGGGAAAGGGGGCGCCGCGGCCCCACTCCTATCGCCGTGCAGCCACGCTCCTATCGCAGCCACGCTCCTATCGCGACACGCCGAGCGCTTCCCACCCCCCCTCAGCCCTCCCTACCTTCCTGCGGCGGCCGCCGGGGGGCTGCAAGGGGCAGCAGGCGGGGGCGGCGCTGCCCCGACGGCCGCTCCGCACGTAGGTGACCCGCCGCCTGCCCGCCGCCGGCTGCCGCTCCGTGCCGCGGGACG
>JAOXNO010000024.1:73216133-73238513 GCA_028565335.1 Limnodromus scolopaceus | reverse complement strand
AGGGATGAGGCATCCACAGCTTCTCTGGGCAACCTGTTCCAGTGCCTCACCACCCTCACAGTAAAGAATTTCTTCCTCATATCTAATCAAAATCTCCCCTCTTTCAGTGTAAAACCATTACCACTCATCCTATCGCTACACTCCCTGATAGAGTCCCTCCCCATCTCTCCTGTTGCTCTAAGTTCTCTCCCAGAGCTACTAACTTGCTCATATATATATATTTTATATCTATTATATATATTATAATATATAGTAGTTCATATTTATGTCTGTAATGTCATGAGACAGTGGAATTTTACTGGGGATTTGGGTATTGCTCGTGCTTAAGTCAAACAAACTAAAGGACAGTCTGGCCCTGGAAGGAAGGACTTTGCTTTGTGGAAGGTTAGAGCTGTTCGTGAAGGATAAAGGATACCCCTGGACAGCCAAGATAACACCAGCATCCTAACCCCTCTGACATGCCTTTGAAACCCTTCCAGCGTCGTCTGGCGTTACAGATAAGTAACTCCAGCAAGGCTGACTCCAGGGACGTCCGGATCAATAGACAAGCAGCAAGAATGCTGCACAAATAGAGCTGCTTTGCACAGTTTTACTATGATTAGTAATCAGTAGTGTGGGTGTTAGTGATTAGTCAAATCGTGTTGGACGGGAATGTTTGAAAGCTATGAGAACCCTGCGTGAAACCATAGTTGGGGTGCCCTAATTTGGCTGGGATACCTCATGTGCATGAATAAAAGAATTACTCCCGTGAGTCTATACTTTGTGTCCTGGCCTCTCTCCCGGGCTGGCTCGGGCCAGCTGTGAAAGTTCGTGAGATGCAGCACCGTGCTCCCAGCGCCCCTGCCTTTGCTGCCCAGGGAGAAGCTTTCTGTGCTGTGCCCCTTCTCCCTCCTTTCCCCTGCCCTCTCCCCGGCACCAGCCTGCATTTCTCCTCTCTGACCCTCTCCTGTCTGCTCGCAGCTTGGGGCAGAGACCTGCTGGCAGCAGGATGGAGGGGCTGCACGCAGGAGGATCAGGGAGGGAGCAGTCATCTGTCTACAGGAGTGGGATTTCAGGCATGGCTCCAAGCACAGATGCACTGGCAGGCCAGGTGCATGCTCCCTGCCATCGCTGTCCTCTTTTTTTAGGTAAACTATTTTTCTAAATTAGGTTAAAGCAACTCCATGGCTGTTTTAAACCGCCCCGAGTGCAGGCTTCTCTTGGAAGGGGGTAGATGGTGGTCCTGCCTGCCATTCCATAGCAGGAGGGGGGCTCCTTTGTCCTAAGCTAAGCCATACCAGGGAAATGACCCAGAAGAAAACTAACTCAAGAAAAACGCTATCTTGAGCAGTTTCCTAATAGACCTGGACACCTTTTTTGGTACCATCCTGTCTTTTGGTCAGCCTGCAGCCGATGTGGGACAGCCTCTGGGTGGTTTATGCCTCCAGGGAAATGCAGTGCAGATCAGGGAGTTTCTTCCCCTGCTCGGGGGTCCCCGTCCCTCCCCTGGGCAAGCTCCTGTGCTCGGCACAAGGAAGCAGGTTGGCTGTGGCATCTGACCTGTCTGACAACCACACGCTTTTGCTCTGTTTCCACCCTCCTTAGGTGGTTCAGGAGCAGATCAGACAAGCCCTGGTGCTAGTGCACGGGAGGAACACATGAGCGCAGAGGGAGAGTGGGACTGCAGCAACCATGACTGGTATCAGCTTAAGAGATGGGCACCTGGCTCCATCCATGAGAATCACCTGGAGTTCCTCAGCAGAAGGTCACTTGGGCCGGCATGGGGATGCCTGTCCATCACTCTGCTCCTCCAAGTGAAATGGCATCATTCATTGGGACAACAGAAGTAAAGCCACTGCTCCGGGAAGCGAGGTTTAGACATCGGTCGAGTACACTAAATACAGGGATAAATGTGATAACGTACAAGAGTTGCAGCACTTCTAGCCAAAATCATTACATCAGAAAATTCTTAGCACCAAAGTTTTTCAGAGTATCAGCGTCTGGTCAACAAATAATGACGTGTTAAGGTCCTATTAAAATAAAAGTTTGTGTTTGAGTGGTTATGGAGAAAATCTTAAAAGCAGAAGTATAAAGGTCAAGACTCAAAAAGTGTAAAGTTCCCAAATACATTTTAAAACTCTCTCTTGAAGTTTAGACCTTGAGAAAACTAAGCTATCCTAAAAGCTTGAACAATGCATATTCAAATAAAGAGGTCTGACTGAGCAGAATAAAAACTGTAAGGTCTTTCTGGGTTTCAGCATCACAGGTTCATTTTTTGTTCATCTCTCATTGTGTAGCTCCAACAGAAAGCTCAAATACTTGAATCCAGCCACTATTCTTGTCATCGCTGAGCTGTAACTGTAAATGCCGACCTTGTATGAGACATTCCTTTTTTTTAGAAAGCTGATCAGCCCCAATTTGTGAGCATGCTAAGAGCGATCTTGATAAAGAACAATTAATGAATTTAACTCTGTGTTTTCATTTTGCTTTTGTATTTTAACAAACGATTGAGTTTCTCATGCTTCTCCCCCATCTCTTTTTAATTTAAGTTTATCTGTTTAAAACAGAACAGAGGGTTTCTAAAGATAGAGAAAAAGGGAACAGTGGTAGAGAGAGATCTCAGAAAATTTCAGGAACAATGAGAAATCTTATCTGGATTAGCATGAGAATCAATGGGAATTAAGATAGTACCTTAAACATTCTCACCTCTGCAGCATCCTCTCCATTTTAAATAGCAAATTATAAACTGAATTCTTCCCCCAGGAATCTCTTGCAAAAACACTGGTATGTGAGCAATGCCTGTTAAGAAAAAAAACAAATTAAAATTGCAGCATAATGCATGCACAGCTCCAGTTCAGCTGGAGGATGGGCCTTTTTGAGGTGATTGCTAGGAAATACAGCTTCTGCAAAACATGCTCACTCCATGAGTCTGGCAGCAAATGGTTTCCCCTCCCTGTTGTCCCCAAGCAAAGATGGATAGAGTTAAAGGAAAATATATCCATTAGAGCACAAAGCACTGCTCATGTAATGCAAGGGGTAACTGAAACGGTGACTCTGGATATGAGCATGCAATGTCTACCAAGAGCAGCAGTGAGCGTTATGCCCTGATAACCAAATCAGACATGGGTCCTTGTGTATCTGCTTTTTATGTAGGTGCCACAGATTTCTACAGCTCCCTTCATTTCTCTTCAAAGTCTTTAAAAATGTAAAATTCCTCCCTTGTCTACAAATTTGTCTATGGTGAGAGCACAGTTCTAAACCTCTGGAAGGAAAAAGTTTAACATCAATGGAAGTTCATTGGTTCAGTGCTGTCTTTGCTGCTTATAAATTATATCTTGCCTGGGATGATGTTGGTAGCAAAATCTCTCCTTTGCAACAGTTATTCAATGCTGATCTCTCTTATGGCCATTTTCAGTTCAAACATCTCACCTACCACCATCCATCTTCTGCCTCCACCCACTGTCAAGGCTTCTGTTTATCTTCTGGCTGGTCAAAATGTTGTCCCAGTTCTCTGTGCAAAATTAAACCCTAGGCAAGAAAAACATCACTGAGAATTCCCTGGATTCACCAAGGGCTGTTAATGGAAGTCAAACGTTCCTCCTATAAAATGAGAAAATGAATAAAAATGCTCTTTTTGACTCTGCTTAACAAGCCCGATGGATTTGGTATGAGCTACTTGCCAAAATCTACAGGACAGAGCAAAGGAAGACATTTTTCCCTCTCCTTCCTCCTACACTCCTGGCTAACGCTCTGAAATCCAGAATGGCATTGGTCCATGCACATGAGAAGAGTCAGGTTTTGTGTAGCAATTTTCACAAAGTCATTTTAAAAGTGGCTGCATGAAGAGAAGCACGGGGTGTCCTTCCCCACAGAAGATGCGTGTGCCTCTGATCCTGGGTTTGCAGGAGACAGAGCTTGGGTCCAGACCTGTGTTATTGCCTTGCACATTTACATGCCAAAGCTCTGCCATAGCCCTGAGGAACACGGGATGAAATGTTTATAGCTCCCTGGGTGACTTCTCAGTGATGGCTTCAGTGCAAGCCTCGTCTCACTTCTCCTCCTTAAAACTGCAGCTGGAAATCCTGGAAGTATTTCTCTGTGCACCACGACAGACCTCCCTGGAGCCTGCACGCAGCCAGCAGCTCTGCAAGGGAGGTGCAGCCCTTACTCCTTCCCGTGCCTGAAATCCCACTGAAAACTCAGAGAAAGAATCTCTTCCTGTTATCTTTTAGATGTTAGCAACAGAGAAGTAAATTGGCCGCATTGGTCTATTACCCACTTACCGCTGCTGAGAAATACGTGTCTGAACAGCTGTCAAGGCTAAAGCTCAGCTGCACGGATCATTAAAACCACTTCTCAGCTCGCCACTGGTAAGTTTGAAGATAACAACTGAAAAAGAATATGTTCGTGCAGTCTCCCATTAGCTCTCCTCAAGCTCGTGGGCTATTTAGGCAGCTTAACACAAGATTGATCTTGCTGCTCGGCAGCTCAGTGCGAGGCACGGGCAGAAGCTCTCTTTTCCCTCCAGCTACGGAGAGATTCAGATGCCACAGCCTAGCTGTGTGCTCTCAATTCGATGAAAGAGATAGTTGATAATTAATGGCCTGGAGAGGGGATTATAGATCAAGATTTACTTTTGAGTCACGCGCTTGTGTGCTCACTCGCACGCACCCCCAACCCTGTGCACATACGTCCGCTGCAGGAAGGAGAAGAGGAATGAGGTGGCCCTTCAGCAGAAGATGCTCCACAGCGCTCTGCTTTCACTAGGCCTTACCTTTATTTATTTAACCCTAATCTTTGTGGTATTTACAAACGCGACTATTGCCTCCAGCAGCTGTATTTCACTCCTGGAGAGGAACAACAGTGATTTTACGGTCTGCCTTTTACTGAATTGTCTAACCATTCAGAACAAGCAAAACTCTGCCTGCTCTTTAAAGTAAGGGCTGGCAGTTTCATTGAACAGGTACTGGTATAAAAATTTGAAACATGTATCACCATTTAAAAAAAAAAAAACATTGCAGTTTACCGGAATTCAGGAGGGATATCTCATGTGCTTCGTACATTCACAGTTCTTGCGCTATTGCATGAAGATTTTCGCAATATTAGTTTGTCTGTATTTCCACTGTATCTATACTGTAATCCCAGACAGATGCCCATCTTTACTTAAAAATTACCCTGAGTCTCTATTACAAACTCCTATTTTCTATAGGTTTTAAAGATTACCTTGGTGTTACTCTGGACTCAGCTTTCTCCCCTTTTTTTTGGATGCAATCAATTTTACGGGCATTTTTACACTTCTAAGCTCAAGGATGAATATCTTTCATTAAAAAATGTAATTTGGCAAAGGGATTAATCTGTGATGCTCAGAATCCTACAAAACACCACAGCTGGAGTAGTAATTATGGCTTTAAGAAGTTACATAAGCCTTTTTATTACATATTTTTAATGGGTTTACACAGTACAGTACAAATGCCAGTGTATTTATACAGGGGATGGCAACGGCACTGGAGTAATCTAGCAGATGTCACAATTTGGTCGCTGAGAGCGACTTTCGTCTGCAAGCGCCCGGCGAAGAGTGCTCTCCAAGGGGAGAAGAGGTGCAAGCCGCAGCTGCTAAGGAGAAGCACAGCAGCAACATGTTCCAGGTAGCAGTTTCACAAACTCACGAAGGCTCTCAATTAATGTGCCTGTGCACTTTTTCTACAGTCTGTCTCGCAATGTTGTTTGATATACTGGCATTTGTCTGTGCCTCATTAAAGGCAACAGGATAAAATCAAAGCTGGGAGTAGCTGGCAGCGTCCTTGATGGACCTGATGGGCAACAAACAGCTTTCATGGGACAGGAGGTGTGCAAAAATGTCCTGCACCAGTATGCAAGCCAATTTAATAATATGCATCCACCTTTAATAAAGGTCTCACTCACATGTCTGAAAAGCACCCCATCTTTGCAGGACTCCAAATTCAGTCTCGCTGCCTTTGTTTGTAACAAAAAGGTTGCTTTTCCAAATTACTACCAAGCGGTCAGCCAATCCTCTCCTCCAACTGGTTGCATCTGAAATGTAGTACACATAATCCTAATGAGGAGGAGAGAAATAGCCTTGTCCTCAGCTGAAAAGATGCCACAGCTCCCCTGCAGCTGAGCGGCCTGGCCAGGACCAGACGGTGAGGATAAAACTCTGTGCTCTTCCCGCAGGCTCCTTTCAAGGCAGCTTGCCCTCAGTGCCATGTAGCATCAGTGACCCAGAGATATCGGTGTCGATTCAGAATGGAATAACCTCCTTAGCCGAGAGCTTGTGTATATGTTAGATGTTGCCCCAAGGGTCATCCTTTTGACATGGATCTTCCCACAGCATGTCGGCCTCTGTCCTCAGCCGTGGACACAGAAAGCAGGGGCCAGCTAGACTCTTCAAAGATGCCCTGGGAAGGATGAAGTGGGTTTGTGAGGATGCAGGCACCCCTGCAGGCACCACCCCAGGTGATGAACACTCAGCCCGGTTAATGCTTGTGGTTGTGCCCCAGATCCTGTCTTGCTTGCAGGCTCCTTGTTAGGAGGAGATCCCTTTGCCAGGACACATTGAATTTCTTCAGGAACAAGTTCATTTCTCTGTACTCTGCCAGGGAGTAAAGTACATACTTCTGAAAGCACAAAGGCTCTTTGCAGAGCCTGCGTGGTGCCTGCAACTGTCCCGGGCGCAAGGCTGGAGGCAAGGCTGGTGATTACGGAGGAAAGCCTGCCCTGCTGTCACCCCATGGTCCTGTCAGTGTAGCAGAGGTGGCACAGAGCAGGCAGGACTGTCTCAGAGGGCACTTACCTCCCCCACAAGACAAAGGAGAAGCAACTATTCTGAGCTGTAGCTGGGTCAATCGATGCCCAAAGCCAAGCGAGCACAGGAACCCGGTGGTGGGACCCGCAGAGCAGCGCCTGGAATAGGCACATTTTCCCACTGATTTCTTACTCCTCCCTCAGGCTTAACGCAAAGGAAAGAAGATGATCACTGATGTTCAGCGGCGGGAGCCTTTAGGAATCGAGGGCTTTTTGCTCAATCTTTGTGCTGAAGTGCTTAGCCTTACACTGCAAAGACAAACAGCGGCAAGATTGCTCTCAGCAACCCAGACAGCAACATTTTAGTGCATAATTATGGATGAGATACAAGAGGATGAAAAAAAGAGGGAAAACATCTGTTCGCATAGAGTTTATTGCCGTTCACTTAAGAGCCCCATTAAATGCCAGAAAAAGCTATTTATCCTTCTGTTTGAGGCAATTATCATGCTGCAGATCTCTGTGGCAATTCGCCCCATGATTATTCCTGGAGTGCTGACACTGTGCACTGACACTCACCACACAGGAGAAAGGCGCAGACCTTGCCCACTAAGGCTTATGGAGGGACTTTCAGAAGTGGGGTAGCCAGTGCTTCTCAAAGTCTTTTGACTTGTGCTTTGACTGTGCTCAAGCTGCCATCCTACTGAACTGCTACGGAATGAGGTAACAGAGCTGCGATAGAGACACCTAGCTTTTTAAAAAACTCATTTGCAGGGAAATATTGTATTATCGCCAACCACTGTGGAGAGTCTGGTTGTTTCTTGCAGTCTTTTCCTGGACTTCAGGTGCCTCAGGCCCTCCGTTTCAAAAATTAAAAGGAGCTTTTTTATTCAAAGCACACTTAAAAGTGGGGTTGCTCTTTTTGTAGCCACTGTCTCAGCAATATGGGATGTGAGAAGCCCAAACCCAGTTCCTTGCATGCTCAAAGGAGACCAGCTCTCCCACTGACCTGGAGACCACTCAGCTCACCTGGCTGCCAAGGCATGTGGGGAGGATAGGCTTCATCTCCTTGAAGCCCAACCCTGGACTCATTTGATGAGGAGGAAAGCAAGCACAAGGCTCCCTCTGCGGTTCTAGTGCATTCCATGAGGAAAGGGCTGTTTTCCAGACCTCCACTTTAGCCAAAAAGCCGACTGGAGGTGCATATGCAGGTGCTTCAGAAACACCTGCAGTTGGCTCGGTTGCTTAATTCTCCAGTGACACAGAAAATAAACAAGCCTTCCCCTGTTCGGCTCATAAATGTAAGTGAAGGCTGATGTAAGGCTTGGATATCAGCTGGTTGACTGCAACTTTGGAGAAGTTAAATAAAAAAGCAGCAGAAGTGACAGTGAGAGGAGCACAGCATACAATGCACATGGTGCACACTTCTCACAACATGACAAATATATTGTCCCGACGGTAGTGGACACGTGCAGGAGCAGAGGAAAGCAATGTGGGACAGTGCTCTCCTAGTGCTGGCTGCTGTCAGTGGTGTGAGGCAGTCTCAGAGGAAAAACGAAACACAGGAGAAAGATTTCCCTTGGAAATACCATTTTTAGGAAGTTGTTCACTTCCAGGAAAGTTTCTTTCACCTTTCTTTTCTCCCCAGCCACTCCCTTTCCTCTTAAGGCTGAGTTGTGACTCATGTCCACTTTTCCTCCTCCAAAATATGTAACTTTGATTTATTCACAGAGAAAAGCAGGGCAGGGGGGAATTCCCAGAAAGAAAACAAGACCGTTTCAGATCATCCTTAAACCACTGACAGTTCCTAACACCTGAGGACCCAGAGTGGTGTGTGGGCTGGCCCGGAGCCAGGCCAGGCAGTGGGCTCATGGGCCAGGCTGCAGCCCTGCAGACAACCCCCACGGGAGGTCTGGCCCAGGCTCAGCTTGAGGGGCTTGAGGACCCCAAATCCCCAAAACACGAGGAACTGAGGACTACCCAAGATAGTGGTTTCCCCTCCAGCCAGACAATGGGGGAAAAGCTCTGGGACATGCTGCCATAGCAACAGCTTTGTCTAGAATTATAAATCCTTATTTTTATTAACAACAGCTTCTGGTGTGCTGCTACCTTCATGTTTCTATTTCCTCAATGTACCTTTTTTTTTTTTTAAGCGTTCTCTGTGACGTTTTATGGCCCTAGCTGATTCACGATTATGTCTTCAGCCTTATGGCAGCACACAAGCCCTCCAAGCCTTATAGGTATGTGGGAGCCCGGCAGGCACCCACACTTCCACCGAGTTCAGCATCACTGCATTTGCTCTTTGAGATGGAATGTGGGGATTTCTTTCAGGAACTGCTTGATCCAACATCTCCCTCTGGTGGAAAACAGGGAATAAAGCAGGATAAAATAAAGCCTCGTACAACATATACATTGATTTAAGGTAGTTGTGAAAACAATACAAATCTCGGTCTAGGCTATGATTTTCTCTACTACATTTATTCCAAATGAATTTGAATATATCACACTGAAGTTTATCTCAAATAGTATTCGACTAGAAAAGAATTGTAATGAATGGTGAATGTCAATTTTCCTGTCTTTTTTCAGAAATTTTGAAAATTTATTTTAAATATAGGCAGAAGCCTATATCGAGACAATACGTCTTTATGGATTTGTTTCTGCGAAGAAAATCAACAAAATTCCCTGTTTCAGGAAACTGTTATTTTGTGCTCAGGCTCTAAAATCCATCATACAGCCCATCTGCCGCCTGCAATAGCAAGGACTGATAGAAATGTCTCAAAATATAATCGTTCCCTTTCTATGCCATAATTACACCTTTGAAGTTCCCTGTGACTGTTGACAGATCGGTTGCCGTCTGCCAGGAGTGCCTCTTCAATGTAGATCAGAAAGTGCAGATGAGAAGGAAATGCTCATGTACAGCCCCGTTACCTTCTGCCTGGCCACACGTGGGCTTCAGAAACGGCACAAGGATAAAATGCTTTGCACAGGTGACAGCTACGCATTTCTTTAAGGGTGCCTCCTTTCATCAGTATGGAAAGTTGTGGAGGTTTAATGACCTTCCACTGTTAACCTTCACCCACCTGCAAGTGTCTCCCTGACCCTTGCTCTGTGCTTCCAGCTGAAGACTGCAGAGCTGACGCAACAGCAAGGACAGATTTAGGATCAAAATGGAGTTTCGCAAATTCCTCAGCTGCCGGCTCAGCTTCAGCTGGAGCTGGAGAGTTAACACAGACCGCATCTTTGCTTCAGCTCCTGGCAAGGCTCTTGGGTGAGGAGCAGGAACTCGGGGACGGCTGGTGAGATGTTGGCAGAGACTGACACCCGAGGCTGGGCAGGTGAAGCAAGAAAGGCCTCATCTCAACAGACTTCAGGTGCCTAAAAGCCAAGCAGTCAGCGTCAGCGAGCCGGCATCCAGATGTTGTGACCCCCCCTTTGCGGGCAGGTGTATAGCTGGCACAGGGCAGCATCTCTATTTACCTATGGATATGTTTTAGAATATTTACATTTTCCATGCCTAGGGAGAAAAATGAGGGAGGGATGTGCAATTATTCCCAGAATATTAGGAACAATTGTTTCTGGAACAAAAAGCTGAGGCTCCTGATTAGGATTCTCAGCTTTTGAGTGGCATGGCCTTAGCAGGGAAGAAAGAGTAAGGTTTTAAAAGGAATTTCAAACTAGAGACTGGGGGGAGCGAGCAGGCAGAGAGGAGCAGGGGTTCATGATGCCTTGTCCTTAAAGTTGCCGTTTTGACATCTTTGACATATAACCACAAGTAAGCAGGAAAAGGCAAGGCACAAGCTGGACAAATAAAGCCCCTTTAAACAGGGCGCAGGAGCTGGAACAATCAGGCTGAATGTATGCCTGTTTCTATTTGCTATAAGTCTAAAAATAAGAGATACGGGACTAAAATGCCTGATTTTTATATAAGGGTATTGAAATATCAGAGACTTTCCAGAAGAGAGATCATTACTGGCTCATTGTAATAGCATGATAAAAATTACATGGGAAAGAACTGAAATAGATCCCATCCAAATGAGGAAATGTAAAAGGACACGAACTCTGTCAAATTAAAAGCAGAAACAGAAAGGCAGACTAAAAAAAGATTTTGAGGAAATAACTTGCTAACAGATAAAAAGCTTCCTCTGCCCCAGCAGGAGCAAGGAGCCTGCCGGAGGGTCTCCAGGTGACCTGGGTATGCAGTCAGCAGATGATCAGGGTGGCAAAGGAGTTTGGGAGAAAACAAGCCCTGACACACCAGCTAAACAGACTGTGTCAGCGTTCAGCACAGAAAAGCTTAGTGGAATTCCCACAGCAGAGCCCTTTGTTAAAGGGATAATGCAGAGAAGCTGCCTCAGATTGAAGAGCCATTAGATGAGGGTTTAGAACAAATAGATGCAACAAGTAGTAACAAATTCATGAGAAGCAGATGTTACTCGCCTGTGGGTTTTTAAGGAAGGCTAACGGGAAATTGTTGCACTGTTAGGGCTGGTGTATAACCCTTTACTTAAAACAGGCAAAGAAAAAATGGGTGGCACGTGACACTGTTTTAAGGGCTGTGAGAGATCTAGAGAAATGCAAACCACTAAACTTGACACCTGTAGCAGGCAAACGGCAAAAGCCATGATAATAGAATAGTTGCAAGGACAGGTATGGACTAAGAGGGAAGAATCAGCAGAGCTTTGCAGTGAGGAGCTATGAAGCTGTGCTTCACCATCCTCTTACGGCTTCAGAGGAAACAGTGAGGCTGAAGACCAGAGCGATCAGCTCAGTATGATCTGGTCAGCTTCTGGAAAGCCTTTAGTAACATCTGTCACCAAGGACTCATAAAGAAGCTAATCTGGCGTGGGATAAAAGGGAAGATCCTTTTATGAGTCAGCAACTGCGTATAGGATAGAGAGAGGAAGTAAGGATAAATCATCTGTTTTCCACAGTGGAGAGAAGTCACCAATGACATCTGAGAGGGGTCTGTAGTAGGGCCAATACTAATCCATGTACTCATCAGTCAGGCGGTAAATAGTGAAGTGGCTTGGACTGCTGGTGGTACCAGCTTATTCAAGGTAGTAAAATGCAAACTGCCTGCAAGGAGCTGCAAAAAAACATCTCATGGGCCTGGGAAATGAAATGGCAGGTGAAAATCAGCATGGAAAACACATGGCTGGGTTGGGAATCAGAATAGTTTGAGTTGGAAGGGAACCTTTAAAGGCCCAGTCCAACTTCCCCTGCAATGACCAGGGACATCTTCAATCAGATCAGGTTGCTCAGAGCCCCATCCAACCTGAACTTGAATGTTTCTAGGGATGGGGCATCTACCACCTCTCTGAGCAATCTGTTCCTGTGCTTCACCACCCTGGAAGAACACCCCTCACTACCGAGTCTCAGACTCCTCTGAAACACCTGGTACTGTTCAGGACAAGTATCTTGGAGTTAGGTAGTTCTATTCAAATGGCAGTTAAAAACTCATTAGTGACTATAAAATTATTGGCTATTAGAAATTATTAGGAAGGGAAGTGAGATGTCATTCATTAAATACAGGATTCACCCCATATCATGACTACTGTGTGCAGGTCTGGTCCTCCACCTCAAAAAGGGTATGGTAGAGACTAATTACCACTTCTCATAAGACGCAGGAAAGGGGCAT
This sequence comes from Limnodromus scolopaceus, assembly GCA_028565335.1. Classification (NCBI taxonomy): domain Eukaryota; kingdom Metazoa; phylum Chordata; class Aves; order Charadriiformes; family Scolopacidae; genus Limnodromus; species Limnodromus scolopaceus. The sequence continues at coordinate 73,226,137 of JAOXNO010000024.1, read as the reverse complement.
CATCCGGGTTCAAGACAAACCTGAAGGCAAGGAGCTCTGTGCCTGAGCGAAGAAGTGTCTCCCATTATGGAACCTGTTGTCACAAGATGTCGGGAATTACAAAAGCACCATATGTGGTTTCAGAAGCAATCCAACAAGTGTGTGGAAGATAAACCATCCGAGGGCCATGAAACACTAAGCTACCCCTCAGCTGAATCAGCCAGGGTATGCTAGGAGTGGCCCTCTCCACTGCTGGCCATGCCCAGAGCTAGGATGCCAGACTGATGGGCCTTGCAGCTGAACACATTTTGCCATTTTTATTAACCAGACAACTTTTAGAAGCAAATTAAAAGAAACTCTCCCAACCCTGCAGAGCAGAAGTGCACAACCAGATCTCTGGTTTCTCACGGAGCTATGAACACCCCATTAGTATTAGTAGAGTTTCTTGCTGCAGAATAAGCTACATTGTTTGTTACTTTAAGAGGAAAATCAAAATTAAGAAAAAATAGCCCATTCTCATGATTTTTCCATCTATTTTTTCTGTTCTGTGTTAGCTGAGGACAAAGCTGCAATTTGACAAGCCCTACGCCAACACTGCTGCCAAAAGCAGCAGCTCTGCCCTCTTATACCCCTGGAAAGGACAAATTATGGGAGGTGGACTGCAAAATTAGCCTGCAGAGCTGAGGAGAAGGCAGCAAGACTGCTGAAGGCAAGGCTAGCTTAGGCTGATCCCAGGCACTAATTGACCTATAATTTATTTGATGACATTTCTTTCAACAGCTGTCCCTTGCAAAAGAGCTGTCCTCATCCCCCCTGAGAAGAGCAGGAATTGACAGCCATGTCTGAAAGTGGCCCTTCTTGGCCATCGGGCCATCCCAAATGAAAGAAACTCAATTTTTTATGGAAGAAAACACTACAGAAGTGATCTTTTATCTGTTAATAGAACTTTATTTACCAGTTCATTTTAATCGTGTGAATTCTTGAAGGATTTTGATTTGTTTTGTGAGGACAAAATATAGTCAAAAGTGAATGCTAATACCCTTGAATGAGCCATTTAAGATCTAATGAGTGGTTTAATCACTAATGGTGAGACCTGTACTTTGACAATATGCTCAAATTTTGGGGAGTGACTATCTTCAGCCACATCAAAGGGCTTGAATTGCTGAAGGGAGTGTAAAGTCCAGCTGAGCCTCTGCCATGGAGTGAGGGTCTGGGCATTGGCAGCTCCTTTGGGGCAACCTCCTCGCACAGAAACTTTGTGTTAAGTTGCCCGAGGTGTAATATGCAGTGATCAGTGTCACAGACCTGCTCTTAAAAGAATGTTTGGCTGGTCACTGTGCATGAGAGTGACCTGATGTTGCTTGCTGTAAGAGCTGACCTGGAGCACTGTAATGCAGCACTGTGTGAGGTCTTCTTTTCCTTGTAAATCACACAGAAAATGGTAAAGTTTGTTAGCCACACGGCAGGAGCAAGGGCAAAACTAGATTAGATTTGGTAAAAGAGGAGAGAACTAGTTTTTACTGAATCTGAGCCTAGTGCATCTAATACCCTTTAGATGCAGAAGAAGAAATTGTAAATTGATCTTATTGATATAACCCTCCCCATGGAAGGGGGGCTGGAACTCAATGATCTTTAAGGTCTCTTTCAACTCTAACCATTCTATGATTCTATATTATACTGCAACAATCTGACCCCTGTTATGTGAAGAATATTTACATATCTTGCCTTCTGCTTAACATGAGTCTAGGAGAAATGCCCAGGGCAGAAACAATGCCAGACAGAGGAGAAAGACAGCTGGACTAATACTTGGATCAACCCATCATGCCTTTCCAAGGTGGCACCTGGAAGCCAGGTAAGATACCACCGAGCATCTGCAATGGCACAAGCTGTTCTCTTAGATTCCTTCTATCCAGTAATGGAATAAAAGTTCAAAGCTACTACTAGGAGATGCAACACTAATGTCATAAATGGAAAAGGAATGTCTGGGACTCAAAGTTTGGCCCTTGATGAGGAGCCTTGCAGAGCAGCAATGCACTCTCCCACCAGGCGAGCAGCCTCTTTGGCTGTGCCCCTGTGCACTGAAAAGCCACCTGCCCCATGCCCATAGTTGTGGACCACTGGGAGCTTAACTCCTCCTTGGCTCAAGACCTCTCTCTGCAGTCTCACGTGCTGCCTGGATGGCCTCAGGCCCACCTTCACCTTGATATCCTGAGCTCCCCGCAGTGAGGGCTCAAGGGAGCAGCATCTGTCAAAGATGTCTTTGGTAGTGCCAGGATCAGGGGCGAGACTCCAGTTCTCCTTTTCCCTGGTTCCCCCTAGGGTTACACTGTGTATCCCTGGGAATACGTAAGTTAAGCCATCCCCGTCACGGATGAAGTTTTTCACCCAAGGAGCATGAACCTTGAGTACCTGTCCCCTGACAGGGAAGAGCTGCTCGTCCCCCACCAGCTGGCGGGCTCCAATGCCCGTGCAGTTGACGACAACGTTGTATTCGCTGTGCAGCTCCCACAGGTCTGCAACTTTTCGGGTGTAAATTTGGACGCCAGCTGCTTTCAACCTGCAAAAAGAGTCCAGAAGTGAGGCAGAAAAGAAACCCTTACTCAAGTAACTTAAATCCTTATGTACATTAAGTAAATGAGATAGATTGCCTTTAACCTACTGCTCAAAACCAAACAACAGATGGGACAAAAAGCAAAGAAAATGCGACTTCTGTTTGTGATTTGTCTGATTTGGTCCCATTAAATCTTTTTTTTAGCTTGTTTCAACTGGAAAAGATACAGCAAGTTGGTCAATATCAGAGAAGGGTCTGGCATAGGACCCCAGACAGACAGGAAGGTCCCTATGGTCTCATTTGTTCATTTCTATAACCGTACCAAGCTTTAACAGCTCAAGCAAGCTTTTTGTGTCAGATTTATTCACCAATGTACTTCTGCTAGTGACATCACTATCATTCTACACCCCTTTAATTTTCCTATTACACACACATTGCACTCATTCCCAACTCATCCCCGTGATACCAGGAGCCACTTAGTCATCTAGTGCCATGTGCGAAGACCTGAGGTTCCCAGGACGTCACCACAGGCTGGGCAGATATGGCATGGGACACCCAGGAGACCTACACCCTTCTAGAGCAGCAGCCAGGAGTCACCCAGGACAGCTCAAAGCACTATACATCCATGTGTCCTCCAGCAAAATTCACCCCTTCTTGAAGTTCACCTTTGAGCTCAATTTCAAGCCAAATTCCACCCTGAACTCGCCTGAAGCTTGATACCCTTCCCTGTGGAGAAACATTGGCTGGAAATGTGGAGTCACTGCATGCTGTCAGCTGGATACAGTCTCTGGGGTGGGTTTAGCACGAACAAGTCACTGGGGATTTTAGCACGAGCGAGACATGAGACAGATCTGTGATGATGACACACGAAGTGGGAAGTCCTGTCCTCTGCAACACTCCAGCAGCTGGCAAAGTGATCAGCCGCACTATCAGGACAGTGGTTTCCCACAAAGCAGTGAGTGAGCCGGGGGTCCAGGGCACGGCTGGTGCTCTGAGGGCTGGGGTTTGGGTGCAGCAGGACACTGAGGCTGGCTGGGAAGAACTGGGGAGGTCTCATGTAGCTGTTCTGTCTGGGCAACTTGCTGGGAGAGTTCATAAGTGTTGTAATGGGGACTCTGCCACCCTGGCATAAAAAATACACCAGTAAAAAAACTGCTGAAAACTCCTGAATTCGGGCAAGCAAGCAGGAAAAAATTCCTGAAGACCATTTTTGGACCAGCAAGGTGGGCACAAAAACAATTTTCCTTGTGGATTGCCAAGAGAATCATCTATAAATACTGCTCAGGTCACTAGGGGTTTGAGAATTAGTTACATGTTTAATATGCTCTCATTTCTCATCACCAGAGAGAAGAGAAAGAAAAAGAGCTTGATCGTTCTTACTAGACTACATCCTTTGAGAAATAAGAAGGCTACACCAGGAGCAAGGAGACAGCAGAAGTCACGTGGCGGATACTAAATGCGTTGAACAGCTTGGTTGTGCTTCAGCAGAAATTTCTGATTGAGTTAAGCGATGAAACGTGACAGTGCCTGTGTACCGAGGAGGCGGCACAGACCGCACTGGTGCCACTGGAGTGATCCCAGCCTGGCTGGCTGCTAGAACAAGGAACAGTTTTTCACATTGTGCGGCGAGATGAAAGGCAACTGGCTGAGCTGGCAACTTGTGGCGCGGTGCCGGTAAATGTCTCTCCACTTAACCTCAAATCAGCCTGCAGCCTGTCGCTTCCCCTCAAGCAGAGACAGCTATTTGCTCATTTTAGGGGTACTTAAGTGAATTGAATGCACACCCCAGATGTCAGGACCTTTTTAGATCTGCATCCCATCTCTCCTATGGTTCTCTGAAATCCATATATTTTGGGGAAATTTGGAAATTGACCAATTTCCTAACTTTCATGTCAATCCAGGCGTGAATTCTGAAGCCACGACTCCTCGGAGTGAGTGTATCGCCCATGTGCAGGCAAATATTTCTGAAAGACTTGCTACAAGATGATGCTATTTGACCTTTTTTCACCTGACTGGATTAAGAAATTAGTCCAGTTGTTGACCACATTTGAGGTGAATCAGTCCAGATAATTCTTAAGTGCAAAGTCTTCACAAATAAGACATCTTCCCAGACATGCATATTCTCCCAGGGGTTGGATTTATCTTCAAGAACAGAGGAATGTATTTGGGAAGTTTGGCAAATGACGAGTGCCCACACATTCTCCTAGGACATGACACACTTTCAAGGTCTGGCTGGCCAAGCATGACCCCTGTGACTATGTCAGTCCTGCGCCCAGAGGCACTTCCACTCTAAGCCCCACTGTACAGCCACAGTGGTAGAAAGTAGACATTGCACAGATGGGGCCTTTCGCATTTTGGAAAGACTGGGTATTTATTTCTCATGCTTCTCCCCAAGGAAGAGCTTGCTGCATTTTCCCCAGTGAGAAACAGCCCTTTTCCAGTTTTACTCAAACCTAAGGCTCTCATGGAGTCCCCAGATCCCCCCCAGTCCCTCTGCCTGGGTTTCTCTTGCATGCCCAGCCTGCAGCAAAACCAACCTTTTCTCCAGCCACAGCAGGTAGGGTGGACAGTCACATTTCAGTGTCGTAAAGGCCTGACCAAATTGATGCTGAGGAAACTTTTGGAGTTCTGCTTTGGACATCAGTTGAAATCCCAGGACGATGTCCGACCAAAAAGGTATCTCTTCCTTGGGAGAGTTTTTGAAGACTTGCCACCTAAAAAGACACAGAGAAAAAGCTGTAAAACTTAGCTGCTGTTGCTCTGCTGTGTTATGTGTCATGGCAATCTTAGCATAAACCCAGGAACTCAGGAACCTGTTCCCGTCCACCAGTGCAGCTCTGTGAGGTTAACAGCAATGGGGAACCATCCCTGCCTGCTGCTGCAATACCCGCCTTGGCAAACAGGCAGAGGCTGCCACAGCCAAGCTCGAGGGTGACACACCAGGGTAAATCAACTGGAGAGAGTTCTTCCAGCTGCAGAAGTACAAATCCCCCTCACACAGTGTCCCCTCCACAGCTGCGGCCACCCCGGCTGGACCTTCTTGTAGGGCCACTTGCACACCTGGTCACATTTTTTGGGGTACCCATAAAGCCACGGAGTGCCCAGCCTCAACACTCCCAAGAGGCGAATTTCTGTGTACATAACAGGCAGCATAAAACACCCCAAACACACACACACCAAGTGCACCCCTATACCTAGTTGCTGAAGCTGGAAGATCCTGCAGTCCCATCCCTATGGAGACCACCCCTGCTGAAAGCAACTGGTGGATGACAGGGTGAAAAATATCAGTTATTAAAAGACATTTGGTGCTAGCCAGTCTTGAGTGGTTTCTCAGTGCATATCTATGCACAAATTTTGCTTGAAAAATACATCATATATGAGCAACTGCAATGCAGTTTCTTGGGAATACAGTCATAAGAGCTACTCCGTGAAAGGAAAACACCTGAATTCCAGCAGCTCCAACTCTCTGCCTGCTCCAGTACATAGCACAAACATACCAAAGGTTGTTCTTACCCAGAGACCAGGTGAATACCAGCCTCGGATGCCTCGGCTGAGTTGCTGATGGCGAAAAGGTAAGCGAAGGTCTCTTTGAACCACTGCTTCTGCACATGGATCGGTGTGCCTGCATGTAAACAAAACCAAACCTGCAGAGAGGAATAATGCAAAGAAGAGAAGCGTACAAGCCAGCGTCGAGGAGATGGGACACATGGAGAACACAGGTCACGGCACTTTTCTTCCTGAAGCTCTGTGCGTCGCTGCACACCTGGGCACACAGCCGCACGCACTGCCACAGGCGACGCCACGCCGGGTTGCACGCACCTGGGTAGGTGTGAGGGATGAGGATCCCGGCTGCGGTGTCACTCGTTGTGTCGGGGCTGAACTGGTCTGAAAGGACCGTCACGGAGCAGCTGGGACAAGTCTCCACGATGCACAGTGCTGTGGACAGGCCCACGAGTCCGGCGCCAACCACTGCAACCTTGGGTGCTGCCATCTCCAGGATGCAGAGCCAGAGGAGAGAGGTACCCAGTACCTACCTGCATTTGGAAACAACATACCCCGTGTCACCAGTATCCCTGCTGGACACCCTCGTCAGGCTGTGAAATACCCACACAAGATGTAATATAACCCCCCTGGGGCAGCTAATGGAAGACCAGTTACTCCACATGACCATCAGCCTTTGGTATGACGACAAATTTTTGAAAAGTATTTCAACAGCCAGTACCCCAACCTCAGGAGAAGAGCAAAGGGTGAGAGAGCGATCTGTACGTACAGCACCGGTGTTCAGGCTGCAGCGATCTGGGGCAAGGCTTTTTCAATAAAACCCAAGGAAGTGAGGCACCCATCAAGTTTTCCATTGTGTCAGGGGCAAAAGCTGGAGCTCTGGAGAAACTGGCTTTTAGGCACCATGAGCAAAAAGGTTGTTTGAACATCAGGATCCCCAGCAATGAGGTCTGTCACTGCCTGGGCAGCAGATGCAGATCACACAGGAGGCAAATGGGTCCAGTGCACTGTGGAGAAAGTTCTTCTTAACGTGCATCTTAGTTCCCCTGCTGTGCAGGGCTCCCCATCTGATCCTGAGCACCCAGTTATCTGCTTAGCTCTGTCCTAGAAAACGTGAATTTCAGCTATTAAACACAACGCACAGTTTCACAGGGCACAGCCTGGCTGTTTACACTCTCACATCCAAAAATTGTTTGGGCCACAATGCCTTGGCAGGGAAAGTGTGGGAAGAGAAGCAACCTGTACCTGGGGGGATTTTGTGCCCCTAGTGACCTAGAGGTCTCCAACCCATCCCTGGCCCCTCTACCTGCCAGTGTGACCCACTGCCTTGGACAGATTCGTGAGCATCTGAGGCTGCCATGCTCTCCTGGCAGCACAACGGTAGTCCCCAGGAGCCAGCCAAACTTGCTGCCCCAAGAGCCCGTGTATTTTTCTCTCTCTGCCTTGCTCTATAACCTGCTTTATGTCCTGGAGTGGCTCCACTCCACTCCTCAGCATCTTCAGCTGCTGTTTGCTACTCCAGGAGGTGCAGTGTCTCTACTTTCCCTTGTCCTGGCTGAGGTTTGGGGCTTGGCACCTGCCCTGGTGAGTGGCACACAGCTCCTGGTTGATAATCACCTGGCTGCCCGTCCCAGCAAGGTGCCAGCCTATGTGCCTGGCCACGGCCAGCAAACGGGTTTCACGCTGGCAGAGGCACGAAGCACAACTGAACCTTGCAACTCGGTGCACCCTGCAAACTCCCTGAAGTCAGGAACTAAATGGGCCCCAAAGAGACTGGGCAACCTCAAACGTGATAAATCCTTTAGCAGTTTTGGAACAGGTGAGCTGGCACCCGCTGGCTCAGGCACTCCTGCGAGGGGTTGCTGCCAAAAGCTGAGCAGGGATGTAGGGGGAGAATCTCCTCTGTCTATAGCTCTTATGTTTTCCTGCAGTATCAATCAATATTCACTCTTGGAGAGGATGCTGAGTGATATGGACCTTCGGTCTTGCTCCCTTAGGGTCTTGCTTTCACCTACAGGACTCGCTCTTCCTTGATTGTAGAAATCCAGCCTCCCTAATTGCATTCCGAGAACCTTTTACGGAATGCAGTGCCTGCAGTTACAAGGATGGGCTGATTTCCCATCTTCCTGTGGCTTTTGGAAGCTGTGATGTAAGTTTAGGCAGGACAGACTGTGTGGGATTACGATAGGTCAGGTTTGTTCAAGAGATCCTTGCTCATAACCCCTCCACACAGCTTCTCACTTACCCCTGAGGCTTCACTACTTCCAATTTGATGTCCATACTATGTAGGAAGGGAGAGAGGAGCAGGCACCGTTGCCCATCACTGCATTCCTTCTGCAGCCGAAGGTTGTTACAATCCCTCTTCTTCCTCTCAGGGAGATGCTTACATTTCTCCCTGTTAATTATTACATCTTCTTTCACCAGCTGACTACAAAAGCACCCACACAGCAGGGAAAGGGGACGCAGTGCAGAGGTAAAGATGAGCCCTGAACCAGAACTGCTGGCCTGCACCGCTGCCACTCACCAACCCAACCTGAAAAACTGCAGATTTGAACAGGAGCTGCACCTCACAGCCCTACCACCAGCCCAGGCTGCCTTAGGTACCTGCAGCAGGAACAGCCATGGAGGGGCAGAGCACAGACAGCATCTGCTTCTCTGCCACAGTCTCCAGAATATTTTGTACTGGTCATTGTTATTAAAAAAAAAAAAAAAGAAAAAAAAAAAAACACAGAAAAGAATAAGAAGATAAAAAAAGAATAACAGGAAATTACGGAAATGTTAATAATGTTAATAATGCTGAATTTACTTTTGTCATGACAATTCGTTCTGAGAAAGGTCTCTAAACACATTTTCAATAACAAACCTTCTCACTCGGCGCTGGCAGCTGTGGAAATGGCGTGTGGCTGTCAGCACGCTCGGCGAGCCTCCCGGCTGTCCGCAGACGACCACAGTCCTGTCGGAACATATGCAGCGGGGACATTATGCATCTGCCAGAGACGTGCTCCCGGCCGCCCCTCACCGCTCTCGTTCGCTGAAGCCCTTGGACCGTGATGGGGATGGAATTTCCCGACTGACCTCCCCGCCGCTGGGGGAGAAAGGGGAGCTGCGGTTCGGCGAAGGTCCAGGTTTCGCAAGTCTTCCCAATTCTGATGGGGTTTTCGCAGATGAGCCGGTTCGGTATCAACAGATCCCAGCACTGCAAAGGCCAGTGAGGGTGAGAAAGGGGCAGCCGGTGGCACCGGAGCCTGCGGGAACGGCTCGTAAGACCATGACGGGCACCCACTGAACACGCCGATTTTCTAGCACTTAACTGCTGCGACCCAGGAGCACATCAAGGCTGAAGGTGCTAATGAGCCAAAAATTAACCGGGTGCAAAGCAAAGGCTACACGTTCTTGTATGAGCAAGTGCAGCTTGGGCTTTGTGGAGCCACTGACCTCGCTGGGAGCAGGAGGCTCACCTGTGGCTCTGCCCAGGCAGCCCAGCCTGCCCCAGCAGGGAGCCCTGCACCTTGCCGGGAGGCCCCAGGAGGAGAAACTATTTTCAGCTGATGTGGCAGGCCAGCTTAATGCCAGCAGCGGGATGACACTTCTCACCTCCTCAGACTGGCTCGGGCTGAGGGTTTTGCAAAAATCAGCATTTAAAAGGCAAATCAGGCGCAGCAACTGTTGGGGAGGGAGAGAGAGGGTGTCAGGTACCGTTTAGCTCTCAGTCCTTTCCTAGTGTCAGCAGAACAGGACAGAAGCTGGACAGAGCCTCCTGGAGTTGTAATTCTCCAGCAAAGAGGGCACTGGCTGCTTGATATGGGCTTCGTGTCCCTGCCACCCCCCTGCTCCTCCCAGGCCAGAACATTTTTTAAAATATTGCAACATTTTGTGGTGGGACTCAATCTTCCAACTCACAGAATCACAGAATCTTCTAGGTTGGAAGGGACCTTAAAGATCATCTTGTCCAACCGTCAACCTAACTGACAAA
>JAOXNO010000024.1:73175373-73216033 GCA_028565335.1 Limnodromus scolopaceus | reverse complement strand
GTAGTTCCCTGGGTCCTCCTTCTTGCCCTTTTTGTAGACTGGTGTGATATTTGCCTTCCTCCAGTCCTCAGGCACCTCTCCTGTTCTCCAAGACCTCTCAGAAATGATGGAGAGTGGCTCAGCGATAACATCTGCCAGTTCTCTCAGCACTCATGGGCGCATCCCATCAGGGCCCATAGACTTATGCAGGTACCTGCTTCCACTCCCCCTCATCCTCTCTTACTTCCCCTCCTCCTGCCCGGTGGCAAGAGGGCAAGGGATCCTCTTCCCCTCGTGGAGCCTTCCCTTGCTCCTTTTTCCCCAGGGACGGCAGGGTGTTGCAAACGGTCCTTAGTCTTTCTGCTTCCTCTTTTAGCTCAGCCACCAGGCTGAGCAGACCGCGGACCTGCTCACAGCGCACACAGGCGCTGTCTCTGCTGTCCTCCTGTAAGAGTGACAGACGTTCCAAGCAGCCCGTCGCCCGGACGGCTGCGCGTCGCCGCGGCAGGTCGGTTTGGCAGGCTCTGTTCCTCCTGACTGCGGCTGCAGACCGAGCGGCGACCACCTTGGATGTTTTCATTCTCTTCAGCCCGCTCGGCCTGAGCTCCCCTGGCACGGCACCGGCCTGCGCTTGCTGCCTTTAAATCTCCGCGTGGCCCCTGGCCACGCCCCCTCCGCGTCTGATTGGCTGCCGCGGACTTCCGGGTTCCGGCTGGGGCGGGGGCTGTGCGCTGGGGGGTCCCTGAGCTGGGAACCGCCCCCCTGTGCAGCGCCATACAGCCCTCTCCCCGGGCTCACCTCCCTGCTCGTCGCTGCCGCTGCTGCCGCCTCGCCGACCAGAAAAGGTCCCTTTTCTCCCTTCCTTTTTTTGCAGATCATGCTTTCATTTATTCACTTCCCCGGTTTACAAGCACCCTCGGTGTTGCTTCCCTTGGACTGACCCCAGGGAGAGGTTTTCGCAGGCTCTTTGCCAAAGGTAGCCACGTTGACTTAGGAAGCTCAATCCATTCCTGGGAGTTTACTGAGGAGGGGCCCCCGATTTTGGCCTTTTGACTCTGCCCCGGTCCCTTTTCTGTCATGTGGGCTGCTCTGTGAGATGTACATTTGGGACCTGCCACAGGAAGAAAGCGAGAATGATCTTTCTTCACCGAACAAGGGACTCTGGAGGCGCCTTGGGATCCCCTCAGCCTTTCTGCACATACAGCACCACTGCCAGAGGGCAGGTATTTCTGAGCCATCATCAAAGGAGACCCCACGGCTACCAGGGTGGCCTCAGCTCCTCCTTTAGACAGCTGTTCGCACAGGCATGCACGGGAAATACCTCCTCAAGGAGACGAGGTTATACCCACCCTATAAGGTACCAACCACAGTGAGCTCCACCAGCAACACCTACGCGCCAGGCGATGCTCTGGCCTTCCTCCCAGCCCAGAGAGGTCTGCGCTGCCTCCTCCCCGCTGGGAGAAGGTTGTTGCTGAACCCCTTGCCTCTCCCGTGCGGGGAGAGGCGGGGGGAAGCAGGGAGAAGCTGAGGTTTAACATACCCCGAGCTGCCTCCCCACCGGAGGTCACAGATCACGCACCCCCGGCCAAACCCTGCGGCTCAACCTCTCCTGCCACAATCTGTGGTGACAGCCATCGCACGGCCACTTCTCCGTGTCGCCTAAACCCCTCCCTGCCCGGCCTTAACGAATTGGTTTGTGCCCCGTGGAAAATCCCCAGGGCAGCCCCAGGTCACGGCGCAGCGCACCCCCCCACACACACCCCCGCCTTCCCCCGCGGGCGCCGCCGTCTAACACTTCCCTCCCAAAACCAACAAAGTGTGTTGGGGGAGGGGGGTAGAGAAGGCGATACCTGGTGAGGAGGAGGCCCCCGGTCCCGCCTGGAAGAGCCGTCCCGCGGGGAAGCGGAGCGGGAGAGGGCTCAGCGCGCTGCCCGCAGCTCCCCGGCCCCGCGTCCCGCCGCTAATGAAGGAGCTGTTTGTGCCGGGGCAAAGGCCGCCTCCAGCCCTGGCACCTCTCCCGGGAGAGCCCGGCCGGAGCCGTGCCCTTCACCGCCCGCCGAGAACTTTTTTTCCTTGAGGATTCCCCCAGAGGAGGTTCAAGGGGCCCTGCTGTCCTGTACGGAATGTATTGTCTTTTTTCCTCCCCTTACAAGCAATTAATTATGTTCTGAATGTTTCTGAAGCTGCCCTAAGACTGCGGTAGTGCTTGGGCAATCGTGGGAGCAGTCAGGACGGCACAGAAATGCAAGCTGGGTTGCGGTACCAACTCTTACAGTAATTTCACAGAGAAACTCTCACTCTTTCATGGGCTGAAGTATTTTGGAAGGGTGAACACACTGTGTTTTGCTAAAGTGCCCATAACCAAGGCACACCATACTTTACAATGAAGAAAAAAGCTCTTTTTTGTCCTTTCTATGTAATCTAGATGTACAACTTCCCACCACAAGTCCATGGAGGCATCTATAAGGGGAAACAATTTCAGCTCTTTGGCGTTGCCGTTATTTTTCTTACCTCTGCTCCTCCCTAAAATGAGCAGCACAATAAAAAGCCTCTTTGGTCTAACTCCCAGAGCCCTGATTAACTGAAGATCAGACGTTCTGGATTGAGGCCTTCAAGATATGAAAAACTTTTTGCTGCAGATGTTGGTCCTCTCGTGAAAGATGGGAAAAAGCACAAGGACAGACGAGAAGCTCCGTACATCAGCCCAATTGCTAAAGAGCCCCTGGATGTTTGTGTATATATTGTCCTGTGTATTGAGCACAGCGTTTAATTTTGAACTAACAAATAATTGGCTAAAATAGTACTCCAAGTGCAACATTCAGCTATTTGTATTTTGAGAACACTCCTGACAAGCTCTGTGACAGGGGCTACTGTACCCTTTGACTGAGTGCAAGTCACGATTTGGTTACTCAGGGAGAGAGTGCCCACCTTCTGGCACAGAACAAACACAGCCCTGACTGTACTTGGAGCTGCTTGTGAAGAGTGACCCGGCAGTGGCAACCCGGCACACCACCAGCCCAGCTCGAGCAGCGCTTAAAAAGTGTTTACCTCGGCATTCCCTTTGGTTTGTGCGCTCTCTCCCATAGAGCAGTAAAGATAAGCAGAAATGACCTTTGTGAACGCAGCACTGCTGACTTGTTTCTGATCTTATGAATGACATGGATCACTGCCACTTCTTTAACCAGTTCAAAGATCAAGTCAAGCACCAGTGTCCACAGAAAGTTACCGCTTCAGCAAGGAGGTTAAGCTGCTCCTCATTTTGCTGTTTTCTGGTGTTGTTTGCTTACTTCTGGTGGAATTCTCTCAATGTGAGGAAGATACCAGCAGTCCTGACATTCCTATTGGAAAGCTTTGTGAAAATATTTACTGAGAGATTGCCCATTTATCCCTCGTTCTTTTGCTATTTTCATGATCGCCTCAGTCAAAAACACTTTTAATTCGTATCACTGGCAGTAAGACTGTGGAAGAAACTTCATAAGAATCACCCCTTGGTGCTGGTTTTTTCGTATTCCTGTGCAAGTCCACTCATCTCCACACAGAACACTATGAGACAACGTTAATGACAGGATGCCCATGAGCACTCCATGGCTGGATCCTACTCATCTGCACCAAACACCCGAGCAGTATCCAGGCCTGTGCATTAGACAGGAATGCAGAGGGGGGTGAGTTGATTTGTTACTAAATGAGATATTCCCCATTACTTCTAATTATTTGGAAACCTAGGTTAGCAATTTCTGTGAAAGAGCTCATTTTGTGCACAAACCTCTCTGCAATCATTTTTATACATCAGACATATTTAAAAAAAAAGGGCATGCTTCCCCATTTCAGATACATTTTAGTCTTGATTTTTCTCGGCCTGATTGAACTCAGTGCTCTTGAAATCAGTATATCGGGGATGATTCAAATTTCTCAACTTTAGCAAACAAATACTTGAATCATTGACTATGGTAACTTTCAGGGAGGAACCTAAATCACCTGGCAGGGACATATGAAGCCTTTAAAACATGAGTTATGGGTGTAACTTGATCAGAAAACATAAGATTAATAAAATATGCATGGAAAATTGAGTAACTTGCACTAATTAGAGGTTAAGGGAAGTGGAAAATAAATGGGTTCCTGAGAAGAGCTAAGGGGACAAATCACAAAGAACAGAGCTACAAATTGCTGCAATTCTCACTTTCGTTATGCTGTCTGCCCACTCCTGTTCCTGCATGAACACCACCAAGTAGTTACAAGTTATGTTGCTAGGTCATTCCTGTAGTCACCTACTCTCTTTCCTGATCAACTCACACCCATTCTACAATAGCTGCAGTTATTTTTGTCACTACTGAATGTGTCTGAGGGACTACTTCCCCAGCCAGCTTATACAAATAAAGGCAAAAAAGAATCATACTCTTCCTGCAACTGAAATGCAAATCATGGCACATTTTTAATGCACATTTTGTCATAGTCACCATCTAACGCATTACCCAAACCTTGGTCTACACCTGCAAACACAAGCGGGGAAAACACACACACACATACACGTGATACTTGCCAGCCTGAACCGTGGAACGGTCTCCGTGGAACGCTGAAGCGCCAGCCCAGCTCCTTCCTACAAAGGAGCAGGTACCAAACTGAGAGCTGGTGACAGAAGTTCATGAAATTTCGTAAAAGTGTAAAGATTAAATGAGGTGTGTTTGATTTTATTCTTGCACATAATTGCAGAAAATAAATACTCATTAAAATATCTTTAACATATATTGTATTAAATCCACATATTCTGGGCAAACAAACTCCTTCCTATGAGTAACTACTTCCCCCATGTTGCCAAAAACACATGCTCCACCTGGTACAGAATCTTGTACAAAATTATTAGCTTACCAGAACACAGATGTGCTTTAATCTTTCTTCCTGAGAGATGTAACAATGCAGATACTGCTTTACTGCATTTACTAGAATTTTTCCTGATAGAATTAACCTTCTCTTTTGTCAACACTCATATATTTATATTTTTTTTAATCTTTGAGTTTAATTTCTCCCCTATGAATTGATCCTGTGATTCAGTCAGGCATCTTTATGACATTTGTAAAGGGCATAGAATGAATCCAGACCCTCCTTTTTGCAGCCACAAATGCCTTTCTGGCATCATGCCTCCATGACACAAGTGACCTCACCTTTTTATAAGCCCTCGTTGAAAGGGACTCACAGGCCTTACATGTTGCTGAGTCCAATACTGCGGAGCCTTTCTAAGTGACTGCACCTAAGGAGTTAATAAAAATAAGCTGTGAAAGACAGAAGAGAACGCCAAAGAGTCCTTCACTTCATCCCGGAGCTGGGATGTCAGACCATCTTCTGTTTCTGCAGAGCTGTTACACAAAAGCCCTCAGCCTTCAGGCAGGATTCACTCCCTTGTTCAGACATTCAGGGTACCACCCAAAGCGTTTGACAGACTGCACATAGTTTGCTTATCTTTTTTTTTTTTTTCCTTACATAGTTGTTTAAACTATAGAAATTTGCACCAAAAAATTGAATTGAACTCTTAAAGTAGAAGATACATCTTTTCACATATTTTAAAATATAGATTCAAAGCATCAAACACATTTATTTACTCTTTTTCCTTAGTTATCATTAAACTAATGATAATTGTTCTCATTCCTATATTTAACCCAGAAAGTATGTTCTTAACAAACTGCAAGAATGTCTAATGAAACATGATACCACATTTAGGACAAACACATCTGTCATTGTGCAAGAGTGACCAGCAATTAAGACAGATATCCAGTATCTCAAAAAATCATTATTTAACTCCAGAGACATAGATCAGCACAATAAATTTGTACTAAGATAGAGATGACAAATAGACAAATAAAAGAACTTAAGGACTCAGAAAAGAAACTACGAAAAGGAATTCTTTTTATGAGCAATGAGTGGAAAATATGCCCCACAGCAACAGAAGCATTTGTTCTCAATAGATAATCTATGAATATCAGAGAGATATTCAGAAGAGAAACCGATCAACTTACCCTGTCTATGCTATGTTTTTAACGTATGACTAGTGTTAAACATATTTTTGTCCACATGGAAAAAACAAGCAAACAGAACTGCTAGATACATATAAAGACATGCTATTTCCCTTTTTACAGTAATATGTTTCCTCAGGTTAAAGAACAGGATACCCCAAGGAATCCTCTAAGCTAAGATCACAAAAGGTGTACCTGTACATCAGTGAACTTTTTATTTCCAGGAAAAAAAAGGTAACATCATTTGTTCAAGGAAATTCAGGTCTCATTTGGATCAAAGACCAAATACCAACTGACTTCAGTGACAGAAGGAACTGACTTTCAGGATTAAAAGCCGTCAAGCTACATTGTGTTTTAGAATCATCATTAAGTTTGAGCCTGTAAGGACTGCACACTATCATTGTGCATTTACGTTTTTTCTTTCTTCTTTTTTTTTTTTCCTTTACCGTATGTATACCAATTACAGATGACCAGGTCCTGAATCCCTCAAGTCAAAGCAACGCATAACGTGTATTGACTGCTCTTAGCAGGATAACCCCCAAGTCAGTTATTTGGCAGGTAAGGAAGT
This sequence comes from Limnodromus scolopaceus, assembly GCA_028565335.1. Classification (NCBI taxonomy): domain Eukaryota; kingdom Metazoa; phylum Chordata; class Aves; order Charadriiformes; family Scolopacidae; genus Limnodromus; species Limnodromus scolopaceus. The sequence goes on along the minus strand of JAOXNO010000024.1, from coordinate 73,209,484 downwards.
AGAAAAATTAATTCTAATTGTTCTTTAGTATCTTGTTAGACTGTACTGTCCCCAGCACTCAAGACTACGGAGTTTAAGACAGAACCTTGTACTAATAAAGAGGGAGTATCAGTGTGAAACAACCCCAAAATAATGCAATTACTCGGAGCTCTGGGGGAGGTATGTGGTTGCAATGTCAGACAGTACCAGTTTTATTCCTTATTAGGTCTATTGCATGACATTTTCTTTTTTCGCATGGTCAAACCCCTGTTTAAGCCAGGGCATGCGGGGTTTGCCAACAGATCTTGCAGATAAGGAGGGTTGTTCTGCTCCGGAAGTGGAGGGGTATCTGAAAGCAGTGGAAGAATACCAGGTCTGGCCTTCAGCAAAATAGAAAACCACAGCATGTGAGTCATCCTGTCTTCAGTCATCAAAGTATGTATTCAAGTCGTTCTCTGAATAATGATGGGATTACTCACACGGGTAAGGTTAAGCACATGCTTTTGCTGAACTAATATATCTGGACAGAGGCCATAGTATTCTATGCAGTTCTCTTTGGAGGTTTTCTCTGCAAATACTGGAACACCCACAGAATTGAAGGGAGCACAAAGATCCCTTTCAGCTCTCCATGTAGTTACCACACAGAAACTCCCTGAACCTAAACTTACTGATTTTGCTTGGCTTTGAAGCATGTTAGTCCTCATATAGGATATGATTTTGTCCTAATATGAGGACCAAAATGCTATTTGACACTCTAGGACAGCACAGTGAAGAAAAAGTCTTTTATAAGGGGATATAAGCCGTTATTCTGATTTCAGAAGTCATTGAGGCTAATGACTGTGCAGATATAATTGAAAAATGTGACCATTAAACTCTACAGAATATAGAATATTTATCTACAGTAATATAGATGTCATATTTTGGGGTACACGGCAAAGAAGTAAATAAGGGAAGACTTGTTTTGATGAGATTGTACCAGCTAGCACGAGAACAGGTGCTTAAGATGAGAAGAACTCTGATTTCAAACCAGGGCTGACAGGGTTCACGCAGCCCAAGCAAAAGAGGGTTGTCAGCATCCCAACACACAGAAATTTCATGTGCCACCCCCTTCAAACCAAGGGTGGCCGACGGAAGAGGGTTACAGATCCTCAGGCAAGGAGGAAACCCCCAGGCCTGGAGGTAGACTGAAAAAGGGGAGGTGGGACAGAAAGCCATAAAAATAGCAGCCAGTGTGATGCATTTCTATCAGTTTTCTGTGGTCCACAGTCATAAGGTACGATTGCTGCACATGAGGTGTAACAACAGTGGGACATTTACAGACACTTTGACTAAACCGACTGGAATAACTGGTAACTGTTCTATTGATCAGTGTCCTCTAGCTACTATTTTTTAAATTATATTTTTTTAATTGATTTTGTGTGGTGTAAGTTAAAAATGAGCTACAGACAGCTGATCTATGAGAAAAAATGGTATGTAGATACAATGCCTACTAATCATTCATTAACAACTAAGTCCACCTCTGTGCAGAGAGACCATTTGTGAGTTATTCTGCTCCACTGAGGCTTGAGATGGAGGCATTTGGCAAAGTTGCTGGTGTAGCTCTTGAAAGTTATGAAGAATCTGATGATAGATCTGAGCTGAAATAATTGAGAAGGGGAGCACTGAAATAATGGTCTGGAATGAATGTGACTTTCAAAGGCATCAGATATTTTAGTTTACCTAAACTAAAAAGAACTTACTAAGACAACAGTAGATCCAGTGAACATTTTTTTCTAAACCACTAATAAAAATACATTTGCCATTCAACAAAATGAAGAGTACACAAACTATTTGCACATTTTGCAAACTTATTATTAGTTTTTCAGTCAGAAGTGGTTCCACAGAATACCTTCCTTTGTTAGCAATGGCACCTTTTCTAGTAGAAAACCAGAAAAAAAGAGAATAAATTAGTTTGAAATTATTGATACAAATTGATGCAAAGTTAGGGCTTCTCTTGCATTATACCTGTTTGAGTTTACCATGTTTTGAAGTCTCAAGCCTGTAACTGTCAGCTGCAACAGGATGGGAGCAGACAAGGCACTTTGTGGTTGGGTCTACAAATCTAACTGCAGAAAATGTGAAGCAAAGCATTTGCATATTTTTACATATGTGTAATCAGGTAGGTTCCAACACTTAGAGTAATTATTCCAAATGGTCACAGCAAGTCAGGCAAGTTTTCTAAAGGATCTAGAATCCTGTCAAATTTTCTGCAGTACCTCAGTCACATGGAAATGTTTTTTTTATATTTGCTCTGTTGAAAAGTCAAGACTGGATACAAATTTAAAGGCAGAGATTCTATAGAATGGTCACATTTCTTGAATAAAAATATCTTATAAATTATATAATGATTAAAATTGGAAACAGCCATTTTGCTGTTGCTTTATTTTTCAGTGCTGACTGTTTCTTGATCAAACATCTCTATCTTTTCTAATGCTGCACCACTGTCTGCTGGAGGAGTCTTTCCTGAACAGCTCGTCTTCTTTCTTCCAATTTCTGTAGCTTCCACCAAAGTATTAGTCAATGGTTTTCCCAGTGTTTCTGGAAGCATTATTGTTAATATTCCACTCAGAAGAGCCATGATTCCAACGAGCAACTAGAAGAAATAAACAGTAGCTGTAAAGGCAGAAATGTCTTTCAAGTTATGCACATCTTTGATCTTGCTTGAACAAACATTTAAAATAAAGCACAAGGAACTATAATGTAAAGCAAAGAGTGTAAGTCTTAAATGTTGACTATATAAAAGATCTGCCTTTTTTGTTGCATAAATGAAAGATTTTGCAGCAGAACTAATGAAGAGTAAGTGAAGTATTTTGTTCCACTAGGGATGAATGCAGTGCAAACAGGAATAATTTTGCTTGAGAAAACAATACATATATCTTCATTTGGTATTTCTACTATCAGGTATGTATTTAAGAACTGATTACAGGATTGCATGCATTTTTACATGCATGTTCATAGAGGTACAATTTCCCTGCCACCTGTAATCTCAGTTTGCACTCTAACTCCTGAACATATTCCCCCTGTACCTCTGTGCCTGTTCCTCCTGCAGACACAGATCAGAATTTCTCAGTATGCATCACTGCTGGACTGGAGCCACAGAAGTGCACATCCCTGCTCAGGAGAGGACCTCAGCAGTTAATGAATCTAGGTCTCAACAGGATTACTTTGCTAAACTGCAGTTTCAAGGATCTTTTCGAGGTGCAGGCATCTACTGACATTTGTGGTGGGATCACATGTTGGGTTTGTACATGGTGTACACAGTTCCATAACGACAGCTCACTTCAGCATGAGCGGTGCAAGGATCAGGATCATGTGTGGTAGATTCAGAAGCACACACATGCTCCAGGAGTATCTTTTCCTTCCCTTCATTTTCATGCCTTTTTCAATGAGAACAATTCACGCTTTCCTTCTTTGAAGGATAGAACAGCATTAAAACCCTGACATTCTTCCAAAGCCAGGTTATAAATGACCCAAATCTCTCCTGATAGAAATGCTTCCACAGAGTATATCATGCTTGGCCTCAGTATTTTTCCATTTTATGACTGTGCACTTTGATACTGTATTATCCTTATCTCGCACTCTGCTGATTCTCAGGTCTAGTCCCGTTTGTTCAATGCTTTCTTTCCAAGTGTGAGAGAGAGCATTTGGAATCACTGTGCCTGTGTCTCTCACACAGAGGTTGAGACAAGAACTGGCCAGCTGCCACCTGCAGCTAAGCCAGACTTTCTCCTTAAGTCAGAAAGGTGCTTTAAAATTGGAATTCTCCATTACTATTTTCATGCAAATGCACCGTGCTGCTTTTGCCCCCCCCCCACTTCCAAAAGAGGACAGCCTGTCTCAAGCACTCTTTTGAGAAGCAGAATTCACACTGTTGCATACACTCCTCTTTTTGCACTTGCATAAAATATAGAGGCTGACAAAAATTTAAGCAAAATACTGTTGAATACTACAAATTACAGTGAAAATAATAAAGTCGTGTTATTACCAAGAAAAATTTAAAAAAATCCTAGCAGTAACAGGACCAGGGGAAATGGCGCTGAGTGACAAACTGAAGGAAATCCTTGCAGACATATATACGTAGCAGGAGCAATATTTGAAGATATATTCCAAAATAATAAAGTCTCAACTCTGAGTGTTAAAACTCTTGTCCTCTATTAAAACGTGATTTTCTGCCATGGTAGGGCAGGGTGAATTGACACATGGCAGCTATTCCACAGTAACCTGTCTGATGCATGTCCTTTAGGTTGTCATAAGTTTGAGGATAATGAGGGCTCTTAAGGATATTGAAGCTTATGGGTACCCGTACGCTTGGAGTTTATGAGACCAGGGTCACTACCGATGCCCAAGAGAACAGAAGGTTAAAGCAACGCTGTGGGCTTTGAGTATGTGTCTCTCCTCCTTTTCAGTTAGTCTTTTAGACACTTTTCATTCTTCTCATGTTTTCCTTCCTCATAAACCTACCTCTCTTTCCCCTGCAGACTCTCACTATTCTGTCAGCGTACACACCACCACCTTTCCTGCCTTTTCATCTCAGCTCTCATAACTCCATTCCATCACGTTAGTGTTTTTTCAGTGTGAAAGCTTCTGCATGCCGACTAACACAGCGCGTCTCCCTTCTCCCTAACCCTACAAAGCATTTTCCAGTATTTCCAACGAAAGACAGAATATGAAACAATTAAGTCACAGTATATTAACAAATTGACTTCTCAGATGCCATCTACCTTTTCAGGGGCAGTAACCACACGTATCAATGAAGTTACTGACATTTAGTCAAAGCAAGTCTTGCAGTCTTATCTTGGCATATTTCTTCATAGTACTTCTGACATAATTTAGCTCTTTTCTTGCTCATAACAAATGTGTACATTTTATGTGTATTATTTTACATATATAATTCAGCATCAGAAAATGTTCTTCTGATATAGTCAGCAAGTTAAATACTTATGGAATAAAGTGTACTATTGAACAAATAAAGTATTTAGGTGTGTTTAAGCTCCATTGAAGTTAATTTGACAGGAGTACCTGCTTAAATTGCTTTCTCAGGGTCTTAATTTGAAATCTGACTTTCTGCTTAGTCAAACACTCAAAGTATTCCCAGCACTTCAGTAGAGCCAGCAGCTTCTAACAGCTGCCACAAATAACTTCAAAAATAGATGCACGGCCATTTTTCATGTGTCTTTCTCCCTACTCGGAGCAACAATTTTAATTTCACAGTGGTCTAAGACCAGAACTTAATATATTCAGTCTAGAACAAAAGATAATTTGAATTAAATATCCATATAAAATAATACTTTTACTTCTGAGAACAAATGACTAGTCTGCTATTTATATTTATATCCACATCTGATGGCTCTAAACCAATTTAAAATGTGATCTTATTTACAAAATTCCTACTTCAACAAAAAAAGATTAAATTTTGCCCTGAAAATCCACTAGTATTAGACATAGGATTTCCATTCATTTAACTCTACCAACCTTAGTGAAGGTTTGGGTTTTTTTTTTTAATTTATAATTTATGGTTTATCTGAGAGAAAAATTAAGTCTGTTAAAGGGCTACTGTGACATAATTCTTAGCAGCTGAGAAATAGAAGTTGGTTATACATGGAGTAGTTGCTTTACTGTAAGTTTTCTAGAAAGTTGTCACATGAAAAACATACTTGGAAAGTTATTTGAGATTTGTAGGCATTCAAATGAGAGGCATTAATCACAGGTGGCATAACTGTACATGAGACAGACTGTCAAACAAATAGCAGTAGTAACTGACAATGTGTGGTGTATACAATAGATCAACATGATGTGTATCAGTTTACTTACAAATGTAATCTGTTTCATTTCATTTCCATTCCAAAACACGTTACCTGAGACTTGGCATGCTACTCTCCAACTCAAGGCAAGCCTATTTAATAAACTGACAAATGTTTCATAATAGGAGCTAATAACGAAAATATGTTCACTGTGAACTACTACACAACTCTGCAAATACTCTGGATACTTTTTGTACACTGAGAGTTGCTCATAGCCGAAATAATTCCTGTTTATACTGCCACTGACACTGCTTTCCAGCATGTTGGAGCATTCCCCATCTGTGGTTTAACTGTAGCACTTCTGCACAGATAAAGCTTATCTCAGCCAGTAAAGGCAAAACACTCACAAGAGAAAAAGAATGTTTTCCCACGACCACTCTGTTGTGCAAATGTTTCCCCAACTTTTCTGGGATGTTATCTTGGTTTGTATGGGGCCATTATTAAGAAAGAAAACATTTTTTAGGAGCTTGAGGGAATAAATTAATTTGTGGTCTGCTTCATCCTCTTAACTTTCATCCAAAACAACTGAAATTAATTAATTTAAATAATGAAAAAAGTTCCCAAGAATTCTCTGAAACCAATCTCTAGCATCTATAATTGAATAATTTATAGTTGCAAAATCAAAAGGACACAATGCCACTTTTCCAGGAAATTCCAACGTGGTAGACAAAACTAGAGTAAGAGTCCAGGTGAAAGGCACATGCCATTACATTTGCACCTTCTGACATGTGTAATCTACATATAACATTGGTGTGCTTGTCAAGTGAATTCTCAGGGTTTTTGAAAGTACTGAAACTATTTTAAAATCATTAATAAACCCTTCTTTACTTAAAGCTTTAATATAAACTTCATAATTCCTTCTGTTTTTAAATGTATGGACATAAATTATCCTTCAGGAGTAAAAAAGGGATTGAATAACTGCAGGATTTCTAAGCAGCAAATGCTTCATAACATAAATGTAATGAAGAAATGTGATTAATTTTTGAGCAGGAAATACATAAAACTTTTTGTCCAAAATGGATTTGAAGCTACATAATGCAGACAAAATGCCCAAAGTCCATGAAGGAATGGTCCCATCTGTTTTCTTGGGGCAACTGGAGGTAGAAGACAAAACCTAATGGTAGCATGATCTGGAGTCACCTATAAGTAGGATGTGCTTAATGCATCCAACCAAGGTCCTGTTGGCTGTCACCTCATCAAGATACCATTTGCTTCTCTTTTTTCTATCTATCTCATGAATTCTTTTGTTTCATTCTTGTAAAAGACAAATGCACAAAAGGAGCTTTGGGACAGCTGTGGAGATGAAGTATAGTAAGCATAAGACATTCTTCATCCTTTGGAAGGCTATTCCAAAGATGCAATGTCCTAGGAAAGCCATGGAAAAGACTAAGGAATAATACTAAGAAAAACCAATCACCTATGTGGAATTCCAAGAATGGAAGAACTATGCCTTTGAAAAAAGGCAAGAGTAAATCATGAGCATGGTCAAGAACTGCTAGGCTTGCAGAGTAAAGAAGTATGGATTAAGACACTTCCTGATGCTACATGGTAAATAAAGTATTTTTTTATGGGAAATGTTTTTATCAATTTTATACTAGGATTCAGAGCATACATATGTTTACGTCTTCCATTGTAAAAGCTTTTTAGAAGATTTCAGTGACTCAATTCTCCCTTCTGCTTTAGCTGCGAATTTTTTACAATATGAAGTTACTTTGAGACTTAAAATTTAGAACAAGAATGGTTCATCCAATTTCCTTTTCAAAATAAAAGTTCAGTGTTTGGTTCCTGAGAAAACAAGTGACATATTCGCCTTTTCAAAACCAGAAACATTCGCCATGGAAATAAATACTTACAAGTGGCATGAAAATCCAAACACTTCTCAGATATACACAGAAAGGAGCAACCACACTTCCTACACGGCACATCATGCTTCCACTTCCAACAGCAAGCGATCTACACGTAAACCAAAGACTCTGATAAGAATTCTGGCAGATAAAGCAAACAATTAGAAATGCACAGACACTCAAAACATCAGTAGGATGATATGTGTCTTTATGCAATGGTACTAGGAAGCTATTGTAACACCAGTGTAAATTTATATTGTCATGAAATTCAGCTGCTTCTGTAATTAAGATTAAAAATGCAACAATAATTCAGCAGACACCACACAATGAACAACCAGGAATTTTAAGTCCTGTTTAAGAAAGTATTGAGTGTTCTTCTAGTTCTTCAATGAAACCAAAGTATGGACATGGAACTGAAAAACAAATAAAAATTTCTTATACAGCCAAATACTAAATTCTGAAGCAGCAGAGGAACTTATCCCATCCCAAGACTTTCAAACCACTGCCACTAATGTCCAGAGCTGCTGGATCTGGCCCAGGAGCATAACAAAGAAAAGGAAATAACAGCAAAATAATGAAAAATATATGACTGGTGAAAGTTCTTACCGTACAATTGTTGGGTACAGTTCTGCTGTGTAGAGATATATAAGGCCAAATGCCACACCTATTGAAAATTTTCCAGCCATATTTGCTAAGATAATTAATATATTGAAATCCTATTGAAAGAAAGCACAAATAAATACATTGCCAGAAAATAAGACTGTTCCAAACTTAAATTAAATCCTTCAAAATTTGTGACCCTTCTATAAATAATAAGCAATTCTTATTGCTTGCTTTTTTAAAATCAGTCTCAATAAGTAACTAGTTTCCATATAACTTTTTATCAGTCCTGATTCACTAAAGCCCTGGGAACATTTTATATGTGACTCCAGCAATGAAACTGTGAAACTTGCACTGAAAACACAGAAATCTATCTTAGACTGGCAGCTGTATTTCAAAAACAGCCTTTAATCAACTATATGATTTAGAAAGAGCAGCTGCATCTACAGACTTAAAAGCCCTTAAAATTAATTTCTACTATAGGAACACTTTCAACGGTACGTGACTAACCTGAGGTATGAACATAATTAAAACACAGATCAGTGCACTTAAAATAAGGAACGGAATGAGTGTGTTTCTCCTTCCCAGTTTGTCCATCCCAATGCAAGCAATGATATAGCAAGGCAACTCCACAGCACCTGTCAGTATGAAATTATTTTAAGTGATGATTACACATATTCATGTTATAACTCTAACTTCCCCTTTATGGCGGTTCATTTAATCTAGGGGGCATTAAATAAGTCAAATCTAGAGATAACCAGTGTGTTGGGTTACTTCATTTGGTAACAGAAATGGCAACAGAAGTCAGAAAACATGGCCTAAAATACGGTAGCAGGAGATGGAGAAGGAAGAGGGAGAGAGGTTTCACAGTGCAGAGCCACTCCGGTTCCCTTTGGGGTGGAAAATTACAGAAAACAGCAAGGCCACGATTCTGCTTTTATGACACTGGCACTTGTGAGTGAAAGCTCGCCACTTCCTGCTCTTCTGCTTCAGGTATTTTCACATCCACAGCTTAAGCGTGCCCACGAGGAGTACTGGTGGTGTCACACTGCCACACCTCTCGGGATTTGCCAGCTTCCACCCGGACACAGAACTGGAGCCACAGGCGCCTCAATCACCTCAATGTAAAAGGCGAGCAAGGTCTCTGCAGGTCCAGTTTTCTGAGTCAGTTCCACAAATACAGACTGGGGTTCCAGCTTTCTCTCTCTTCTCCATTAGAAAGAGGGCAGCTGCTTACAATATCCCACTCTTACCCAGATCGTCTCTTCCTAATGTCTCTTTCCAGAGAAAAACTTCCGCAGCGCGAAAGGAACTGGCGTTTGCCTGGGACTGTTCACAAGCCCTGCGTAAACAGCATTTGCCCCTAGACAAATTATTCTGAGCCTAAGCCAGCTCGGGCAGGTTTTAAGCCAACTTGCTCATGAAGAATGCTACGATGTCCAACGCAAGACTGGGGAAGAACGTAAGATACAGCCCTGAACAAACAGGCTGCATTCCTTTACTAAGCACGTATAGTATGTCAATATCAGGAAGCAATCTTTGGGGCCTCTGCTGGTAAAAGCAGGCTGCGGTTACTCAGTGTGCATTAGTCTGCAAAAATACTTTTGAAGGAGGTGGATGCGGTGGTTTATGCACTGTACTCCACCATAACATCTTTGTTTCTGTGCAACACCCCCAGGCACCCTTCAGCACGTCAGTCCACCAATACGCTATAATACGCAGCAACACAAGACTGAATTCACGAGCGCCCCAGTCCTTCTGTGTGCTTATGTACATGACCAGTCACATTCACTTTACTGAGTTCACTCAGTTGCATAAAGCAAAGCGCATGATTTAATTCTTTGCTGGTCAGAGCTGCGTGCCTGATCTAGAGTCTTCTGAAGTCAATGGAGTATTTCCACTGATCTTAACAAACTTTGGATCAGGCCTTGAATGCACGGAGCTGCCTTTATAAACAACCTTCATGCCAGGGGAAGATTACAGTCAGACAGACAGAATTAAAAGAACAGTACAATTAAATTAAAAATATACTTTGGAGAAAACTAAAATTACTCTTGCTTCTGAGAATTACAAATCTGTTTTCTACACAGACTGACTCAATATATTGTGACTGTAAGTGATTAAAGCAGAAATTATTTTCTCTCATTTTCCTAGTTTGTGCCTTTAACAGAGCCCTGTGAATTTTGTGTTGCTGGTCTGTTTCCCTGGGTGTTTGTGTGGAACTGCTATGTGCTTGCAGGGCAAACAGGAGACAAGTAGAATGCGGTTTTACAATCACAAAGACAGACGGAGAAGAATTTTGTACACCAACAAATTTTAGATTCTCTTTTTTTTCCAGAAACAGTGATATTTGGAGTGAATGATACTCCTCCTGTGCTAGTCAACTTTACGAAGCCTTAGCAAGAAACTTCTTAAACAAGATTCATAATTGAATGAACAAAGTTTAAAAATTGGCTGTCAAATCTCTAACCATTTCTAAATTTTATGTTCTAGTTCTGTCATAAACAGAATAAAGATCAAAAATATTTACCTATGAGAAATAGATTTAAATACTCATTGCCACCTAGATTGACGGAACTGAGGGAGAAGACGTAGTACCCCAAGCTCCCAGTGAACCAGATCAGCCAGACTGTGATGGTCCTTCTTGCAATGTGCCAATTGCAAAACAGATCTAAGATGTTGTGCTTCTTTGTTGAGGACGCGTCATTGCCACCCATTTCGCCATCCACTAGATCGTCTTGTTGGACTGAGCACAGTTCAGAAACTTTGCAGGGAGTGCTTACTTTATTCCATCTTGCCATTATATTAATTACTTTTTGTGCATCTTCGTATCTTTCCTCTGAGAGGAGCCAAAAAGGTGTTTCTGGGAGCATCCAGCAGCATAAGACAAAGGGAAGAGTCGCTATGGAGAGACATATCTGATAGACCCACCAGGTCCGGACCAAAAATCCTACAAGTGCCACAATCATAATTCCCACAGCAAAAAAAGCATGGACATGCATAGAAGCCCAGGTTCGTGCTTTAATGCCAACAAATTCAGTCACATAAACAAAAGCCACAACCAGATAGCCACTTGAAACCTGAGGGGGCGGGAGAGAGAGAGAAAAAAAAAAGAGTGAGATTTGTACCTACTCTCCTTGTGCAACAGCAGTAAAGACAACCAACCTACAGTGTTCCACATTTGTGTATGCTTAATTAATTAATTAAATGTCATCACACTGGCATGTCACACACTGACAGAAAAAAGGCAACCCTGAAAACAAATCACCTGTAGAAAAAGCTAACTCAAACCTTCAGACTACCCGGACACTGTATTTAAAAATGTGAAGTGATTCTGGATGCTTCTCTGCAGTGGGAGAGAGCCAGCAAAGAGACACCTGAAAAAGAGCCTAATTTTCTGATGTCACTAAGCTGTTCACCTCCAAAAATCAGGTCCCTTAATGACATAGCATAGAGGATGTTCAGGAAAATGAGGTCCCCTGAAGTAACTGCTACTTCTGAAAGTCTTGACCTTGGCTTTTAAGTAGACTATTCATAATCTGCATATCAGGGAACTGTAAATTTACTGAGAATTACCTTCCAAACCCTTGCGAACTATCTTATAAAATCAAATTTTAACAATATTGGAAAAGAATCTCATTTATAGGTTCTCATATGTTATCTAGCCATATTAATAGAATCCAATTACTGGCATGTTCTGTAGTATAGTATTTTTTCATTGAAAATATATATATTATTGAATAAATATATATATTTCAATTTCTCTAGCAACAGTCAAACTCTTGGTATCTCAAAACATTTCAAAACACAGCTAGAAAATCTAGACTAGAAAATATTCCAGTATATTTTTTTGATTAATCAAATTTCTGGTTAAAAATATTCCAGTTAATAAACTCTTACTCTGACCCCACTGAAACTGATAGGAAAGCTGTGCGGATCTCAGTGGCATGGGACCATAGCTTTAGACCTCCATCTCACAAATCAGTCCCAGTAGGCAGTTAAAACCTACAGCATCAGTCTGGTCAGAGCTTCTTGCTTTTCTAAAGTACCACAGCCCCCAGCAACAACAGCCAAGGGAGTCAGCAGAGGGACTCCTGTTGATCTCACTGCTCAAGGCTGAAATGCCCATGCAGTTTTTCCTGCTAGGAAATCCTTCTGAGCTCTAATCAGGCAAAGGGAGCTCCAGGTGCAAGGTTCTGTCTTGTCTAATGCACTGTCAGCAGGAATAAATTAAATTATGTGATTATTTCCAAATGTCTACCTCCTTTAAATAACTTACATAATTTTTCATGTGACAGCTTTCTAATTTCTTTATGCGTTATATAGTGAAAGACTACAAGTAGCATACTTTGGGATGTAAAATTGTCATTTAAAATTTGTTACTATATATATAAAACCTGAGTAGATATTAGATATATATCATACATATATACAAAAGTATGTGTATAGATATGCGTAAATACATATACTGGAATATCCTTAAGTACATACATCCAGGTTTGAAAACTATCTACCTATTTATTGAGATGTAGTTTAAAAGACCAGAGATGCATGGAAGAGAAAACATGCATCTCTCCTCCATCACTCGAAAGGGTAGAGATAAAAATCATACTTATTAGAGATTTGTTATTTTAAGAAAAGTACACTCCATTTCAACAATGAGGAGAAATTCAATGGTGGCTGCAATGCAGAAACCAGAGTTTGCTGCTCACACTTGGTATTTAATTACCAGTCCAGCAGAGGTTGGGATGGAGGAAGCACCAAACACTGCTTCATACAGATGCTTTCTATTAATTCAAAGAGGAAAAGTGCTGTGGTCCAAGAACATTCAGACTCTCCCTGCTCTGCTGAAATAAGTGCAACAGAGAGGGCTTTAGAATAATGAAGTAGGGGAGGAAAGAATAACAAAAGGGAGTTCTTCCTGAGACGGGGTAGGAAATGACACACAAAAAGAGCCAGGGTGAACATCCTTTCTTACCATAGCAAGGAGAAAGCGCACAATCACGAAACTGTAGTAGTCAAATGTGAAGGCCACTGCAATGCCAAATATAAACTGACCGGCACTTGTGAACCATATAACTCGCTGTCTTCCCAGCCTGCAAATTACAGCAGTAATAAAAGTATGAATAACCACAAACATTCTATTAAAAAACACCTGCAACTCCAGATAGCTCATCTGGAAGTGAGTCTGGAAATACTGTACTACTAAATGCTCTCACTCACCACGGAAACTCTGGTTTAGTTACCTGTATTAATTTTCCAGTAATTCCAACTAAACTCAAGAAAAAGGAAGCTCCTATGGACAGAACTTCCATTCCACAATTCTTGGCTGGAAAAAACACGCAGAAGTGAACATTACATATACCCATCTCCAGTTTCAAGTTCAACTTCTTCATAACTAACCTGCAAATTTATTCTGTCTTATTTATGAGGACAACAGGTAAGACTTGCTTTTTCAGATATTTTATATTAAGTAATGTCTAGTTTGTAATTTCTAAAAATAGCTGTGATAACATATGCTATCTCTTGCCAAAGGAACAACCAATTTGGATAGTAATGAAAGGCTTCTGTTAACATATCTTTGTCCAGTTACTTAAAGTAGAATTCTCTAATAAATGACAGTTGTGTAGGTCCCTGAATTTTCTGATTAAATCACAGCACACATCCATGGATGTACAAACACAGAAATCCAGGAAGCTAGTTTACTAACAGGAAAAAAAATCACGTCAAATACTGGCTGCTCATCAACAAAGTAATTTCCAGTCTAGAAGAAGGGCACACTTAGCAAAGAGGAACTTCTATTTGTTTATCTTCTTCCTGCATCTCAGGGAAAAAACATACCAGGAGAGTCAGTTGTCCCTAAACAAGTTAGCACATGCTATCAATAAGAAGCTCATCTGAGGCAAAAACCTACAAATCTGCAGCAGATACATAACACTCTACAGGATTCATTATACAAATGTTCTACAATACAAAATGCGCAGAATCATTTTTCTTCACTGCTAATATTGTCTTGGACTCTTATTACCTACTATACTGCAAACAGCTTTTCACAGATGTCGATACGATGTTTAGCCAGAGAGTTTTAGGACTTTCAGGGGTGCAAGCTTGTTTGTTGTTTTTACTCTGTATTTGATACTACATTAAAACAACACTGCAAAGTGATATTTTAATAGGAGGTGTAGTCCAAACAGCCACACGGCATAGTTCTTTCCAGCGCCCTCCTATTTTTCTCCAGCCTTGACCTAGAGTCATGCACATTTGGTCTCTGATCCCTATCAGAAGAGATCCCTGTGAGTCCCTGCTGTCAGACCTCTTCTGTTGGGAAATCAGTTAATTGGGAATGAGAGGAATCCACAAACTTATTTCCCACCAGCCAGGGTATGTCACAAAATAATAACTTTCAGCTGTAAAATCTACAGTTGCAAATCTGTGGCACAGATTTGTGTGTAATACACAAATATGTGTATTATCTTAACTGCCTGTCCATGGCTTGAATTAATGGAGATGAGAACAATATGATTATAACCTTATAAATCATGTCTGTCTATTAATTAATAAAGCTATGAATGACTTAAAGGGATGCAGAACAAATGTTGGCATTATATTCTGTTTTCATGTTAAATACGGTTTTACAAAGCCTTGATTTGGGAGGCAAGATTGATTCCATGTGTTCTAAAAGCCAAATTAAAAAAAGATCATCTTTCTTTTGCATTTCCATGTTGTAACTGTCACACCGTAGCATTGCGCTAATGAAAGAAAATCAGAAAACAACACGCCTGGTCTCCTTTTTCTGCTTATGCTGTTAGCTGTGGGATAAAACATCACCGTCCGCCTAAAAGAGCTGTTAGTCAACAAGCTCCTTTATATATAGAGAGAAGTAACACTGAACCAGCTTTCAAATCAAAATACAGGTACATAAACTGCCCAAGACAAAATCAAGTACAATGTAGCTTAGGTGTTTGACTCTCATATGGGAGAGGGGCATGGCTAAGTGTTCTTCTGTGGTAGGAATACATGTGTTTGTGTTGAGAGAGAAAACCAAGAGAAGCAGGAGGATACAAATGTACATCTTGGATCTCACTATTGCATCTGAGTCCAGCTCTGATGGTGGATTTCAGTGCGTGATCTGAGATAACATCCAGGGAGGAAGCATCAGAGGGCAGCGGCTGAAGGACAGCCTTGGCACCATCACCAGGGGACTGTTTGGGTTGAGCTCCTCCATGGGCTGACTCTTCTCGTCAGCATGAAAGTTGTATGTGCTGGTAAATACATGAAACTACAGCACAGCTCACTGACAACCATTTTTCGTCCCATCTGGATTAACCTTCAAGAGACTGAAGTTTAAGCTAACAATTCAGTAAATCTACAATTGGACAGCAAGGAAAATTAGTGCATGGGTGTTTATTTTAAGAATGTGGGGCCTGATCAAGACCTTAAAGCCTTTGCATCAGCCCCACAAAGCTGTATTCATGACAGATGCTGGGAAATTTGTAATTTTGAAATACATGATTTTTAACCTTCCCTGCCCTTCAGCAGTTTATCATATCCGCAAATAAACATCTATGTTTCCATGAGGAATCTTATGGAAAATTAAGAGAAAATCTACTCCCAGTTTTTACTGTTGCTATTATTACTAACTATTGCTATTCCTGTTAAAAAAAAATAAAAATCTAAGGGTAAATAGTCGCTGCACAGGGCAATTTGAGGGCTCAAGGCCTAGAAGAATGGATGATATAAGGTAGGAAAAAATTGTAAAAGCAAATGATTTGCAAATATGGTTTAAAATTAGTACTTGCTATCAGAAAAAGAAACTGAGTTAAACATATCTGTGAATAAAACAATACCCAAACCTCCTGAATTGTGAATACCTAATTATGAATACACAATGAATGAAAACAACAAAACAGGTAGATACATGTGGAGTTACTGCAGTCTGGAGTTACAACTTTCAGAGGGTGGCACTTTACCTGTCAGCAACGTCACCAAAAATCACTGCTCCAATCAGGACTCCAAGCATGAATGTAGGCTGGATTAATTTTGCAAGCCATTCTCGGTCACAGACCAGATCCCACTGCGTAACAACAGTGCTCTTCCATTTTGTATCATCATAGAGAAATCCATCAGAACAAGAAAATATGGACTTGTTGCCTTTGTATTCATATGCCAGATCCAAACTTAATTCTCGTTTGGACCTGCTGCATTGATTAAGTTCCCAAATTTCTCCATTTTCCAGCCGGGCTACAATGTAATTTTCTGTTGATGTCCATAGTGTCCAGATGTCCTCTAGACTTGATTCAGAAGAGTTGTAGAAAAGAACACTACTCACGTTTCCAGGGATCCCACATACAAAGTTAGGAGTAACAGCCATGAACACAGAGGCTAAGTAATGGATACCACATGACATAGCTTGAAAGACAGATGCAAAATAAACAAACGCTTGAAATCTGTAAAGAGAAAGAAAAAAGTTTACTGAAGAAAAGCCTTTTATACACACAAAAAAAAATCAATTATTTTGCTAGGATCAGTAAATGCAGACATCATTAAAGCATCTAGTGGTTTGCTATACAGTGCTCCTTCAATATTGGCTAAGCCCTGCAAGAGACCAAAGATGAGAAAAGATCCACAGCAGAAGTAATCTACTGTCAGGAAATAAATGCTGCTCCTTGTGTTTTGCCATACACAAAAGAGACCATTTAAAAGGAACAAATCTGAATTTAAGCACTTAGTTTGAAGCAACCTTCCACCCTCCAATTCTGTATAGTACTTCGCCTTAAAAGAAGGCCTTAGATTACTGGAATGGATAGAAAAACCAAAATGTTGCAACCTCAGGTTCTGAGGGATACAGATATGCGCATCAAATTAAACAAACCAAATACATTCCACCCTTAATTTCACCTAATTGTACCTATATACCCGTATTCCATCTATCTTCCATCTCCCTTTATTGCCTCCAAAAGACAAATAATACATGTAGACACACGTAGAGAAAGATAGAATCTGAGCAGCATGAAATGTTTTGTACCAAAACATACCTGTGAACTGGGTTGGGTTTTGGCTTAAACAGCATGTGCAGTTATGCATTAAAGATTGTATCATAAAGCAAACATGGCAAAAGGATGTTTTACGCATAGCCTGAGTTTTGGCATTTTAATAGCTTTTAAGCTATTAATATATTAAAAAATTTAAAATTTTTATTAACAATATTAAAATATTAAAAAGCTTCAAGCTTGCACTTGAGATGCAAGTAAATCTTTGTATATAAAATGCACATGTGTTCTGAATGTCAAAAGACTTGCAATGAACTTTCACTGATTGCAAATTCTAGACAGTTTCTGATAATCTAAGCATAAGGAGTCTTCTTCTCAATTAAATGTTAAACTTATGCATGAAATTAACATCTGTGCATAGCTTTGGTTTCTCCTCAGCTTTTAATTTCCAAAAGGCCAATCAATTGTACTAATTTGAAGAAGTATTCAATGAGCTTCTATGTACACATCATTACTGCAGTATTTGCTGGGCCTTGATAGTATGAAATGAAAAACAGGGTTTATAGTATCAGAGGCTATCTCTGCTGAAGTTATGGGGAATTATGCCTAAAAAACAATTGCCTTAACATGGCTCATGGGAAAATTCAGAGCAATTCCAAGCCTCATAACAAATGTGACCTCTAGATCACTCCTCTCCAAAATATATCTAATCTAGGCTTGAATTATGATACTAAAATTTGCAACAGTACCTAGACCAGCACTTTTAAATTATCTGTCACCACAATTTGTAATGAATTTCTAAACTATCTATAAGCAAAGTATTTAAACAGAATTTGCTGGACATGTTGTCTTAATGTCCAATAACCTTTCCAATTAAACAGTTCTCTTGTATAACGTAACTCTATTCACCATACTCATTCTCCTCTGCCTTTTCTCTCGTGATTCTTATTTCTTTCCTTGGTAAATGTAAACCCAGTTTCCTGTCCTGTCTTTCCAATGGCACTGTTGCTGTTCAGATGGAGCACTTTTTATCCCCTTTTCTCTTGACAACAGCCCTATTGACTTTTCCACAGCAGTCTGAAGAGATGGCTGAACTGCTAAAACCACCGTGGCAGCTCAAAAGCTGGCTCCACTTCCCTCTTGAAGATGCTGCAAGACAATCCTCACACAGGTGCTCTGCTGCTCTTCCCCAACAAACCTTGTGAGAAATATGGTCAAAAGAAACTGAACATAAACCACAGCACCCCTTAAGCCTATCAATCCCCTCTCAAGAGAACAGTTTCTTGAGGACTAAGTAGCTAGCCATAAATCAAAGCAAGGCTAAACCTGCTCTGAAAAGCTTTCTGACTATCTCAAACCACAAAAAAACCAAAGATTATTCTGAAATGTAACCTTTGTTCTCCTATTAATGCAGACAAATATAGTCAGCAATGTTTTTTACTTCCTCTTCCTTAGTTTCATTTTAACTGTTCCCATCAAAAGATACAAACTCATTTTAAAAATAGCAGGGCAAGACCAAATTCAACAAGTTGGCTATTGTTGCAGTATGCAGAACGACTGAAATCAGGACTAGACCACCTCTAGCAAATTACCAAGTGTAATACCTATTAAGTTGTTCAGTTACATCTTCCACTAGCTAATAAAAAGTAGCATACCTGGAATCAAGATCCCCAATATTTGCATTATCTGTCATTAGGCATGGGGAAATTGCAGTGTCAAATAGCCCAGTTGGCATTTTCCAGACAGAAGAATAATTCAATAATTTCAAACTCCCATATGTTAACCTTGAGTTTCCTAGTTAGCTCTCACAGTAAAAGACATACCATGTTCATAATTTCTCTTCTACCCAGTAAGACTGAGCAGGAAAAATATATTCATGTCCTTTCTTGTGGGAGAGGCTTGGAGGAAGATGACAACTCATAAGGAAAGGATACAGACTGAGAAGATGGCATAAACCAATGCATTACATTATTTTTAAAAAAACGAAATTCCAAGGGCATCATGAGGACTATGATTTTGATCAGGTCTAGCTAATCTCTGTACTAACCACCCCCTTGAGAGCTTTATCTTATCTCTTCCTGAACACTTCTTGTGATTGTACTTCAATAACCATTTTGACAGACTGCTCCACTGTCAAATCTTTCTGTTGGAAAGTTTCTCATTAAATGTAATCTCGATGTCTCCTTTTTCAGTGGAAGACTATTAGCACCTTATAAAACTTCCTTGCGCAACCTTGAATAAATCTTCCACGTCTTTTATCACTTTGTTGTACAGAATTATCAGTTATTCCCCTCCCTAGTTACTTTCTAATACTATATAAATTACAAGCCCTTACCCTTTCATCATTTTTCCTTTGTGTCCTATAAAATAGTTTCCACCTTTATAAAAAGCAATAAAATATTCATTTTAAAGAAATATCTATGTCATGCCATATTTCACCCATCTTTCAGGGGTTTAACTTAGAACTAGATATAACTGATTCTTGGAAAAACATTCTTCCATTTTCAATGTTATGATAATCTTAATTCAGTACCAACGAAGAAATCCACCCTGTAGTATCATTATTTTTCTTACCTAATTTACACACCCTTGCTAAGCAAACAGAGAAAGTCAAACAGAATGCCAGATATACATTAATAGACATAATTTATGCTGTCTATGACTTAATTTAAGAACAGAAAAATGTGTTTTTACAGCAAAATGGCCATGTTGTTGCAGAATCCTGCAGGATGGATTACACTGCGGTTTTTAACCTCTAACTGCTCAATAAAAAAAGCCAAGGAAAAGGGAGGGGAAGCACAAATAGGGAAGAATGAGGCCTGACGTGAAGCTAGAAAAGTGTTTGGCAGCACCAGTGGCTAAAGGAATCCCACAGCTCTGCCACCACACCAATGGGCTGCTCCCCTGCCTATAAAAACTACCTACTGCCCTCTCCAGTAAAATTCCACAATGGGCTGGCTAAGTCTCTCTCTCTATAGATATATATTTATATAAAACACACACGCAGAAAAGAACAACCTGAAACCCCTCTTTTGCTGAGAAGGCAAAATTCATTGCTGACTACAATCAGCAATGAATCAGCTAGTGTTGTAGCAGCATCCTCACTGATGTTAGATTGAAAAGCCCAACCTTAAGAGCTGCTGAGAATCTCCTGTGAGTAGGAAGGACTTTTCTTCTTGAAAGACCAATTGTGTAGAGGTCAGGAAATTCATTAACTTGCACAGTTACCAAAAGGAGTTTAATTAGGCCATTAGTGACAACACATAGGAAGCATGAAAATACGTAGGGAGGATGATACGTGGGATGGGAGAAGACTACAGATGCATTGAACTTCGCTTGCTGTAGATTGAAATGGGACAGAGAAAGACACAGGCATGTAGTCATGGTAGACATGTGTGTGCTAGACCAGAGGTCTGGGCAGCAGCCAGAGCTGAGCAAGGAGGTACATAAAGCTGCTGCCTGCTCTATTGCTAGCCTGGAAACCCTCCCTTTGGACCGTTGGGTGCATGAGTTTTATCTCAGCCCTCTTGCTGTGGCCGTGTCAATGCTCTTCCCCAATCTTAAAACCCCGGGGCTGCTTCTTGGCCCATGCTCACACGATGGCTGAGCAGCTCCTCCGCTTCGCGGGAGGACTCAGTGCCGGGGGCACATGGCCAGTCCTGGCCGGGGAGCCTGGAGCAGCCCCTGGGACAGGCTCTGCTGGGCAGGAGGTCACAGCACAACCTATACAGGCCATAGACTTCAGTGACCCTGAGGCACAGGTTAAAGTCTGTGCTGTCCTTGCTACCTACTGTTAATTGTTAACTTTTTTCCTGAATTTTTAATTTAAGAACACTGGACTGATAAGAAACTCCTCTGTTACTAAGCTTCAGTCTCTCTATTGCAGGCAAACATGTAATATAATCTTTTTAGTAAAGTCACCGAACTCCATTTTAAAAGTTATGTCTCCCTGACTAAAGAGATATTGCTGCTCATGCATCAAAATGTTAAGCAAAAAACATTGCTGTAGCAATGTAAAAATTCACCAAAAGAAAGCGAGGCTTCTTTCAGCAAAGTCTGTCATCTATTTTCCTGGACTGATCTCAAAAAAGGCAGTTTTTGGCAAGAGTATTTTATATGCCAGTTATCTTTACATACACACATCAGATTATGTCATACATATTGCTGCAAGTAGTAGTTTTCAATACGTTTTTTACAGATATCTTTTTCTTTTTAAAAGAGCACCCTTCTTGCAATTTTTAAGATCTGTGAACATGATGACTGTCCTAAAAGGTATGATAATCTCTCACAGTGTTTTTCCATCTCTTCAGTGACTTGCCATGGGAGATAATTATTTGGCAAGTACATTTTGTCACTCTTGCCAGGAGTGTCAAATATAGAAGTCAAGAAGACTTTGTAGGTTACTGCTCCAGTATAGAGACACTTAATGAATGCCAGAAGTCAAATGAGCATAAAACTGTCTTCACAAAAGCTTGAGCAAGACACAACATGAAAATGTTCCTGTCTTTCTTAAAATATTTCTGTGAAATTTCTCCCTGGTTGTACTTTTTTCAGTTTATAGCTTATAGTAAAAAAGACTTACATTTTCTGACTCCTCCACACAAGTTTTAAGATCTCACCAGTAAGAAAAGCAACCAGCAATATCATAATGTCAGTACCTGAATCGAAGGAATATTCTTCCATAAAGATAATGAACTAGATTTCAGACTACTGTCACTCTGGCTGTAGTCTCATGACACATACTCTGTGGCACTGTCACTGTCCAATACTTCCTCCCTTCTCCTTTCCCACTGTTTATTCATCCCCTGAGACATAGTGCACTCTACCCTCAGTTGCAGTGGTACTTTTTATGGACTGGCTGTGGATCTTATCTGGGAAACTGATCTAACTTGAAAAAAAAAAGTCAAAATAGATGATGATTGAAAAACCAAACAAGTCAGATCAGTCACCTGATCCAATTTATACTGCATCCATGCAAACCATTGGTACCAGTCTATTTGAAAGGTGGTACATTTGGCATGCAAAAATATCTAAGATGGACATTGCTGCATATATGTTAGAGAATAAATCCCCATCCTCGGAGTACTTTTACCATTGTTAGTTATTACAGTGTATAGCTGGAGCAAAACTTATTTTTAGGCACTATTTTTCTGTTAAATAAAATATGTTTCTAATACTATTTGTCTCCTTCTCTGTCCACCAAAGAGAGGAGAGGGTGAATTACTAGATGCTCCTCAAAAGCTAATATAAAACTTCAAAAATCCTTTCAGCGTAGGATAGAGTCACAAGGCTGTTCTGTGATTAGCAAAAGATTTGTACTATTCCACAGGTTTTACAAGAACTATTTTTACTGTTTCTCTTTTCAACCACCTTCTTAGCAAATTGCTTAGTGAGAAAACACAGTATGTTTTTGTTGTGCAGTGTACGCTCAACAGGATGGCTTCAGTGGAAAGAAATTTCCAGGTATTTACTATTTCTGAAAGAATTTGTGCTCAGTAACCACTTTCACCTCTGCATGCCATCCTGGTGTTTTTTTAATGTGAGAAAAGCCATTCAGCATTCTTTCCAGTCTAAACCAAAAAGCTGTGATGCACTCACACATTTATTTTTTGAGAGGAAAGGAGCTGAATGAGACTCAGGAGCGGTATTTTTGCTATGGCGCAGAGATGCGGATTTAGAAGTAGCCTTAAATATATAATAGGCATGGGCTATGATGGATATCTAGTTTAAAAGTAGATGAAGAAAGTCACATCAATGTAAAAATCTAGAATTAGTGCTACAGAATTAAGGGCCATACTATTATTATTTTTTTTTTCAATTAATGCAACAGTCCTTTGGTTTTGACTATCTAAATCGGGCACATTAGGTTTCTGTCCTCACTTGTGACAAAATAACCCAGTTGACAAATATTGCTGGCTTTTAACAGTTTAGCAGCATAGCTTTCATCTATGGACAGATGTGCACAGTAGAAAGGGCAGCTACCATTAAAGATGCTCTAACGTTTCCTGCTGCCCCTTTGCCAAGGGTTACTGCCCCCATGGGAGAGCCAGCCAGAAGGACAGTGTGTTCACGCCTCAGACACTTCAGCACATGTCCAGCCTTCTGGTTCAACTGACAGTGGAACTGGACCAGGTGCAAAGGCTCTAGATTTGTACTCAAGCATCCAAGCTACACACACATCTTCCACTCTTACCTTTACTGTGAAAGCAACTTCTGACTGAGGGGGAACGCATCACCGGGAGTGGGAACTTTTTAATTGCTGGGGCTAGATCCACTAGCTTTCCTGCATGCGTAAACTACAAGAGATCCTGGAGAAGTCAACAATGGGCTTGGAACAGTCTGGCAACATTTGAGGTAAGCACAGCTCTAGCACCATACTCTAGGCTTCTTAGTTGAAAGGAAGACAAATGCTATGTAACCTGCCATGGAGGCATCCATCTACAGACGGATTATCCACTAAAGAGAGAGACCTTGTCACTCTCTACAACTACCTGAAAGGAGGTTGTAGCAAGGTTAGGGTTGGTCTCTTCTCTCAAGTAACAAGCAATAGGACAAGAGGAAACGGCCTCAAATTGCACCAAGGAAAGTTTAAGATGGATATTAAGAAAAATTTATTCACAGAAAGGATTATCAAACATTGGAATAAGCTGCCCAGGATAGTGGTTGAACCACCATCCCTGGAAGATGGGTAGACATGGTGCTTAGGGACATGGTTTATGGTAGTTTTGCTATTGTTATGTTGATGGTTGGACTCAATGATCTTAAAGGTCCTTCTAACCTAGGCAATTCTACCATTCTATGATTCTGCCTACAAGACATGCCTGTGTAATAAACTCCAACCAAACCTCTCGCTTGCTTGCTGTGAGGAGCAACTGTTTTTCTCCTTCACGTATTTATAGTATCTACCCTATTACTAGTAGAAATAAAGCAATAAAGGGGGGGGGGAAATGAACATTTAAAACTATTACTGAAAACAATGGCCAAACATTAAATGGTGCACATTAATTTCTAAACTTCTTCAGGTCAATCTTCATTTTGATAATCAAAATCAGTATGAAATAAATCTTTACAATTCTGGTACATTTGCACCTATGCAGGTACGAGTAAATCAGTCCTCAAACTTGAGGTCATGGCTCCAAGCGGAGCTCCAGCAGTTACCAGTGGAGCAGCAGTCACACCAGGAGCAGGGCTGGCAAGCAGGAGTGGGCTGCAGTTACAACAGTCCAACAGAAGGTGTTGGAGCCATTCCAACACCTTCCAGTGGCAGAGCTGCAGTCAGCCTATTTCATTCTAGTTATCCACTTGTCCTTTCTGCTTTACATGTGTCAAGGGTATGTACTAGGTAATTTAATTAAAAAAAGAACAGGACCATGTGGTTTTTAAGTTGTTTAGGTTTGTTTTGGAATTATTTGGATCAGTGATAAACACAGCAGAGTGGTTATGCTTGAACAGTAGTAGCACTTCAGGCTCTATGCCTGGGGATGTTTCCATTCCAGGAACAGCATTTTTATAAACACCTACCATTTAGAAAATTAGCATGTACTCTGTCTGCTTGATATATCACTAGCATTACTTCTTACAGGGAAAATTCAATTCCAGTATCTTTGGTAACACTGTTTTCTTTTGGTCAGCTGCTTTTTTGGGGACAAATCCAAATTAGGTATTTATCTTCCATGCTGTAGCGCTTCCCTCAGTTTCTGTAAACAAATAATTTCATATCATAATCTGTAAAGTATCTAATAGAATTTAAATGTTTTTATTGGGCTTCCATCTAATTATAGACATAGACTGTTTTATTTCATTCTTTCTTCCCTATTTAGGAAATCAGATGTTTTCTGATGTTTACCTGATGACACATTTCACTAACTTTGTTCAAACTATGAAAGTTTACATTCTCTTACTTGACCTTTGTTCTGTCTATAATCCTGAAATAAGACTCATCGGTTTTCATATGAATTATGTTCTTACTTATTTGTTATTCTATTTACATATTTCTATTGCAAAACTCTGAAGCTGGTATAGCTGAAGGTACAGTAACATGGATTAAATAGCTACTTCACAGTAGTCAAAACTGTCAATTCTGAAGCAACTAGCAATCTATTCTTCAAAGACTGTTTTGCAAAAAAGGATACAATTCAGATGTTTTGGTCTGTTTCTATGAGCTACACAAGGCATTGTATCACCTGGATAATGTGTCATTTTACTCTCCCTGGCTCTTGCAATGTTCTTTTGTTAATTCTGACTTTCACCACAATAACTCCTCATCAGGAGCAAAACAGAAGAGTGAAAGCAGACACCTTTGTCTTATTAGCTTTTTAGGAATATTTCACTAAAAAAAAAAAGAATCACTTAACAAGATGTTACATTTAGGGAATTGAGCGTCAGAAAATACTGTCTTCTAAAATTTGAGATAAAGTCAACATATAAATCAAGGCACTGGTTTAGGAAAGGCAACTCCATTTCAGCCAGAGATTCTTTGCTGCCAAAGAGAATACAGCAAGTTGCAATTCTTCCTGTACTGAATTCTACATTTGTAGTTCTGTAGGTCTACAACTTGAAGAAAGGGATTTAATTTAATGCACAGTCTGGTATTCTATTAAACTTGGTTTTACTTATGTATGAATTATTTATGACATCCATGTTTAGCAGCTATGTTTAACATTCAAAAGGAAAATAGCCTCCACACCAGCAGCTTTTCTCTCTTTGTGCAATAAAGTAACTTGTATATTTTACAGTGTTCTAAAGCTCAGTTAGGACACCGAAGAGGAGTAAGACATAGCTCCCTTCTTCTTCTCTTTTCAGGAGCCTACACTGATGATCCACCAATAGTTCATCAGCTCTTGCAAGGGCTGTCCAGAGGCTCTTACAAGGTCAGCCAGTCTGTCCCACCCATATTCCTGCTCAGCCAGGTTAGTGTCCCTGACAGGCTACCTTCTTCAAGGCAAGGCAGGTTATCTCTAAAGCCACATATAAGAAAGTTACTGAGTGCAAGAGGGCTTTCAGCTTCTTTTGCAGATTTGTAGCTCAGCTTCCCTCCAAACTGCCCCACTTCAATGCAAATATGTAGCCCACTCTTTGACTCTGCAGAAGTCATCAACCTCTTCTCTCCAAACAGACATGGAAATCTGACTTATAGTAAGACCTTATTAAATAATTAATTCTCACTGGAGAGTTTTTCAGTTTGTTTTGTTTTTATTAGCAGCCTGGTCACGAACTTCTGTCTGATTTTTGTTTATTCATAAACCCTTCCAATTGCAGTGCTGGATATGGCTGGATTTGGCTAGCCTGTGTCTTCACAGGACAAGAAAAATATTTCTGTTTTCTCTCCTTTGAGAGATTTACGCATTGTAAATCATATCAAATACTATGAGATGCCGAAAGTTGATTTAATAGATCTTGGATATTTGATGTACTGCCTTTGATTTTAATGAGACAAAGAATTTTTCTACAACCTGTCTAAAGAAGACAAGTCAAAACTTTAACAGCATTATTAATCTTTCCAAAGAGAAGATATTTTCATTAGTTTTATTGGTCATTTATCCCTTCCATGACCAGTAGACTGAGTTATTCTATATTGTTCTTGATTTCTTAAATGAAAGCAGGCAACCTTTTCATTTCCTGTCATTCAAGGAAGATGATTCTACTACCTTTCCCTTTAAACTGCTATAAATTGAAGTAATTTAAATTAAAAACAAATAAATGCAAATTACAGATTTGACAGTTTCCAAGGCTAAGAATGTATTTTTACCTCTTATTAAATATATTCTGTACTGCTCTTTTACCTAGTTACGCTTCCACAGTACTGTCAGGTTCTCTCCTTGAGTTTTTCCTCTTATTGTAGCTCATACAAGGGAATGATCTGGAATAACGCTGTTTTCTAACTTTACATAAATATTTACAAGCAATATACGGGTCCCATTCTCAACAAGAATCCAATAAAGAAGGTGGATTCTGCTCAGACATACCAGGATTCTTCTCAGTTTTTTGAAGCACCCTTTTTCTACCACTTGTTTTCTACCTGCTGCTGCCTTATCAGCCTGTTCCATCTATTCTCCAGGGCTTAACCTGTATTCCTGCCTCAGCACCACTGCTCAGGTGTCACCTCTGATGCTGCTACCTAATCATAATGCCTCCGAATAATAGGAAGAGGAGACCCAACCTCACCTCTTAATGAAAACATTTTCATGTCTGTGATCCAATCTATGGTGCTTCTAGATTCCTCAAATCACATTTTCATTGCATGTGATTTTCAGAAAACATCTGCTCTGAGTGAGATGAGCATTACAGTTTGGCTGTCAATGTGTGATATTAAGGTATACTTTTGCTCTCTAGGTAATTTCAGTATTTTTCAAAGACAGCTGAGGTTTCTCTCCAAGTATATGGACAATCTGACAGATCAACAATCATTATTGTAATTGTAGATCTCCGTCTTGTACAGTTTGTCAGCACACTTTTTCAGTCTTGGCCTTACAACCAAGACATAGCTAACTCAGTTGATATCTTCTCTGTCTTGCTATTTTTCTGTATTTCTGAGAGGTTGAGAACCTCATGTTCTTGCTCAGCTGCCATAGCTTCATATCTCAAGATACCTCAAAGAAAATGTCAGCTATGTACATATCTTAGTTCCATTCTTGTTGTGTATAGCAACACGGTAGCACAGAAATTTTCATAGCACGTACTATGGAGGCTTCTGGAGCCCCTTATAAAACATTTCCTTACAACTTTGAGATATCTTAGTACTGCTGAAAATCATTACTATTATGAGAAAATTATTGACAGAGCTTTCATAGGACTGCTATCCCACTCCCAGGCATTGTATTACATGGAAAACACTGTGCAGTGCCTCATATAATTCATTTTCATTCCTATCATAATATTTTGGGATGAAACGGCAGATTGTGAAAAAGCTTCTTGATGTGTGTGATAATAACCTTATGCTGCCATAACTACGTCCATGCTATAACTCTGTCTAGAAGCCACCCTGGGCGTTTGCCAACATTTCAGAGGTGCAGTCTGAATCTCAGCAGCTGGTTTACAAATCGTAATTGATTTACTACCTTTAAGTTTGAGTGTTGCTTGTATTGCAGGTTTTAGCCTTAGAGAAGTAATGGATAGTACAAGTGCAATTTCATCCTGCTTTTATTTAGCTATTTTTCTATTATTGTGATCTACTTTTAAATCTACTTCTGTTATTATAATCTACTTTTTAAATCCAGAAACAGGCCGAGTGAGATTGCCAGCACATTCTGATGTAGTACAGTTTTGTCTATGCAGATCCTGCTCTCGACTGCCTCCAGTATGACCTGGATCCCAGCAAATACCATTAGTACCTCTTGCCGACCACACTGCTAGTGTGTTGTTACCAGGAGCACTTGCCAGTATCCAACTTTGCTTCTGAGTCTTGGGAGTATTTCTACTTTTGCCTCGTCAGGCATAGATAATAAGATCTTTGTTTAAGCTGCTAGAGCCTGCTCTGTGAAAACACATGGCTTGTCTCACTTCTCCAAGGCTATTATGATGCTGTTCAATCAACGGGATCAAGTAGTCTTTGCAAAATATCCGGACATCATCCCCCTACCTCCCCCTGCAAAAGAAAAATTAAAAGAAAAAAGAAAAAAGGGAAAAAATTAAATGCAGCCAAGTTCACTTGTTTTATCCTATGAACATCTGAGATGAGCACAGGCTGATTGAAATGTTACAATATAGTGTAGTTATAAAGCCGAAGAACATTTATCAAGCATTTCTGTCAAACACCACCCCTGACTAGGAGCCAAAGCAGGACTTAGATTCGAGATTCTTCTGTCTGGCACGTTCCAGTAAGCACAAACAGCTGTCCACTGATACATTTTGAAAACTGAATGACATATAGGTTGCGATAAACTTTTCCACTGTAAAAAGTAGCCAGTATATGGGGGGGAAAAAAAGTTTTTTTAAAACAATCTCTAGCCCACAGTATTTTTTCATCTTCTGGAAAATACTCAAAGCTTAAGCAGAAATTCACATTATATTGTTTACAAATATTACAAATATTAATTTTATGTAGGATGTACAAAAAAAGTTTGCGATGTTTCTATTTTCTAAGTCAAAGCTAATAATCTGTTCAAATACTGAATATGATAGCCTATTTCTCCATATTAACTTGAAAAGGAAAACCAATTTCTTTGCATGTCCAGCAAGTACGCTTCTCCATTTGAAAAATGTGTATTTTGTTAGGGAGGAACCTTTCAAGACATCTGTAAAACACTTGAGTCTGAAAAATCATTGCATGAGAGTACTCAGCTTCTTTTTGTGAAGAGAAATGGTGGGCCTGTTCTTTAAGATACTTGGGACTCTCTGTTATTTGATACAAACCCAAGAATTCCTGGAAGTATCATGTACACAGCACAATTTGCAGAAGACGTAATGTGATCGCAACAAGAGCTGTGGGCTATGAAACAAGAGAGAGGATAAGAGCATCAGCATGAAAATAGGAGCCTGGAAAAGTTCTGAGATGTGAAAAGAAGATGGATGGTTTGGTGTAGGAATTTAGAAGTGGATCAAGAGCCCTACAAAGTAGGGAGAAGAGAAATGGCATTAACATTGAGTGTCCAAATATTGCTGTTATGGCACTGACTGAGCAGGGTCTACACTGTAGAAATCCATTGAAAGAATCTCTACATAAGTCAACCCAGTTTTTTTACAACCTAAGCATAGTCTCTGATCTATTTATGAACACTAGAAAAGTTCCAATAAAATTAACAGAAAATGCTGAAACTGTTGGTAAGAGTAGTAATCTCTACTAAACTCCATGTTTGGCTGCAACAGGTGAGCATCCTATCCACCAGGCAGCCCGTCCTCCTCCTCTGCTCCTCCTAACAGCCATTCCTAATCCTTACAATGGTTGCCTCTAAAGTCCAAATTGTAGCAACTCCACTGACTAGGCAACAGGTTCATATAAGGCAACAGTGTAAAGATGTTAAAAACTGAATAAATACTCAAACATTTCAGTAAAGATAAAGAGCAATTAACTAGTCTAACTACTAGTAAAATACATTGTTTATAAAACCAATATTTGAAAATCTGGATAATTTACTCAATTTTGTAAGAGACAGAATACTTTAAAAGACAATCTATTAAAAGATTCTGGAAATACTTCATTACAAAACCCGGAAAGAGTGTCAGTGACACTCAATCTTCCCTTCTCTCCCTGACAATTTTCACCACCTGCTTTTAGCTAAAGTATAAGCCAAGATTTGAAAACTGTAAATCACAGGGAAAACTCTCCGTACCATGTAAACTGCATCTCATAGCTACCAGACGTTCCAGCTGGGAAATCAAATCCTTACTCTCACCCACACTTATGATAAGAGGTACCTTACCAGATTTCTCTCTAGACAGCTATTGCCGATTAGATCATGTCTCTGTTCAGCCACTCTGTCGTGGCGTACGTAAGAGCTGCAAAATGCAGAGCCTGTTTCTCACCAGCAACCAGACAAGTGTGTTCTATGTCCTGCTGGTAGATTAAAGTCATTGAAGTTATTAAAAGCCCTCTAGCTTACCTGGGAAGTAGGTGTGCGGGCAGTGTGAGCCAACCAGCCAGGTCCTAAGGCACACCTTCCCACCAGGACATATGCACACGCTGTGCTACCAACCCTATATCCACCAGTCACGTCTCACCCTTTCCCAGTACGGGGGGCTGCCAGTGAGGGCAAGTGGCTGACTACATCCTCTTTACCTGACAGGCCCTGGGTGGGTTTCTGCAGTTGGAACGGGTGGGCAGAAAGGGGCAGGGGGCAGAGAGGGGGCTGCGCAGAGGCACAGCCTGGGCAGGCACTGCCTGGGATGGGAGAAGGTGCAGTTCAGTGCAGGTAAATTGGGAGCTTTGAGGCCTGGCAGCTCATTAGAGGTGAGGCCGTTTGAGGCAGACAGGACTATATTTTCTCATTCACCTCTGCAATAGCGAGCAGCGATCTCATGCTCCAAAGACAGACTCAAGAACAATGTTTAAAACGACCTTCTTGAACTAGGCCACAGATGCTGCCCATGCCCAAATTCAAGGACAGGCATAAAGTATTCTGTTAATAGCAAAGGAGACAGAAGCCATTATGTTTTTATGGTTGTTCATGCATGTCCCAAGACCCCTGTAAGAACTATAGCATCACTGAGACTTCTGAAGGGGAGTCCAAATGGAAAGCAAAATGTTGCCAGCATCCACATGAATGTCAATTCTGCAAAATTCACAATCTTAATTAAAGTGCAAGGTTCACGTATTATCTGTATATGAATATTTTTATAGCTATATATCATATTACATATATTTGTAATGCATACATACTCTCTCTGTGTCTATATTTATGTACACATAAACAGCTGGCCATTCTTTACTGCATCTGTCAGAGTTTAAGAAAATCAAAACAGTCTCAAAATACTAACAGTCATGCTTGGATTGCTCAGAATCTGACTGTGGCAAATCTACAGAATCTCTACGTAGTGCATAAGTTATATGGGCCTTTTAAGAATTACTTGAACTGAACAAAGGATCGATTATCTGTCAGTGTCATGACGACACATAAATACAAAATAATCAGAACTAACTTCATAGTTACAGTTAAGAACAACTATTTATAGAAACTGTGATCATTTACCTAGCAGTATCAAGGGATTAAAAAGAGATTTTTACAACATCTTTTAAATCAGTGCATCCAACATAAGCTACTATTACACTTACTTTTAGCCCATAGTCCTTGAAATCTCAAACAGCCACGAGTCTAATGTGACTATGCAAATTTTGGTAGTGTGCAGTTCATCTCAAAGGTCCTAAACCTAAAGCAACCCCCATTGAACTGCATCTCAAATAATCTGGCCCCTAGATGTGAGGTTATCACTGTGGAATTGTTCTCCCTTCAATTGCAAGAAGCAGTTGTGAAAACTTTATCTAAATATTGATAAATGTTCTCAAGTAGAAAAACTACTTCAGTAGTTAGTAATAACTATTTTCATGTTATTTCAGTATTCAATGTCAAGTGCCTGCTTTCCACAAAGAGCACGCAAGACAGGAGAGCAACATCAAAATAAACTGGTTGCTAGGATTTCTCTCCCAATTCACACAGAACAAGGTATTTTTGTTGCTGACTCAGGACTGATAATGAATGAGATATTGTTCAGATGGATATAGATGTAAGTCACAACTTAGCCAAACGTGTAATTCAAGCATAGGTCCCAGTTAAGCAAAGAAGAAGTCTTTCCATCCTGATCATCTGCAGAGGCTATTGATACCCACCACTTCTGTTTACACATGATATTAAGAGCCTATTCTGCTGTAGAGGGCAGGTGGGCATTTCTACCACTAAAAGGAGCTCCCAGGCTTTGTTCAAATTCCTGCTCCTGCCTGGCCCTGGTAGAGAGGAGATGAATGTTGTGGGTTAGGCTAGCCCACTGGTGACCCAGCTAGAAAACACAATACTGCAATTCAACAGCTTGAACTTGTAGCCAAATAGTGACGCGTGGGTCTACTCCAGACATCTGCCCCGATGAGTATGCGCCTGCAAAATCCATGTTGATCAGCGCATCGTGAAAGCACGGGACAGAACCCATGGAGAGGATGTGCATCTCTTAGTCTTACAACTCATATCCTCTAAAATTTCATTTCCTTGCCAAACGTTTCTTCTCCATTACCTGCTATAAGCAGAGTCCCACACACCAGCCCCACACCCACAGCTACCTAAGCATACGCACACCCCCCCCACATCTGTCTGTCCCATCTAACAAACCCCGGCCTGTATATGCTCACATCATAGCGACAAACCACACCGAAGACAACTTGCCACAATGCATCACACCATTTGCCATGCAGATAATCCCTTGCCAATAAATATATATACATATACGCCATATCCATGTACCTATCACACCATTTGCCATACAGATAATCCCTTGCCAATAAATATATACACATATACGCCGTAGCCATGTATCTATCACACCATTTGCCATACAGATAATCCCTTGCCGATAAATATATATACACATACACCATATCCATGTACCTATCGCACGCCACAAGCCCAGCCTCAATAAAAAGACGCCATCTACCGCACACAAGAAGCCTGTGCCCCTGTGCAGAAACAGCCCTTCTGCTGTTCCAACGCTTCTATACGTACTGCTTGCACCCTCCTGTCACCCCCGAAGTGCCCGGGCTGTTGCAGGGCCTGGGGCTCTGTGGGTGTGGGTGTGCACTCACATGTGCGAGAGATGCGTGAACGTTAAGTGTCTAAGAACACACGTACACAAGTGTGTGTGTGACTACACGCATGGTGTATGTGAATGTGATTATGCCTACAGGTGTGTAAGCCCGTGTGTGAGCGGGTGGCGTGCGGGCGCGAAGGTGGCGCATACATAGATGCGGGTGCGTGTGAGCGTGTGTACGGGAGTCGATACACGGGGGTGTGTCGCCTGCTGCGCGCAGAGGCGCCAGTGCCTGTCTGTACAGCCCGAGTTCACGCAGCGGGGTGCAGCCTGTGCCAGCGCGTGTGTGCGGTGCGCGCGCGCGTGTGTGTGTGTGTGCGTGCGTGCCGGTGTGGCAGTCAGTGCGTGCGCCTCTGAGTGTGAATCCCCCTGCACCCGAGGCACCGCTGTGCGCACCGGCGGTGCGCGGTGATGTCTCCCGCTGTCAACCCCTGCGCGGGGATGTGCGAAGCGTGACAGTCCCCCCTCTCTGTCCGTCCGTCCGTCCGTCCGGTGGGGACGTCCAGCCCCACTGGGATGGGACGGGACGGGACGCGACGCTGGTGCCCCGGTACCTGCCGAAGTGTCCCAGGGAGTCGAAGAGCCGCTCGGAACTGGGAGCCATGGCGGGGCGGCTGCAAGCCGGGAGCCTGGG
>JAOXNO010000024.1:73148837-73175162 GCA_028565335.1 Limnodromus scolopaceus | reverse complement strand
GGCCTAACGGTCGCCGCCCCAACGGTCCCCGCCAACGGCCCTTCCCGGCCGGAGCTCCATCCCCGGCGGCCCGCTCTGCCGCCTGCCGAGCCGGGGTGGGGGGGAGCCGCGCGGGCTTCACCCCGGCGGCAGCGGGGGAAGAGGGGCTGGGAAATCCCGCGTTCCGGCCCTGGGGCGCTCGTTCCTGAGGGAAGGAGGGAGGGAGGAAGGGGTTCAGCCTCTCACAGGCGGGGCGCCCCGGACACGCTCCTCTGAAAGATGGGTCTCTGCCTCATCCCGCCGGGCAGCAGCTGCAGCAGGCTCGGTTCTCCCCCCCCCCTTAAAATAATTACATTAAAGGAGGCAATTATATGCTTACATCCTCCCGTGACAGTAGTTTATAATCTAATATATTTAGGCTGTAGTGTATTTCACATGGACGGTTTCAATTAAAGCAGGATATAAACAATTTTTTTGCCCCAGGATGTTAATCCTTTTTAGTGGCCTTATAATCTGCTCTGTTATTTGGATATATTACATGGTTTTTACAAAGTTTTAGCACACAATGTAAAATATTATTATTTCATAAAGGTAAAATATATGATGTGTCCCATATCTGCATGGCTGTCATCACTACTCCAGTTTGCAATGAAGCCGCTATTATATTTGGACTTATTTTTCTGTCTTACCTGGAGTAGGCCAAGATAATCAATTTGAAATTGTTTGAGGATTAGCAAAGCAAGTTACAACAGGAGACCTTTGTAATTAACTTAGCAGTGGGTTTCATTGGAACAGATATGCCCTAGCAACCCAGTCGCTCTGGGCTCTGAGAGTTAGGCAAGATACAGAAAAAACCTGTTGCAGGTCCAGCTCTTGTATGTAAGGTTTTTCCTCCCCAGAACACTTGATTTCCCTTCTCGGGTAGATCCAAGTTCAAAGCTGTTCCTACTCTGACTGAGGAGATGGACCAGCTGCCCTCCAAAGTCTCCTTCCAACCTAAATTACTTTATGATTCTGAGATGAAAGACACATTTCCAGCAGATTGCATGAGGGCTTTCTGGGCTGCAATTGAAAAACACGGAGGGGAGGGGAATAAAAAAAAAAAAAGAGCCAAGTTAATTCAATCTTAATGTATGCATACTTCAAATTTTAGGAAGCGCAGAAAAAGCTGAGAAGAAAAACCCTTGTTAAATCGCTGGAAGTCAACCGCCCCCTTCCAAAACCTGCCCCAAATACTTCTGCTACCCACACGGGCTGTCAGGCTCCACCATTCCACAGGGAAATGCGCCTTTAAGAGGCTCTGGCACCAAGCAAGCACCACAACTGTTCCTCTGCACAGAGCAGATGTTGGGGCTTTGGGGTGACAATCTGTTCCGGCGTAGACCTGGAAAAAGCACATGTTTTTCAGGCTCCGTGGCTCCGAATGACTCCCGACCCGACCAGCAAAACAAGCAAATCCCAGATTACACAACTAGGAATGGGAATAAGTTGTTCAGCAGAGGAGCTCCTCGCAGCCAGCGTGGCCTTAGGCCTCCTCGCCTCACCCAGCAGTTCCAAAGGCATCGCTGCATGTGATGAAGCTCCCCACATGCCCCTCTGCATCTGCAAAGGACTTTTTAAGCACTGAGTATAGATTCTGTTGCCGTTACTTTCTTAGGATATGTAAACTAGTAAGTCTTAAGGACAGATTTGTTTGCTTTTGGGGAGAATTTTTGAATTGCTTGGGTTTACCTTATAAATATCAGCATTAAATTTAACCGTCCTGGGTTTTTTTCTGGAGAATGTTTTTCAGGTTTGAAATGGTATGTGCTTGAATGCAGGAATGGTACTTTAACAAAACATTGCTTTCTCCAAAGAGCCACCCTAGTTAAATAGTTATTTGCAAAAGCAAACACCAGTGAATAGTAAACATTCCGGCTAAATATTGCACTGCTGCTCAGGTGCCTGGTTTTTGTGCCTTCTCTCCTACAACAAGTAGATTGATCGGTTCTCAACAGCATTATGGCATAGGGAATATTTTTGGTGTAAAAGCGAAGCAGGAAAGAAATAGATAAATCCCTTTCAGCACCATTTTTTAAACCTAAAAAGAGCCATAAATAGTTTTCTCATTATGGAATCTCTCATAGGCGTTCTTGCACACGTTTCTCTCTATGCTTGCCTCTGATAATAACTTCACTGCCTGTGTCAGAATAAAGAAAGGAAATTTGCACACCTATTAAAGTTAATAACAAACTCCCACATGTCTGCATTTCCAAGGTTTACAAATGTCATGTCTGCAATATCTGCTCTCTTAAACATGTGGTGGTCACAGATTTGCCTTGTTTCTTTAAAGCTTGAGAAGATGCGTAACATGCTTTAAGCCTGCCTTCCTTCTATCCTGTTACACCAATGCTACATGAAGTAACGACTGTACTTTTAGTCACTGTTACTCCTCACTGAGTTGTTTTTCACCAGAGTCACCTGGAAATAGTCACAGAACTGTTCCCATAAAGCACACGGCTCTCTTTCCAAAGGATGGTGCTGCATGCTAAACTCTTGGGCTACAGAAAACACAGGGAATATCTAAAGAAGAAATGAAAATACCTATAATTAAAACACGTCAAGTGAGACCATCCACATCCAAGCTCTACTTACTTCAGAATTTTAGGGATTTTATAAGCAGAAGAAACTGAAGGGAGGTTGTGATCCCTTTCCTATAAAGTCTTTGGAAACCACCAGGATGGGAAGATTCAAGGTATTCACAACAAACAACGCTCCAGGCTATTCCAGGGGTTTAAACTGTTGGTCTTTTAATCCCACAAGGGGAATCTGCAACAGCTCATCACAAAAAACTTCAGTTATAAGTTTAACCTGATTTCTAGCACTCACAAGCAAGTTGTTCAACAGAGACACTCAATATTGCACAATCTTTGAGGAAGAAGTGGTCTTAACAACCTGTAATGGGAGAGGAGATGGCTTACAAAATAATCTCCTTCAGTTTGTCATTTCCACTAGGAAAAATCTGGCATCTACTGATACAGGCTGTTCCTGGTCTCCCCTTTTTTATGTCAAATTACAGTGTCACCAAAATATGAGAGGTATATGAGGAACATGCCTGTGATGCAGTTCTTATACGTTCATACACACACTCCGAGTTTCAAACTCCATCTGAACGCTAAATACCAAAGTGGTGCGGATGGCAGATAACTGGTAGTGTCGCCAACACCTTTCCATGGGCACAGGTAATGACTTCTTAAATGCAGCCAATTTCTGACCCATCTGTTTCCCCACTCCTTTTGACAAGGCTTGTAACCCATGGATGAGGAACAGTATTACAGGGAGCACAGGATCTGCAGCTGTGTCAAGCAAGAAACGCAGATGATCTAACTACTGCCACCAGCACTCAAGTCAAACTCATCCCTGAGCTCTACTCAGGGGTGGCAGAGTCCATCCCTAAATGGTCTCTGATGTCTGCTTTTATCACACTAGTGAAAAAAACCTCACTGAAATCAACCACAACACAGATGGAATGTAACCTTCTCTCACCTGCTCTTTTGAAGTTATCAATTTCTGTTCCCTTCCATGAAAAACCTGCAGGACCATTGCAAATACATTTACCAATGAAAACACAAAGGAAGCTTCTAGAGAGTAAGCCCAAAATGGGTCTTTACTTGCATAAATATCTGTAAGCCATTGAATTACTTGTCTTGGAAAAAGCTTGCAGAAAACTTGTCTTTACAAAAAGTAGGGAAGTAATGCAGATGTTGCTTTTGTCTGCTGGAAAGTAAAATAAGGCATTTTATGAGTTTTACTTTGGTGGTTTTAGGGTTTTGCAATTAGATTGCAATAGCTTGTGTGTCATTATACACTTAACAGACCTAAAAACGTGGTTAGTATAGGTTGACATGGTTTAGCAAGAGGTTGATAAAGTGTTTTCCCTGTTTTCTCATGGCACTCCAAGCATTTTCTCATCAACCCTTAAGAAACAGAGCCATAGGAAGGCTGATGGGAGAGTAGTTTGTCAGTAGCCGCTACAAGACAAATATGCTCAATATATCTTTTTTTTTCCCTGCTGCTGCTCAAACAGCAGGCCAGGCAGGCACAAGGAAGTTCTAGCAGCCCGAAGCAATTCATTATAGCTTTGTCTATATTTTTTCTTCCACTGTCTCATGGATGGGACTCTGGAATAATCACAAAAGACTCCTCTAGAGAACTCACTCAGGATTTATACTCAGCCCAACAAAAGCCCAGAGAGGATTTTGGAAGCCTAGTGAGTATCTCCCACTTGTACTTTGGCCATCTGCAAGGATACATCTAACCATATTCAGTGTGGACTACTTCAGTTTCAAGTTTTCAACAGCTCTTCCTTCACAGTACCCTTTTGTCTGGAAATATTCCAGCCGTAAAGATGACAAGTATGAATAGAGTACTTCATCACGGAAACTTTTCTTTACTGGTCCAATATGAATAAACACTCTTCTTGAATAATCTTAAAGTAATTCAGAAATTCATAAAAGCAAGTTGAATGTGCAGGAAAAGAATGAGAACTTCACAGGTCATTACTCCATTTAAACTCTTTGGGGTAACAGAAGACCATTAGTCTATAGGGAAGATGGCAATGAGAAACTATCTGAGTACTGTTTCAGTTTTAGACTACACCTATAGGGCGTACATGTAGACTTTGCCTTCTAGGGAAAGCAGAAGCTAAATTCTGCGATATCTTTACAGAAGAGTTCTTCGGCAATGCCTTATAAAAGGCAGAGAAATCTGATAGAAATCTTAAAAATACCTTTTAGCAAAAGCTTAATCTAAAGAGAAATTCCAAAGAGAGAGCTCTTTGAGTACACTCAAAATCCCAAGTCTTTAATTTTCTTTCAATTATTATTCTTTTAATATGATTCCTCCCTTCCTGTGAGATCGGTGATCGCATACGAGCCAGGACACAACAGCAGAAAGCCTGCCAGGGGACACAGGGCTCAGTGGCAAAATCTG
Source organism: Limnodromus scolopaceus (assembly GCA_028565335.1). NCBI lineage: Eukaryota > Metazoa > Chordata > Aves > Charadriiformes > Scolopacidae > Limnodromus > Limnodromus scolopaceus. The sequence continues at coordinate 73,170,212 of JAOXNO010000024.1, read as the reverse complement.
GGCAATATTTTCCTCGAGCTCTCTCTGCTCCAATTTTTTTCTGCACAACTTCCTCACCATTAACATGACCAAGAAAGAGACAGTGTGGTCCTGTGCACTCCCCAGAGCCCGCCTAAACCTGTAGCATGTAAATAAATTTTAAAAAAACAACCAACCCGAAACATCGAAGAGGGGAAGGAAGCTCACAGTTTAATTTTGTAATCTTGTTAGAAGTAAAATTAAGAAGTTATTTTATAACATATAGAATTTATGCTGCATTAAAACCTGCTAGAATTCTAGTTACTAGAATTAATACTGCATTAAAAAAATACAATCACCAAGTGGTCCTATACACTACCAGAGACAGAGATAATATAAGCCAAAAATCTGAAAGTTAAAGTCAGATTCATTGAAATGAGAAACAAGGTCCATGTCCATAGCAGAAAGTGTAGATAATTACTGGAACCATCAATCGAAGGAACTGATGGATTCTCTACCCCTTGAAATTTTCTAAACATCATCAGATTCGGTTTTTCCTCTTTTTTAGAGAGATAGATAGACCAATAGATAGATAGATATTCTCATATATAGAGATATTTATCACATACGTTAGTAATGAAACAAGTTGTAAGTCTATATCCTTTGCTATCAAGTGATCAGGCATGCAAGTAGTGCCTTCTAGTTTATAAATTGCATTCAGAGAGAAAATTGATGACATGAAATTTCTGTTGCAGCTGATCAGTCAAACCACACTGGCAATGACTGAATTCCTTTCACTGCTGCCATGTCAATGTATGGAGCTGTCTCTGAAAACTGGAGTTGCTTTGGGACCCCACAGACAAGCAGGGTGGCTCCTTAACAGTGCAGAAGAACAGCAGCATATCACTCTAGCTTAAGCTATTTAGCATGAATAACCAAGGATGCAGGCAAGGGAGATCTGACAGATTTAGATGAAGTGACTGAAGATGATATCAATACCAGCTCTCTGTTCCATGGCCCTCTGCTTCATGCCTCAGCAAATATACGGTCTGTGAAACAGGCTGGCTGAGGTACAGATTTCATATTATTTGGCCCTGTCTGTGCTATCCACTGGGTTGGACCTGAGTGCCAGTAGTGTCTTAAACCACTGCTTTTTGGACTTCCAGGTCCTGTCTGTTGGTGGTCTCAGCAATGCGGAAGAGGCAGCACAGATTGCAGAGCAGGAAGGATGCCAAACACAGGCACTTCAGGAATCTGGAATACATACTGAGTGTACCGTATACTGCAAAATAGTGCCCTGGTTAATAAAGCAGACAAGCAGAAATTACACTGCGTACGTCAATAGGAGCTACTTATTTCCTAATGTAAGATGACTTTAACACAGGGTGAAGAGCAATTAAATGTAACTAAAATTTTTGAGAAAAACACTTCCTTCTTGTAAGAAATGTACTAAAAATGAGAGGCATATTTTGTGTGTGTTTGGCAAAAATCAGACAGAGACTATATACAGATACCCAGCCAGGTAATGTGAGGTACTCTCATCAAAAAATCTCTTTTGAAGGCAAAAATTTTAGGCAACTTTGCCAACAGATTCAAAGCTACTGCTACACACAAATATAGAATCATTCCTATCCTGCATACCAGTGGGGGGTACAAAATGCCACAGGTGAATTTCCATTCACTGAACTGATTGCATTTAGGCTATGAAGAGCAGAAGAAAAAAGAGGCTTGTTTAGCTGAGTTTCCAAAGATATATTCAAGCATTCCTCACTCAGAAAGTCTAATCTCAGACTGACATTGGCTACGTAAACACTTTAAAGCATTAAAGATTGCTGCAAAGCTGAGCCAGGTGAAATCCACAATCCAAACTTTAATTCTACAACCTTGTCCAAGAGCAATTCCATAGAAAACTTCTTACCAAGTCCTGTTGCCACATCCATCATTTCTTAAGAGGTGTGGAGCAGCCGCTCTCATCAAGCAATACTCCAGATGGGTTTTTCCACACAGTAGTGCAAGGGAAGCAGGAGTAGATGAAGATAATGCCAAAGCCAAGCAGCACAGATGGCAATCACTACAGCAAGGACTTCTCAGGAGAAGTTCTACCAAGCAATTGTCTCTCCTTACAGGCACACCACGACTCCTAGACAGCAAAGGAAAGAAAAATTACAAATTTTGGCAAAATTTGCTAGCAATTTTGGTTATTATGTTCTTAACAGTAACCTTTAGTTTCCTGTACAGGGTTGTCCGTGTCTGTGTAGAGAGTCCCACAACAGATGGCATTTCACACTCTATAGCACACACCCTGCATCAAAAAACCTATACATTTCCAGCGTCTCCCTTCACTTAAGCGAGCTTTCAACAGCCACCACTAGTTTAACACAGTGCCAGCTGAAGCTGTCCCTCCTTTTCACTTCTGAAATTGGTACACGTGTTTCGTCAAGATTTGTAGAGTCATGTTCTTCTTTCAACAAATGTTGCTGTGAAAGTACAACATGAACTTCAATGACATGCTATCAAAACCAATATCCTTACAGCATTTCTGCTCCTTTGCATTCCCTTTCATATATTTGGCTCTTAAATCTTGTGGTGGAATAGGCCTGGATGAAATAAAATGTTTTTTGCAGTTGCTTTTCTCCCAGTTGACCCAGTTTGTCTTTTACTGGATGTGCTGATGCCTGCTATATGCTAAAAGACCACAGTGAGGCAGGTATGCTCAGCGAGTTCCTGCCAAGCCTTTGGGATTAACAGTTTATTTAGTATTCCTCCTACAGCCTGTCACGCTGGCCTATGTGGGATTTCAAGCAGAAAGCAGTGATTACTCAGGATGCTGCTCCTGTTACTTTTAAATTTACTTGGCTGACTCGAGAGGGACTGAACTTACTCTGCACATGCTCAAGGACTTCTAGTCCTCTCAAGACAATTATTTTTAAGGTACTAAATATTGTTCCTGTTCAGCTGAATTTTCCAAAGGACAGCATTAAAACATGCAAGGCTTAACATAAGCACTTGATTGAAAAAACCAAACCAAACCACTTGGTATTTTGACAACTGTAATATCAGCTACTCTGGAAAGTAAAGGAGTTATTTTGTGCACTTACTATACATCTCAGGCTTCTCTGAAATTCCCCAACATACAAACACAAATCATCCCAGAACCGTTACTCTTGACATCAACTTGGGTAAGGTTGATTGGGGTCCCAGGTTGATGGGACCGCCATCCTCTGTTGCTGCTTCAATTCAGATGGAGAAAACGAGCAGTGTTGTGAAATGAAACAAATAATATAATGAGGTGCTGGATTTTATTTATTTATTTGAGAAACCTCAAGCACACATGAAAAGACAGAAGGGACAAAAAGAGCCAATTTGTGGCTTTGGATGTGCTACCAAAGTGCTTGTTCCAGCAAGCTGTGTCCCTTCCCTGACAAAGTGCCCTCTTCTTCCCTTCCCTTTTGTGTGTCCACATAATTTCCTGATTATGCAATGCACAGCAAAAGCAGTTCATCCAAAAATGAAAACCAAGACAAAACACAAGACTGAACTGGTACATGAGGGTTTCGTGTGATCTGTCATTGCACAAGGGAGAGTTTGCTAGTCTGAGTTGAGAATGCCAATGTTTGAGCATGAGGGGGAGCAAAGGCTTGCATGGTGGAAGCAGGTGAAGTTCCAGCTTTCTCCTACTCTCTTTTCCAGCCCGACACACTTGCTGCACAGCTGGAATTTCTGTGAGATTCCCCATGGGTTTCCCATGTTATACCAGGTTTAATTATTCTAAAATTCCAGATCAAGCTACAAACCATACCAGATTTTTTAGATAGACTTCAGCTACCCATGAATCATCAGGAAAGATGGCAACCAGCTGGCTAAGGGAAAGCTTCCAGATGACAGCACCACTTTCAGAGAGATGCTCCTCCTTTCCAATATGCTTTTGAGCGACTTCCTCGTCTCTTCCTTCACACAGAGTTGCACTGAGCCAAGGTGCTTGCTCAGAGACTTTGTGATTCATTTGGAATGAACGAAATAAAAAGTCTTCCTACTCCTGTGCCAGTCCATGAGGCCCGTCTGTCTTGCACATGCATAGTTTTTGTACTCCCATCCCAAAATAGACGTACTAGAACCAGACGGAAGATGAAAGCCAAAAGGGAGTAATTTCCATGCAATGGGAAACTACACAGACTAATACTTGGATGGATCCCCAGCCAAGAGATGTGACATGACATAGGCCCATAAAATCAGGAATGGCACAGAGAAGATGGACAGGCAACAATTACTCACAATTTTTTATCACACACACACGGAGTAAAACTATCAGGTTTGAAAACATGTTTATGGAAATATTTATTCATATAATTAAATTGCAGTTTCAAAATAAGAATACATTCCTATAATGAAACACTGTTGCAGATTAAAATACTGATGGGTTCAAAAGAGATGAAATGAAATATATTATTAAAATGCTGACCTTAGGGGCTTATTTATCCAGTTTTTTGATATCAAAAGCAAACCAATCATTTCAGCTCTGAGCTCTGCTTTTTAGAGGAATCCTCTGCTCTTTACTGTGTACAAGGAAAATAACAGCAATAACAAATGGCACCAGCCCTGGCTGCTCTCCCCCAGGCAGGCGAGCCGCCTGAACCACACTGTACCCACCCACGCCAAGGTTAGAGAAGTCCTTCAAGGCACAGGTCCAGCCTCCCTGGCACGACGGCTGCTACGACAGCAGCCAGAGGACGTGAGACATTTGGAAGTTAGGAAGCTGACAACTGGGGACAGATGCTGGTGGTGCCCCTGGGTCTGAAGCCTGTCTGCTCACCAGCACGGACCCTCATGCACTGTAAGAAGGAGGCACAGCCGGGACACGCTCCACTCTGCACCCCGGCGTGGGAGGGAATTTCCAGGCTTGGGTAGGACAGTCTCCACAAGCCTGCCTGAGGGTTTCTATTTCAGCAGCTAGCAGTACACGAGAAAGAGAACAGCCTATGTGAGAAGGGAACAGATACATGAGCTGCTTAACCAGTGGGAAACAGGCTCTATTTTAGACTCTCAGACTCAAGCATTGCTTCTGAAGTGCACAGCTCTAATTTTTTTGTACTTATTAGAAAACAGAAACTCTGAAATAATTACTTGCCTTGTGGCTGCCTGCTCACTTTGGGATTCAATGGCCATAAACACAATTCTCCACTTTGCCCTATTTTAAAGAGAGTAGCCAAGAGTCTAACAACCCCCACTATAGATAAATATTGGACTAAAAATCAGTGAATGAGTGATTTTCCATCACTCATCACTTCCATGACCATGATATGCATGGTCAGAAGAGCATAGAGAGCAGATTTGCACCCCATTGCCTGATGTGAGGAGCACTGCAATGCATGCAATGCCTCCAAGAAGAGAAAGACCAACCTGAAGATAACCAGGTGCTGATGACAGCCACAGGGATATGGGTTACCAAGGCCTTTGTCCCAGCACCACATCAAGGATGTGTCCATGAAGATGTGCTCCAGGCTGACAGAAACACACCAGCCTCTGCAGCACTGCCAAGCTTGAGGGTAGCGATAAGGCCTAAAGAGTAGACTAGACTAAAGGCAGCTGTTAGCCTCTGCAGGCACAGAAGCACCCAAATGGTTTGAGTCTGAGGGGGATGGCACCTCTCTTCCTGCATGACAGCACTCTTTCCCAGTTTGATTTCTGTTTCTTTGAGCAGTCACTGCGCTGTTTCTGCAATTATCCTCAGAGGGACTCAGACTCTCAAACTGCAGTGTAGGTGAATGGTGTCATTCAATTTGTGCACTCAAGGAAAGTGTCCAAAGGTTTAAAATAGGATGAGAAGCAATAGGTTATTTCACTTCAAGTGGAAAAGAGATGTCATTAAAGGAACTCAGAAGTGCCCTCTTGATATTAAAGCAAACCGTTCACGTAGGGTCAGTCAGCCACTGAGAGCCACTGAGAGCCACTGAGAGCTTCTGCAGAGGCTTCTCTGGCCAGACCAGGAGACGTGTCTAGAAAGGGACTTTTCTCCATCACTTTCATAGCATCTAAATGAAGTAGTAGAAAATGAGCTGGCCAGCAAAAAGATATCTATTTGGAAAGAAAGTATAGTCAATTTTAATCACTACCAGGATTATTAGCTGCATGTTATTTATAGTGTTTATAGTGTTTTACAGACCACTAAGAAACAGTATTCTCATACATGGCTTGAAATAAAATCCTCTTCGGAATTTATTTACACATTTGAAGGATCTGTCAAAATAGCAGATGTGATATTTGCATTTTATGACAAGATTTACCTCTTATGAAGAGAGGGTTAATGTGCCGATACACAATTCTTAGCCGTCTTTTCAGATGCAGTCTCTTCATAGGAAACACTGGGGATATCTGATCGGAAACATATTTGGTGGCTGAGCTAAACAGGTTTCCCAGCTCCAGTGAAGATGATAACAAGTAACTTCAGAGGCAGCGAGTCTTGAAGCAGTTCAGTAATGCCTTTTCTTGCTAAAACAGGGTAACACCATTTTTTTTTCCCCTCTCTGTAAGAAGGATAGTGACTCCGTCTCCAAGTTCTTCCTGTAAATCACATAAAAGAAAGGCTGTTTCTACCAAATATCTAAAAAATCTGCAAGGAAACACTATGTAAGATAACTCAGATCTTACTCTTCTTAATTACACTGTATGGAACTAGATTCCACTTCAGAAATCAAGTACATAATTACAACCTAAACTGTAGGAGGCTCGTTTTTAATTCTAGCTACTTTATATAATTATATCAATGCTACTTATATGGATCTTACTAGTGCATGGAATATTTCCTCTGCTAGCAGGGAAATAGTTTGGATTTATAACAGTGCAGCTGAGAACAAATCAGAGCCTCATATTTATTGAGGTTATTCCTATCTAGTGCAGTCATTGACACCAGGCTAGCCATAAAACCTCGTGCTGTTGTTAACTGAATGAGCAAGATTTCACACTTATTTCTTGTCATAATATCACAGCTACTTCAACTTTCCTTTCAAGTAGATAAATATTTATTTAAGGATTACTGTAGTAGGATTATAGCACATCTGAAGACTTTCTTGCAGATGTAAATTTATTTAAATATCTGATGAAATCCTGAAATACTTCTGCCAGAGTGTGATTTCTATTTTGAATCGGGATTTACAACTGACTCGGCAGAAATGTCCTCTTGGGCAGCTTTTCCAAGAGCACTTCAGTGTTTGGAGAAACAATGTTGCATCAACATTTAATGAAACTTCTACCTCATAGTAAGCCTGGGTTCTTACCTCTCTGAACAGCTGCCAAAAAAAAGAGGCTTTTCCTGGATTCCCTTAAACGCACTGAGTGGTGTGGCTCCACATCTCCAAAACTCCCTAAATGTTCTTAGGGCTTGAAAGCTTTCACAGGGGTTGCAAGTATCCTTGCGTTGGGGACATTGCTCTGCAGTGAAAATAATACATTGGCTAAACATAACAAGTCACAATAACACCAGCCATAGCGCAATGGAATAGCTATGGCATAGCTCCATGCCAGAAGGACACTCACAGAGTTGACAAGCTCAGTGTTAGGATCTCAGGTGAGACATGCTCTTGTACCGTGAGAAAGACATCCCAACAGCACTATCCAGAGTATTCTACTTCCTTGTGTTTTGAAATTTAAAAAAAAACCACCAAAACCTATACAGATCACATTAGGAATAAAAAGTCCTGCAAGGCAGGTGATATTGTTTTAAGGTTGTTTTCACTATTAAACTATAAGAAGCTTTGGCTAAAAGCAGTGGAGCATAGTTCCAAAGTAAATCTTAACCAAGTGGTCATGCGCAACATGCAAGCGTTGATCAACTCCTTGCTCTGTGCCTTCCAGAGCCAAGTCAGCAGGCACTGCTGGCACTTCTCTTGTAAGTATATACTGAGGTGCTTAAAACTCTGTATCAAAATCATTTCCAGACTGCAACTCTCCTTAGTTGGCTTCCTGAAACAAACGTGGTAAGATTCCAGTTGGTCATTTCCAGGCTATCCAGATGTGACAAAACGATCCCGTTCCTGTATTACACTTTTAGTTTCTTCTTCACTGCAAAAATCCAAATACTGTTACATCATTTAATTCCTATACTTCCTCTACCCCTAAATTCCTTTTGATTTATGTATTCTGTAAAGGTCACTCTTGGGACTCTGGGACAGAGTCTGTTGGATCTTGAGTTTCTTGGCTCAGCTTGTTCTAAGGACCCCAGAGATGTCCAGGGCCCCTGCTCAGGGGTGGTTGTAAAGCACCAGGTGCTTCATCGCTGCTGGGCAGCTCTAGAGCCAAGCAAGCACACAACCTTCACACAGCTGACACAAAGCCCACAGAGTTTACATAGTAAAATCAATGCTTTCTCTTGGATTCAAATCTAGATCAAGGGCTTGATCCTGCAACCTGTCCCCACGTGAATGATCCTATTCAGTGCCATGGTACTGTTTACCTGGCAATAGGCAGTAAAATGAGGCCACTGTGTGCTGACACAAATGTCACCAAGCAAAGGGTCTCTAATTTCCTGTAGAATGAGGGATGTACCGTAAAAACGTTTTGGAAAAAATTCACACATCACACATTCACATCCAATCAAAATACATTCACATCCAATCCTCACTGAAGGGAGAAGAAACAGAAAAGGGACAACTCTGGTGCAAAACCACAAAGAAACCCAGTCTCTCTTAGGGAGTTCCAACAGATTTTTGCAGAAGCTAAAAAAAGGGTGTGAAGAATGTGTGTCCTGCTCAGGAAGTAACACTAAAAGAACACCTCCACTTGCATCAGCAAATCCAGCATTCATTGCCAAGGGAAGCCCAAGCTTTCTCCCCAATGACAGAGAGGACTCAGTTCCAACAGGTGTCAGAGACAAAAATACAAACCCAAGAATATCAGGGGAGACCCAGGGCTCCCGGCACCCTGACCTCAGCAAGAAACTCTTTGAAAATAATACCCCCCAAAAAAGCAGAATTGTCTGCATGGAGGTGACAATGAACTAATGAAACAACTGGGTTTGTGGTGCACACAATTCAGGAACATGGAATATTTTTTTAAGTGGCTCTCTCCATAAATAGGTCTTGTATTTTGCTTTTGCAAACAAGCAGAAGAAAGTTTTATTAATAAGGTGTTTTGAATGTTGATCTGCTTGGCACGATCAAATGGGCAATTGAAATCAAAATAGTCACTGCAAAATATATTTTGGAACATATTTTCCCTCTGATCCAACGTCAGTGGTTGCCAACAAAGCAGTGAAAAATGGCCGAGGGACAAATTTTGATATTAAAAACACATCTTTTCTCAGTTGTGGAGTATTTTCATAATGCCCTTCTTAGAAGTTTATTTATGTGGTAGAACTCTTCAGAGAAGCATAGGATAACCACAGTGCACAAAATAATGCCTGATTTGCTGATACGCTTAAAAGACTTTTCTTTTTTCTTTAAAGAGATAGCCAAAATAAACTGCAACAACACTAGTACTGGAAAAAATAACAAAGCAAATGATCCACATCTGAAAAGTCATACAAGTATTCCCTGTGCAGTCACTGGCATATTGGAGGACATTTTCAATAAATAAGGACCACAAAGCCAAACCTAATTCTCCCTTGAATCTCATGGTGGTACAGGAGGAAACATAGTAAAGACATTTGGCTCAAGCCTCGAGATCAGACATTACTCATTTGCAGTTCTCAATGTCTTCATTTGGCTCCAATGAAAATAAGACAAAGCAAAATAATAATTTGAGAACAACAAAAATCTTAATGGTTATAGCAGCAATGACCTCGGGAAATGAACTCTTCTCCTCTGCTTTCTCGGGAGAGGCAGGTGCTGCTGCAGCTGCATTTGCTGTAGGGTAGGAAATGTTTTGCTGTGCTTTCCAGCCGGGGGGACAGCCCCATGGCCTGATATTTCCTTCTCTGCCACTCCAGAAAGATGACTGCTCCTTATGCTGGACTGTTTTCCTCTTGCACTGGTGCCAAGCCACACTGCTTTTCTCTTACTACATACACTGGCAAGTAAAACCATTAAACTTTTTTTTTTTTTTTTGCAAAGCTAAGAGTCAGAAAATTATGAGAAACTAGATTTACAGTTGCCTGTGCGTCCTCAGTCCTACTCCTTTATATGTTTTTGCATAGGAGAGCCATATAGTTAAATGCTGTATCATAATGCACAGTGTGTGCTTGCAAGGGTTGCCTTTTATAAATTAAAAATAGATTTTTATTTTAATTTTAACAACCTCTTCTCTTTGTTTCATGTGTTACATGCAAGAGAAAGATAGAAAAAAAATCAGCTGAAATATTTCTTTCATTAGTATTTGCTAATTCAGTGATGTTAAACATTTTGTGGTTTTGTGGAAAGGTTGTGACTTTGTCAAAGTTCCAGCAGAGCCCATCCATGTCCTAAACAGTCCCTCAGCACAACTCACTGGTTGCCTGACAAGGAGTCATGCACCCAGCAACACAAGTTGCTGTATTTTCAGCTCCTGAAAAGCTGTCCCATAATTTTCAGGATCGTGGATTCGCTGCCTTCCCCAGAGCCACAGCTGCAGCCTCTTGCATAGAAAATGGGATATACTGGAGTTCTGTGGTTAGGTGGAACAAACCCAAGAGAAAGAGAAGTCTTGAAGTCTTCAGTAAGAAAAAGCATAAAGCACCTAAAAGATGGGTTGACTATTAGTCCCTCTTCCCTATTCTCTCTGATTAACTTTTAACTGGCAATCAAAGCAAAGTCAATATTTAGTAAAGCCTGGTGGTGTCTGTCCTAGAAGTCCACATGACACATTTGGTGGGTGCTGGGGTTCCTAGGAATCTCTCTTAAGAGTATTCAATGCAACAGGTCCAAGTAACCTGGGAAGAAGAGACAAAACTCCTGTGCACCCTTATTGACTACTGATACAAATGTATGTGCAGCCTGTTTCTATCCTGCGGTCTCAGCAGAGACTGCGTCCACACTAAAACCTGGGTGCTGCAGCTGCAGCAACATGAAGCTCACCTCAGGCTTCAAAACCCATCCAGCGTCAGGGAAAATGCCTGTGTAGGGAATAAAGCTGTGTGCCTACATTGTATTGTAATTTCCAGGGCGGCTGCCACCTTGACACATTCTGCATGTAAACAAGAGGCAATGTTTTAGTAGAAGGTCAAGTCACACAAGTACCTTGGGGAAGCAGGACAAGAGCTGCTTTACTGAAGGAGATTCCCCATCACCGCCATGAAGTCCTTGACTGTTCTTCTCTCAGTCAGCTCCCCAGCTGTTTTCTGATACCCCTTCACTCTGTTTACTTCCATTATCTCCCTTACTCCTCCACTCCTTCTCCCTCAGACCCTGCAGGTGCTGGTTACCACTGGTCAAGGATGGGCTAGGAGGACCTGCCTGCAGCCCCTTGGGGAAGCTATCCCAGCTGGGTGCAGGTGGCTCCATTGCCCACTGCTAGTGGTCAGCTCCATGGTCTCTGCTCTCTCACTGCAACAAGTGTGCCCACACCACAGGACCACCTCAGCAACGTCACCTCTACACTATTGCCTCTCTCTGCCTTCAGCAGATGGGACATGGCAGATATGGGGGCCTTTGAGCAAAGACATCCCATCCCCAGCGCTTTTACCTCCATCACTGTCTCTAGGCACACTCACCACTCCTTCACCTGCTGAGGGCTCTGCATGGGCTGTAGAACCCCGCACCTCTGCTGGGGGATTTCTGCAGAATACAAGCCACACCATGGCTGTGCTTTCCTGCATTCTTAAAGCAAGGACAGCAGGAAAGTCACGGCCTGTGGAGCACCCTCCCTGTCAACAGGAGATGACCCCAACTCCTCCCTGTCCTCCAGGTCACCGCAGTTTGTCACGTCTCTCTGATCTCAACAACCCATCAACACGTGTGAATCAGAGCAGCAAATAGCATCTTCCTATCTTGACACACCCCTGCTCTGGGTTCACTGGTCGCTTTGCTGCAAAGGGCATAGCAGAAACAGGATCTTTTCTGCACTTGACACCTGGCTATGGCAGCCTGGAAGCTGCCCAGCTGGCCAGAGCCCTTTGCAGCCCAAAGACCTGGGCCCAGCTCCTGCAGGGAAGGGCTGGCTGCTTCCCGGGGTAGTGTGGCTCACAGGCACAGCTTCCCATTTCCGGGCAATCAAGCCACAACTGCTCCAGCCCCCAAGAGCATCACCCAATACAGCACACAGACAATAAGCAAACAGTGCCAGGAGCCCTTTCCTGCACACAAGACCAAAGGGCAGGTACAACCACAGCAAGGGCAAGTCAGAAATACCCTGCCAGGCTGGAGCTGCTCTAACACAGCCAAGGAGGCTTCAGGAAGGAGGGTCTTCAGGGTGAGGTGGTGCAAAGTGGCCATGTGAGCCACCTTCCCTCGCTTGGAGCAGGGCTCTCCGCAGCATCTCACACCTGTACCTGGCAAAAGCACAGCCAATTCTTTTATTTCATTACCTTCTAAAATTTTCTGCCGTTATCCTTTCAGCCGCCAGTAGATGGTGGTACTTTATCTCCATCCAAGATGCACGTGTACGCTGGATAGCCAGGGAGGCAGCATGACAGCCTGTTTGAGATGGGATTGAAAAATAGAAAATATCTATAATTCTGAAAGCCAGGCTCCAGACAACCTCCTGCTTGTGCAGATGCTGATTTTGGAGGCCTAGCTAATATCCCCAACCTCACTCAGAGATTCTGGCTATATTTCCAGAGCCGCAAAAACTGCGACTTCAAAGATACCACCTGTTTCCCGGTGTGATCCTTTGTGTGTGTTTGAATGAGCACATGAGAGGAGGCCTGTGGGCACAGCTCTTCGTAGAAGCTGCACAGACTGGACACAAGACAGATGAAGAAAATGTACTTATTGCTGAGAATGCAAATAACATCCTTGCTGAGAATGCAAATAACATCCTTGCCATCTCCAACGAAGCAAAATCCGGGAGGTGTGTTTGGTGATCACATTCTCTTGAAAAGCTCCCTTTATTTTACAGGCTTCTCTTCCTTCAGCAAGTGAAAAGCAGTGCAAAATGCTCATCAACATAGCAGTGTAAAATCGCTGATCTACACTGTCCTCTGTGGAAAATGTACTCTCACAGTTCCAACCCATACAAATTGCCTTCAAAGCTGTGCTTCTGCAAGAACTAACCATATCGTAAGAAAACATAGAGCAGATCTGGCTAAATTCTGCCTGAAATTGCAATGGCACTGTTTTTGTCATTCCTGATTTATTGATATATCATTTACTTTGGGGCAAGACTAGTGTGGTTGTGAATGATGTGGTCCTAAGCAGAGGCAAAGGGTGGCAGGATAAGAAAGCCCTGCCTAACGCTAAGCCACGTGGGCAGCTGCCTTGCAGGCGTGCTAGGAGGGGCTGAAAAAACACGGACCACAGCAGATCTTTCCCCTGTTATTGCTCCAATTACAGGCCTGATCTTCTTCTCCCAGAGGCTCTGTGGGTTACACGCGTGACCATTCTGTCTATCCAAAAACCATTTGTCTGTCTCTCACCCATTCCACTGGGAGCCATTTTTGGCAGGTGCATTTCTTAGGCATTCCCTTCTCCATTGTCTGGAGAAACGACTTTACAGCCTCACCAGCTCACCCTTGTTTTGCCTGGATTCACCTCCACAGGTGCTCCAGGTTGTGCCTTCGGTGCCACCAGCCCATACAAGCAATTCAGGGCTTAGGGTTTGTCCAGCTGGTGGCCTAGAAAGGGCAACAGCAGATGCCAAACCTGTGGACACCTCACGGTAGGGAGGGCAGGGCGCAACTCAAAACACAAGAGGCTGGGCTCAATTCAGTACTTTGCACAGGGCATTAAGATACCACCAATATGAGCCCGTAACATAATTATGAAAACAGGAATCTGAAATTAGTTCTTCCTCTTACACAAATAGCACACACAACCCATTGAAATAGGCATCTGAGAAGGAAGCGGCCTCGGTTAAACCTCCCCAGCCGGAGGACACAGCTATCGGTTGGGTTTCAGCCTTACCTACTGCACAGTTAGTAGCAGTTAGCACCACATTTTTTCCTTCAAAGTACAATTTCCAGACAACTAATTTGGACTCAAAATATCTCTCTCTCCTTAGGGTTTGAAGAAGACAGAAACGCAAATTAGAGAGGAACCGTTCAGATTTAGCAAGGGGCTGTAAACATTTCACCCAACAAAGAGAATAAGCATCAGCCGATAATTTTAGAATCCCCTAGGAGAGGCAAAAGCCACCCAGGCAGACCTCGGAGAAAGACGCACATACAGAAATAGGAAATAAAACACTGAAAACAGTCCTCAGAAGCTCCTGGCCAGAGCAAGAAGGCTGAGATTATGGTGGCCAGGCCCAGGAGGGAGAGAAAAGAGCAGTCGGGGCTCCAAGAGCACCCTGGGGAGGGAGCGGTGCCAGTCAGCAGCCCCAGCCTGTGCGTTTCTCACCTTCTGTGAAACCAAGTCCCGTTTTGAGCCTCTCCTGCATGTGTGGGGAATGGCTGACTGCGGCAGCTGGCAAATGGCTCTGCCGAGAACAGTAAAAGCCGTCATTAAAATTTAAAAAAAAAAAAAAAAAAAGAAGAGTGAGAGCAACAGATACATTTGACAGAAAAATCCCATCAGAAGCAGGTTATGGGGAAATGCCTGCAGTGAAATTGCAGCTTCGGGCTAAAGAGGCACCTGCTGTGCTCACTGTTAATTAATTGCCACGGCATCAGATGCCACTAGAAATGCCTCACCGTGGCTACGCGACGTATCGTAATGTTATGAGATGTGCCTTGCCTGTGAAAGAGTTTCACTCTGTGCATCCCTCCAAGCAGCTTGCTGGGGAATAAAACCCCACAAGCTGTCTGGCAGGATAAATGCCCCCAGTTAGCCTGGATTCCACAGCCCTGGGATGGGACCGGGGCAGGTGGGGGTTCAACATCCTGTGCCAGGGAGGCTTCAAACCTTTCTCATCTTAAATTGGTGGTCTCAACCCAGGCACAGGTAGAGCTGCTCATGGGAGATGATCCCTGTTGCTCCATACAGTTTTGATAATTTTTGATAATTGCACCCCTTCTTTACAAGATGCACCACATGATTCAGTAAAGGATGGCAGAGCCGGGCCAGCTGGGACCTGAGGCGCCATCTCCTCCCTGCTCTGGGCAAGGCTCTGAAGAGAAACAAGAGACCCCGGACTGGGTACTCAGATCCAGACCGGCTGTACCCACTTCCCTGCAGGCACACGGGGGTTCCCCTTGCCAGCCAGCAGCTCCTCCCTTCACGCTGCCCCGCAGCCTGTCTTCAGCGGGGGGCTTAGCCCACCCTTCTGCTGGGCAAAGCCTCAGAGCTGCCAGGTTCTATCTCCTCTGCCTTCCCCCTGTCCCACCAAGTCACTTGTCACCTGTGAGCCGCTTGGATCCCATTGCCCCCTGCCTCCATCCTTGCTTATCCCAGTCCCTATCCCGCAAGCCCCGTGTCCCCTCTGTCTCTGCCCAGAGGGGACCAGCTGATTGCAAGGGGTGGAAAGCCTGAGCCAGCCCTGCCAAAGGGTGCCTGGTCCCAGTGCAACATCAGGAGCAGCATCAGGCCTGTAATACCTTTGTCCTCCTTCTCTCAGCACCAAAGGTTTTTCAAAACTTCAATGTTGCTCAGCTCTCTGACCAGCCACTGCTTTTATCCCTTAATTTTACTCATGAGTCTCCTATCCCCATTTGTAAAATACTCTCAGGAAGGTATCTGTCATGAGAGCAGCTCCTGCCCTGAAGCCTCACCACACGCCAGGGATGCAGACAGCCCCGACTCCGTGGCATTTCAGCATCCGATTTATTATTAATTATCGGTGTCATTATTACACAGCACCTACAAGCCCTGGCCATCTAGCAAAGCCCCGCACAGAATATTAAAATGCTAATTTCCCTCTGAGATGAGAACTTGCTGGTGTCTCTCTGCTCATTTGTTTGCAAATGTCGTTTTCCTGTCGAGGCTGTATTCCCAGCAGGCATGGCAAGGAAACGCTTGCATAAACAGCCCCTGTTTAAGAAACCATGTATCTCATACATTCGTGCATTATAGCCCTAATTGGGATTACTGTGACACTATAAGAAAACCATTTTGTTTTGTCTGATGCATTTTTAAGATCTTATTGTGCCTTCAGAACACCTCAATGCAGCGACAGCTTTAGGATATATGGTGGAGGACATAATTTTCTTCTGCAAAGCATGACTTAGCTGGCTGTAATAAGTTATATTAAGGCGCAGCTCATTTTTGTGCCCCTGTGTAAGTCTCCAAATGGTGCTGGTGTGTGACTGCTGCAGCTGTCCCGGGTTTCGCCCTGGTATCGGGTTCTCCCTTGGAGAGCAGGCGGCAGCGCAGCTCCTGGCAGCGGTGGCTGTCCTGGGCTGGGATCCAGCAAACGCCAGTCAATGGGAGCCCCTGCACCACCACCAAAGGTCTCAGGGGCTGTTCTCCCGGGCAAAGACACCCTCTCTATTGGCAAAGGACAGGCACTCCTCTATTTTTAATGACAGGGGTTAATAGGGTATGGTTTTTAATGCTAATGATAGGTAGGTGGAGGAGGGGGCTCAGGGAAGGCAGAGTAAAAGGCTCTAAGTCTGCAAGCGAAGCAAAGAAGTGCTGTTACTCCCTTCCCCTCAGTTTCCTTGGAGAGCTGCACGTGAGCTCTCAGCTCCCTGAGCATCTTCTTCCCTTCTGGCTGCCGAAGTATCTCCTGAAAATGCTTGAATTCTCTTCTCCTCAGCTGCGTGATTTCCAGCAGTTGATGGTGCATGGGAATTGTTTCAGGCTATAGCTGAAGGTAACTAAACCAGCCTTCAGTTATATGGCAGAGGAAGCAAAAGAATTTGGCACCAACAAATGCAAATACAGCGTTTCAGCTTAAAACAAACAAGCAAATGAAACCAGGATCTCTCCCTGCAGGTATTTTCTGTAAGAGCCTGCCATTATTATCCCTCTGCCATTGAGCAAGACCGGCAGTGTTATCTCAAGTTGTGAAATACCCCTCATGTTTAGAACTATTTCAACAGCTCCGAATCACGGGGGATACAGAAACACAGCCAGAAAATAGCTTGGAGAGAATGACGGACAGTTTTTACAGCTTTTCAGCAAATGTCACATACATACATAGTACAGGCCATCTCATTAAACAGGGTCTTCCCTCTTTACAGTCGCGGGACCCATCGCACTTACAAATACCTGCCTTACATTAAGGGCAAGGGCACCTGTCTGCCTCCAGGTGCTGCTACGAAGCAATCGCAGTGGGGTTTGCTGCTGCCAGATGGAAACTCTACGTGACCAGCAATAATCCCCTCCCCAGGTCAGGGATGCAATCATGTTTGCAAGTGTTTAAAAGTATATTACAAAAGAGGCATAGCTAGCACACCTGAAAGAGACAAGAGAGTGAAATAGACTGTGACAATTTGTGGATAAAAAAATCAAAGTTAAGATGTGGCAAAAAGCAGCGCAAGTACTGCCTCCTGTAACTCTCAGGGCTGAAGAAGTCACCGTTGCAGCAGCCAGAGTTGATACTTGAGGATGCCTGTCTCCTGGTACCAGAACAACTCCCTGATTAATTTCTGACCTGCTCACACATAGCTTTAATTCAGAGATGGTTCAAAATTTACAGAAGGGCCAGAGCAGACACACTGCCTGGTTTTGCATGGATGGATGCGCTGGAATGTCACAAATTTCCAGAAGAACTCAACAAAATCTCTGTCTCGCACAACTGCCACTGCTCACAACCAGGGTCTGGCACTACTCCAGACTGCCCAGCCCCAAAACTCAGCCTAATTTAGTCTTAGTGGGGGAAAAAAGGAAAGGAACAAGAAATTACAATCAAAACCGTGGCCATAGTGGGCAGTGTTGAGCAGTTTATTCCAGCCCGGCTTTTCACAGAGACGGAAGAAATTGTGAGCAGAGAGAAGCAAGACTGAGCCAACAGCACGACCAGCAGTGCTTTCTAGGGCAAGGGCTGGTTCTTGCTCTCCTGCTGAAGCCCTCTCCCCTGTGCTGCCGGGGGCTGCCCAGTGTCCTCGCTGCCAGCAGGATGCTCTGAGGAGCCTCCGCAGCAGAGGAGGTGAGCGTGGCAGCTGAGGAGGGAAGCCCCAGCCACCGGTGGGGAGCACGGAGCATCCCAGCTCAGCTACACCAGTCCCGTGGCATGTGGGCAAACCTGCCCGCATCTGCCTGTTGATGGTGCTAATGGTGCTTGGACCCAGCAGGCTGAGCTCTTGGGGTGCCTTTGCTCTACACATTAATTTAGTCTCCAGCGTTATCTGACAACTCAGACATGAAAAAGCCAAAATAGGCAAGCAGTAATCTGGAAAACAGGTTCCCTGTGCAAGCAGCAAGACTCAGGCAAAACAGTGCTTATCTCACTGGCAGAGATAGGGGGAGGGAGGCACTTGCTGTAAATCACAGCGTTGTTCCTCCTGCCCTGGGAACACATACAGATCCTCTTTGCCCGGTTGCCTGGGTCCCAAACCACAAGAGCACTCTGGTGTGTAAACAGATTCAGGCTCTGCTATCCAGAGGAGCAAAACTCGCAGCTGGCTGGTATGAGCTCACTGACGCCTGCCCCATTGCACCGCTGAAGCTCCCAGCTGCCTGCTCCCCCCTCGCCCAGACAGACCTGCCACGGACAGGCAGCTCAGCAGCTCCTTCCCAGCCTGTGGTCCCAGGCGAGGGGTTCATCCCAGGGGCTGCTTCCCTTCATGGTCTTGCCCTGTTGGCCCCACAGCCAAAGCTCTGCTCATTTCATCCTCCTCCAGCCCCAGAGGAAAGGCACTGACGGCGCCTGCTTCAGCAAGATAGCCTTGGGTCCAGCACAGCTCAGGGCTGCAAAACTCTGCAGAGAACAGACTGACCCTGTGGTGGTGGCCACTGTGGGCCCTGCTGGAGGTGGGCAAATGTTGGACACAGCTGGCAACAGGATGTATGGGGATGCCAGGCAACGGCAGAACAGACATTTCATGGCTTCTCTTTGCCAGCACCACATCCCCCTGCAGCCCAGCCAGAGCGATGGGTTATGAAAACAGGTTAGATGGTAACACAGCCTTTAGCCTTGCCAGCTGGAAGCATCACTGTGATGGGCTCCCAGCCCCTGGTCCTACCAGAAAAACATAGTATTGTCTCTGGCCAGAGCAATACCACCAAACCACAATAGCTTTCCTTTTCCAGCTCTCTCCTGGGCTCCATCCATCCCGTGGGATTTGCCAGCAGATGGCAGGCAACCCCTGGCAGAGGTCCTCACCAGTCACAGAGGTCCTGGCCAGCGGTGCTTGGCTACTGAGCTCCTTGGTCCCATCCAAACAGCAGACAGGTCTCCTCCCAGCTCTCCTGCCCCTTCCCCACACCTGCACCCACACCAAGTGCACCCCTGAGGTAACGCACCCCGAGGGGCAGATGCAGTAATACTCAGAGGGAGCTTGCAGCGCTGTGAGGAGGAGGACAGAGCAGAGTCCTTGTTCAGCTAAGGCTGCATGGAAGCGTTTGGTCCCAATACCAGCAATGCGGAAAAGAGAGTTGCACTCTGCAATGGCCATTTAGCCCCGAGAAACACTTTTACGTTAAAATTCAGAAGAAAGAGCAACCCATGCAGGGTTATCCGTTCAGATCAACCTTTGATGAATTCTTTTTTTGTATTTAAGGAAAACGAGGCCCATTATTAAAGGCACTGTGTCAACACCAAGGAGCAAACAGATACTGTACCACAGACTTCAGATTCGAGGCCCCTGTACCCACTCATCCTGGCTGGGCATTGCCCAGGACACAGGCAAACAAAACCCACATTTACAAACCCCATCATAACACCATGGAGGCTGCTGGCAGGGAGACTTGCCAAGCAGAAAACAGCAACGGCTAGGGACAGACATCTCATTTTCAAGCCTCAAGAAGCTGTTTGCAAAAGCAAAGTCAGGATGCAACAGCTTTGCTCTGAAGCCTCCCAGTGAAACCAGTGACAAATCTGCTCCAAAAGGCTCTGGGAAAGGAACTGGCTCAGACCTGGGATCAAATTATTTGGGGTTTATGTGACGGAGAGCATTTAGCCAAAACCCTGCCAAGAAATGTGAATGTCAACGTTTGTATGTAGCTGTCTATTAAGAGGGGAAAACCCACAAACCAAAACCCCTAACTAATAAACAGCACCAGCTTCCTAAAGAGCAACTCCTCTGTTGGCAGGGCTGCAAACCCAAGCTCTCCCCCGCTGCTCCAGGGCTCATCAGGAACCACAGCTGGTACCGGTGGGATGGCTCCAGCTCCATGGCCTTTTCGGCTCAGCTGAGCTGCTGCGGCTCTGCAGGCTGCTGGGCTGGGCAGGACGGCTTCACGGCTCGTCCCCCTCCTCCCGCTTGCACATACTCTCATCAGCTGCCAACGTACATAGCCTGTACGTTATTCATGCTCTGGCACCTGGGATGTGCAGGGCCTGGGCACTCACAGCCCGAGGTGTTTCTCACTGGGGCTCTCCCCTTGCAGATGCACGCAGAGCAGCTCCCAGGAGTTAAACATCCCTCACAGGCTTTGGTTAACCAGCGTGGCCAGTGGGGTTTCACCCTCCCGTGTCCGGCTGGCGTGCGGGGGCGGGGACTGCTGACCACAACATCCTCCAGCCTGGCCTCCCTGTCCACACACACGCACAACACGCAGGCTGGTGTGCTCCCAGCACAGCTGTGGGGCTGATCTCCTCCCTCAGCGTGACAGGAGCTACAGCACAGCCCGCCAGGGGCACAGGGTGCATGCTGCCCCACACCTCTCATCTTCTACACATGTTCCCCTGCAGGCTGCACCGGCTCCTCCGAGGCAGGACAGGCATCCCCCCTGCAGCAGTGCCCGCTGGACACTCCTCTGAGCAGAGCCAGGGCTTGGGACAGTGATAGCTCTACTGTCCTGATGCCTGAACTTGCTGCAACCCAGACCTGGGCAGCCCTACACCCTGTCTCCATGGGATGGTCCTATGCCTTCAGGCTAGCAGTGGCTCAGAGAGATTTCAGGCCCTTTGCTCCCACGCTCAGGTTGCTTCTGGAGCTTTCAACAGCACTCCTGAGAGGATGGGATTTCACTTCGCAACAAGCAGCTCCACAGAGTGGCTTCTGGTGACCACTGTCATATTGCTGCTGTAAGCCATACCACAAACACGTCTCTTGGCCTGGGTGTGCCCCCAACTAAGGTTGCTGCCTCGGAGCTGTGCTCCCCTAAACACAGCAACATGAGATGATAATCCTGTCTTCTGACTCCAAATCCTCCTCCCGAGAGGCTGCTGCCCAACACAGCCCTGCTCACCTGTAGCTAGACTTAATTAGACTCCTATACCACCTGAGGTGTTGAGGCACTGGAACAGGTTGCCCAGAGAAGTTGTGGATGCCCCATCGCTGGAAGTGTTTAAGGCCAGGCTGGATGGGGCATTGAGCAACCTGCTCTAGTGGGAGGTGTCCCTGCCCATGGCAGGGGGGTTGGAACT
>JAOXNO010000024.1:73038594-73133148 GCA_028565335.1 Limnodromus scolopaceus | reverse complement strand
ATGAATCATACTGATGAACCAAAACATCATTCCTGTGCTAACATGCATTTTTTTTCTTTAACATTAGAAGCAGACTTAGCAAGACACTGGAATAAACTACAGAACTGCTCCATACACATGATGATATGAAGTAGAACGAAGCAGGAATCAAATGAGAGTGCCTAGTTCTCACTTTGCTACTCAGGATCTGCTTCTCACATGGGATTTAACATTGCCAAGAGCAATGTGAACTTGATCTAACACAGCAGTTATGTGTATGAAATAGTTCCACTGGCTTCAGTAAGATTACTCTCAAACATAAAGTTAAGCAGATATTTAAGTGCTTTCATGGAGTGGACTAGTCCTCAACACTTTACAGGGTGCAGCAGATACGACTCATACTGGTATTCTATTGAAAGTGACTAGCCACAGAATAAAACCTTTTTACCTTTAACTTTTAAACTCACATTTTTATCTAATATATCAGAGCATGCCAGCTCAGGTTACATGAGAAATTCATTAAAACACGATCTGTTCTTGCAGCGGGGAAGGGGGGAAACGACATTTTGGCCCTATGGTATCCAAAGCGGCAAAAAATTCAAGAGGTACCTGATAATCTGAAGGCATGACAGGCCCGCCTGAGTTAGCGCCTGAAGGCCCTATGCGTGGTTTCTTGTTGGGAGGCACCTGGTTGAGGCTGGAGTCCTGGCTGTGCTGGAGCCCTGTGCCCGCGCCCCCTCCTCCGGCGCCGGTGCCCCCGGCCGTCCCGTTGGTCTGGGTGCTGTTCTGCTGCTGCGGCTGCGGCTGCTGCGGCGCCGCCTGCGGCTGCTGCTGAGGTGCCGGCTGCTGCTGATGTTGGTTCTGCTGCTGCTGATTCTAGGGGAAGGAGCGACGACAACAACAACAACGACGTGGTCATCACTTGCCCCGAATGGGTTTGTGAGCTCTACGGAATCTCCGACCCCGAGGAGGCGGGACCGCCTGCCTGCTCCACGGGAAAACACAGCAAGGCTGCATGCCCGCAGAAATGCGTCCTGGTTACGCTCCTGCATGCTGTATGGGGGTATCCCATTTGCAGTTCATTTTTTTTTTAAATTTTATTTGTGGTTGTTTGGTTTTTTTAGCAAAGCAAGCTAGACTAAAAGCGAAAGAACAGCCTTAGTGACTCCTACAGCTAGCCAAGCGCTCGGAGAGGAGGACGGAAGGAACCATTTATAAAGCAGTAATGGCCTAATGAACTGAATTCAAACCCCCCAAATTTCACTAGTGCTCAGTGGCAGTTGTGGTGAACCACACTAAATTATTCGAAGTGCTTCAACAGCCTCGTTCACTCAGGATCAAAACCACTTTTCAAACTTTCACAAATGCCATGTTACAATAACCCGAAGGAGGCTGGTGGCACCGCTGCCAGCAAGGTAAGCAAACGGGGACCAGAGAAAGGATCTCATTTCTTCCAGGTCGCAAGGAAATTCTGTGGCAGAACCAGAAATGGGTTTCATTACCGTTTTGCTCTCCTGTGCTTTTAAGTACCTTGTAAAGGGTGGAAGGCTGGGAATACATAGTGTGCTACATATAGGGTCAGAAAAATCTTACTGAAATAGCACAGAAGTGAAAATTGACCAGAGACAAATAGTTGAAGAGAAAACAGGGGAAAACAACCAAGGGAAGGGAACCTGGCAAGGGAAAGAGAGGACTAGCAAAGGAAGAGAAGGCAGGCAATTAAGATGACAACAGGACCTGGCAGGAAAAGAGACAAAGATAAAGGAGCCACAAAAGGGAGAAAAAAGTTAAGGCGGGGAACTTGAGTGCAAGAGATTGTACTCCTCTGGCCTCAGAGGGCTACAGACTATAAGGAGTATTAAGGAACTGGAGGAAAAGTTAGAAAACCAGCAGAGTGCGACCTCTGTGGTTAGACAGTTCCAAGGAAAGACCACCCAGTTGTCTGCTTTCAAGCACCAGGGATGTCTCCTCCATCAGAGCACTGAAGCACCTACGAGAATTATGAAGAAAAGCAATTTCGCTCCAAAATGTGAGATGTCACTTGTTCATCATGGGAAAATCCTACAATTGTCATGGCTTGAATTAAAAAGCTTTACCACCTTCCCTCCAATATACTGTATGGGAGGTTTCAGAATAGTATTTTTTTCCTAGGATATCTGCTTCTGTAATTATCAAAGCTCTGGTTTGGCAGCCTTTTATAAAAAACTCACATTATTAGTTTCTCAGAAATCATGACAACCAGGTGCCACTAGCAGAAAATTCTTGATGCCCCCTATCACCAAAAGGCATTTAGTTACCTCATTCTGACATAAAGATCTGTATCTATGCCATTCATCACAACAGTCTCCCCAGATACATTCAGATGAAATTCGCAGTGATATATTAATTTAAGATTACAAAGATGACTTGCGTCTTCAAGGACTTAAGAGGTGGATTGCATTTTCATTTCACATTTAGCAAAACCAATCCTCCTGCTTGTAGTGCTCAAAGCCCATTTCAGTCAGATTCGGTTTCCCAGGAGATTAAACTGTAATAATTTTAAAAGTTAATCAAGCTAGCATGTAAAAAAAACCAACAAACCTGTTAAGAAGCAATTTACCTTTTAATAATGGCTTGAGCTTCTCTTAATCAAACAAGCACCAATAAGAAAGGCAGTATTTGTTCTTGTATTCTGAAATTTGGATGTTTGGATGTAAGTGAGGTGGTTGCTACTGTGAGAGCAGAAAAACTGCAATTTCGGTACATGTAAATAAATATAGCAGGGACTCTCACAGAAATAGTTTGTTGTAGGTCCCATGTTTCACGCTTTGGATATCAGAACAAATTTTACCCGGCTAGTCTGAGCTTGCTCTTCTGTGCAGCTACTACTGCTACTGCCTGGGGAGAGACCGAGATCTCCTCTGTCAGACTCTGACCAGGGTCTCGCTGTGCCCACCTTAGTGCACAAAAACAGCTTATGCCAGCAAAAACATCATCCTCAGGTCAGTCTACTTCATGGTGGTTCTGAAATGAATAAACTTATAAAAAAGTCTGAAGTTGGCAACATATTACCACTTGTTACTTCTCAGGCACAAATTTCGAAAATGAAATTCTGGTCCTGCCTAGAAACAAACCGAGCAGAAACTTGCCTAACAGAATTTGAATGGGAAAAGAATTTTTTCACTTTGTTTTACAAACACTCATTTTAGCTTTGCTGACTAACGACTAACCATTTTGAAGAACAGATGCTTATGTTAAAGGTTATTCGGTTCAGATGCAAGTTCCAAATAAACACAAAGAACTTGTCCTGGTTTCCAAAAGACTCTACAGATATTTATGGTTTTAAACACAAACCAGAAACTAACAATATTCTTTAAAAAAAAATAAAAATCCTTTCACTTGTAACAACATTATAAAGAAACAAAACATGGCACAGATTCAACTTTCAGAGTATCCTTCACCTTCATATTTTCTACACTGTGAGAACACATTCAATGGGTAATGCGTGACTTAAATTACCTAAATGGTCTCAAAAAAGTTTAATTTGAGTAAATACGTGACTGCCGCCAACAATCTCAAAGATCATTTATATAATGGCTGTTTTGAATATAAATATGCCATTGTTTTCACCCCCAACACTCCCAGGAAAAAGATACTGACTCTTAAACACACTGACCTAACAAAAGCCATAGTAATTTTAAGTCATAAGGTTTGTTCTTGTTTTTGAAGCTGTGAGAGCTGAAGCAAAGCTAGTAACTACGTTACAATCAAATTGGTATAATGACTTTCTTTGTATTTTTACTTAGGTGTCTGTTTCCTCTTTTTGAAAAAACTATCCGGACACAAAAATCCAGGATGTTACCACTTGTTCTCAGTGCAGAAGAATCTACAATGTGTTCCAAAACCAAAATTCACTGTCTGAAATATATTGTGATAGGCATACTTATAAATTCAGCTAGTTTCTCATGTCATACAACAAAATCTGAAAACAGAAGATGCATGTTGACAAATAGGTTCTCCAAAAGATTAACAGTCCTTCTCATGTAGTCCTCCGATAATTACAGTTTAAGGCTGTTTTCTTCATAGTTTTCTAGCTATACGTTACTGTTGGTGTGCACTTTTAAAGGAAAATAACAAGCTGTTTCATACACTATAGCAGCATTGTCCAGCCTTCACAACATGATGGGACAATCACACCAGTCACGTAGCACAGCTCAGATATAAGCACAAAGCAGGTCAGATTATGTTGCAAACACCCCAAAATTTACTATGCACACAAACAAGTTCTTGCCCACATCTATGGGAAACAGAGTATTAAGAGCAGATTGTCGCTACCAGAACAGTTCACGGTCCTTATTACTCCTTTGTCTGAGGGCCCTTAAAACACGATCAGGAAACTGTGTGCAGATGGATGAAATGTTCTGATCTAGTGCCAGAAGCAGGCTGCCACTATTTATTTGAGACCCTGACAGCCATCTACTTCCAAATGGCTGGATGTACGCCAGTCATACAATGGAAATGCCATTCTTTTCATATGATCACAAAGTATTTTCATCATGCGATGCAGGAGGAGGCAGCGAGGTCCTCTTGGAATGATGGCAGCTGAAAACAGACTACTGCCGTCAGAATAACCCATCCAGCTCATTCCCCACAGGTCAGGGCAAACCATGCTGGTGATACCACCTGAGACCCCCCAAAGTCATCTGGTACTTTTAATCTGTCTGGAAAGCAGTTTTAAGAGAGACTTGCCTGGAAAACACATTTTTGGTTAACTCTTCACATTTAATTAGTTATCATTTGGTAGCACTATAACTCTTTCTTATCACATACTTAAAATAAAATAAATTAAAAAAAAGAGTTTATTATACCTTATCCCCTTTCTCTTCAGGTTCATCTTCATTGAGGAATTCTCTTTTAGGATATGGAATCTGACAGCCAGCAAATACACTGAAACACATTAAACACTCCACAAATATGTACATACAACATACATTCACTTAATGCTATATTAAAAACAAGTGAATATAACACAATTTAATTTCTTGTCTTTTATTAGTCCTGTTTCCATAAGCGAGTGGCACCGTGAGCACCCAAGATAGCAGCAGATACCAGGAGCTAGGTGCTGATCACAACATCACATCTCTCTGCTGTTGGCATGAGGCCACCATTTAGAAATCATGGCATGGTTGAACATGCCTGAATGTCAGAAACCACTTGTTGATCCAGGTGGCAAAATGAACAAATACAATGTCAGAGGTTCCACAACACCTAGTTGGAACACGCATGGCTCACTGAATAAAGGGCCTGATCCAAAAAGTATTAATGTCTTATGAGCCCGTCTTGGCTTACAGCAGGCTTATAAGTATTTGTCAATCACAACTGCAGACCTACTTTCAATTAGCTTCTCAGGTCTTGTTTAGAGAATAAAAGATAGCTTTTTAAATTCATCTAGATAATGGGATTTGGAACATTCCTTAATGTTTATGGCAGAGACTTTATCATAATGTTATCCTGTAATCCCTAGGGAGCTATAGCTCTCACAGGATAGTGATATCAGATAAACACTAAATAGAAAATTACTGGTAGATCTTGACCAGTAAAAATTTTTCAGATTTCTGTGGCAGCATTCAGAATACAATTGATTACAATTAAATTACAATTACAATACAATTAAAGTGTGTAACCAGTTCCTAATCCTAGCTGCTATGGAGTTTTTGGCTTATCCGAACAGAAAAATGAAAGAAAAAAAATTCCAGCTAGTCTCAACTAGACTCCTTTTGCAGTCCAATGGCTGTTCCCTCTTCCCAGTGTTGCCTGCTGGCTGAGGAAGCAGTGAAAGCAAAGGTGGAAGTCTCCCTGCAGCCAGCTCCTATGGATCACAATGCTACGAACCATCAGGGTTACAAGAACTGGGAAGAGAAACTGGAAGAGGAAAGTCTGCCAGCAGGAACTGAATACATCATTTGAATTTTTCATGACAATAAAATAGATAAAGATATAAAACGTGTACACTCAAGCCTTCTGAACAAGGGACCTGTGAGATTCTAAGCATTGATCTCTTCCCTTTTCTCTCCTCATGCCGTTACCCTGGGCAAGAGGTCATTGGAAGTTGTCTGTAGGTCAGACAACTGTCCTAGGGAGAGGCACAATGAAACCAGGCAATGGAGAACAGGGGTCTGTGAGGCTGCGTAAGGCAGAACAAGGTACAAATTCCCCAAATACTGCAATAATATTGTCATGCTATATTTGGTAGTACATTCAGAATTCCAACACCAGCACGGTACTGTATTATTATTGTCCACGACCCTTCAGTTCAGACACCAGTAGATAACAGATACTTCAGCACTACACTATCAGTTTCTACCGAGCATGCCTGAACTACTACTACTTGTGGATGTAGGCAGATCCATCCGTGAATTTTTCAGCTGTCAGCTCATTTCAGGGATTAGCATTTACAGAAAGAAAACACCTCTGAAGGGCACAGAAGAGGGAATACATACTCTGATGTAGGCAGAGGATCCTCTTGAAAGTAGGGGTCCTGCAAAGCCTGCTCTGAGGTAATTCTCTTTGTAGGGTCCATAGTAAGAAGCTTCTGAAGCTGCAAAGTATAACATTAAAAATAGCAAAAAGCTTATCAAACTATAATTTTTCAAACTATGACTTATATGTCTTAGATTGTGGATTGTTAAATTATTTATGGCTTGTCCAGACAAGCCTAAGTTAGCATGGCTTGTTCAGTAAAGTTCCCAAGAACTAGAATGCATATCCATCAAAGCACTACAGCTGTGAAGCACTTCTCACATAAGAAATAGTTAAGCCTATCAGGCAATACTAATTGCTGAAGTTGAACCACTGTGCTATAGCAACACTAAATTCAGCTATTACAGGTTCCTAAAGCATCATTTCTGAATAATGGTGTTTTGTTGCGACACAAGTCAATAGTTTTTATACTGTTCTCTACTGTTGACACAACAGGAAAAAAAGTATCAGAAGAGACTGAACGTGACCAGGACTCGTCATATTGCTTTAGGGACAGAAACATACAGTAAGTCTTCATCTCTCGCAAGGGCAACATTCCACAGTCAGAGCACTCTGTCACTCACGCAGATCCCAATCCCACACTAATTGGTATTGAAATGAGAAAGAGGAGGAGCAGACCTTTCCTAGTAACCTTTCTTCCTTGCTAGGAAGAAAGCAATAATAAATTTATTAGCTAGAATGCTGTTGACTGCAGCAGGCCATAAAAGAGGATTACAATATATTAGTAGTATAAAACAGGAATTATAGGGATGGCATACCATTTCAGAATGTGGTAAATAAATAACTAGAAAAAGTCACAGTAGGAAATTTGGGTGC
Source organism: Limnodromus scolopaceus (assembly GCA_028565335.1). NCBI lineage: Eukaryota > Metazoa > Chordata > Aves > Charadriiformes > Scolopacidae > Limnodromus > Limnodromus scolopaceus. The sequence continues at coordinate 73,125,834 of JAOXNO010000024.1, read as the reverse complement.
TCAAATTAGATCATACAGTATCCTGCTCTCACAAAGTACTCTCTTAATTCAAGTCAACAGTGAAAATAAAATTCCTTCTGCAAATGGCATCGTAGCTCAAACTCTATCTTCCAGGCTTCTGACAAAAATTCTCTGCATATTCAGCAAAAGAATGTCATTTTGGCATGAGTATTTGGGGCTTTTTGTTCCAATAAATCAAAAGTCTGACACACAATTCTATAGTCCATATATATAGTACAGTAAACAGCCTCAGTAAAAGCACTCATCAAGAAAGAGAATCCTCTATATTTCCTTTTTCAGTAGTTGTAGTTAATCCTGTTTTCTAGATGAGGTCTTATCAAATTGTCTGTACTTTTACCACTTCCTCCCCACCTCTCCTTATTGCCATACTTTATGCGCCATGGACCCCAAAAGACTGACAACACAACAAAGAGCCATTTGGCCTGTCTCTCTACCCATCACTTCACTTAAAACCAGCTCTCAAACTGATTCCTGCTGCTTGTCCAAAAATATACCTCAACATGGCACACTTACTGTGTTTTGTGTTGTCAGATAACCCTTAAACCTCTTTCCTGTACACCTTAACTAATTTAACCTCTAATGTGCTGTTGGCTCCCTACACAGTGACTTCACGTGATACAATGAATACAGACAACAGTTTTGGCATTCAGTATCTTTATTTCAAATCACCATCTCTCCCTACATGTAAAATTTTTGGTTTAATGGCTTGTGACACCATTGCAGGTGATGAAAATTTCTTCTCACCAGTTCCTCCCCAGTGACCGCAGGGACAAACACTTATGTTCTGTTTAAGGTGACTCCTGGCCTTCAGTACCACATGTGGTCATTGACAGATGTTTATAGAACATCAGCCTCTGGCCCCTAGACCTCTTGCTCCGAACTGGCTGCTGCAGTACTACTCAAGAGAAAGCTCCCCTGGTTTTCTGCCATGTAACAACCTTATCACAAGCTGCCTCCAAACACGACCTGTATTCTTTGTTATTCAAAGATAAAGTTATTGTACCACAGCAGAAGATCTAAAGATATCTCAGACCTTTTAAGGATCTGCTCATTCCCTTAGTAATCCCTCCCACCCCAGAGAATATAACAATTTTGCCCATTCCAGGTGATAACACACGTAACATCACTCAAAGTGAGATATCCTGCCTAGCAGTGATGGTGCTGTGAATCAACTTTCTTTGACAAAGTCTGGTTTTCTGTAGCTTCTGATGCTCCTAGGAAAGTGAACAAAAAATGCCTGGAAACCATCTGTTTTCAGGGTAGCAGCTGCTAACACAATACAGAAAGCCTGTGAGACTGGACTTCATCAACAGTCTCATACTTCTCAGCAGCTCTCAAGATTGCCTGCTGTCAGGCTCTACTGTCTACAGGACAGCTATAAATACTATGCTTGTGACTTTTCCAGGACAGCAAGAACAGATACCTCTTCCTGGATGAAAAACACTCTGCCCTTCACGTAGACAATAACATTCAACGTCAATCAGCAGAGTGGCACAATATCCTCCTCTTTGTCAAGAGTCATTTGCTATCCCATACTGATCTACTTGATGCCATGCTTTCTCCATGCCCCACACTTGTTGTACTCATTAGCACAAAGTCTTGATCAGTGAAGGTTACAAAGCAGATGTATTCAGAGGTCACCTTGCAAGACTGAGGTTACCTCAAAAAACTATCATAACTACTTGGGAAAGAAAAAGGAGTTTCTGCCTCAGAATACATGGACCTCCAAGCTCATTAGCAGACACATTTTTAATCTCTTGATTTGGGAGAGCAATGCACATCTTTCATTTAAAATCTGCTAGTTTTTAGGATCTTTGACAAGATAAAGCAGGTACTTTGCTGTAGGTCTCTGCTGCAGCATGGCTGTTACAATTTATGTATACGGACCTCCTCTGTGCAGCAATGAGACATCAAGAATCATAGAATCATTTAGGTTGGAAGAGACCTTTAAGATCATTGAATACAACCGTCTCTGCCGACACTGCCAAGCCACCATTAAACCATGTCCTTCAGCATCTCATCTACAGGTCTTTAAAATACCTCCAGGGATGGTCACTCAACTACCTCCGTGGGCAGGCTGTTCCAATACCTGATAGCAGCTTCGGTGAAGAAATTTTTCCTCTCCCCTGGTGCAATTTGAGACCATTTCCTCTTGTCCCATCAGTTGTTACTTGGGAAAAGAGACCAACCCCCACCTCACTACACCCTCCTTTCAGGTAGTTGTAGAGAGCGATAAGGTCTCCCCCCTCAGCCTCCTTTTCTCCAGGCTGAACAACCCCAGTTCCCTCAGCGGCTCCTCATAAGACTTGTGCTCAAGAGCCTTCTCCAGCTTTGTTGCCTTTCTCTGAACACGCTCCAGAATCTCAATGTCTTTCCCGTAGTGAGGGGCCCAAAACTGAACACAGTATTTGAGGTGAGGCCTCACCAGTGCTGAGTACAGGGGGACGATCACTTCCCTAGTCCTGCTGGCCACGCTATTTCTGACACAGGCCAGGATGCTATTGGCCACCTTGGCCACTTGGGCACACTGCTGACTCATGTTCAGCCAGCTGTTGACCAACACCCCCAGTGCCTTTTCTTCCAGGAAGCTAAGAAGGTTGTCCATGCTCCTGGGCATTCTTATGCAGAGCTCTGGGAGACTGACCTATTTGAGACCAGCCTCCATCTCTGTGGCTGATCACTAAACCACCCTTATTTATCCCAGATTATGAACAGTGAGAAAAAATTGACTAAGAGAATCTACCTTACTAAGCAGACTGTGTTCTTCACAATGTTCAGAAAGAGCCCTTAGACTTTTGTAAATCTCTGTTCTCATTCTCACAATTATATAGGGGAAAAAAAAATAGGTAGACACCTATCTATTTGCTCAGTCACCCTGTAATAACCTTGTCTCACTACATCATGAGAAGCTCCTTTGTGTGTGTATATATATATATATACACATATATACACATATTTTGCCACCCTATAGTTAGTTGTGTGCTCTTTAGAGATCTGGTTAATATTTCCCCCTGGAAAAGTAGCCTACCCACCCAAGGTGACTCTCAAATTAATCTTCATAGCCTTGATGAATTATCCATGTAAGCTGACAGCAACCCATTTGCTTCTTTGCCTTTCCACCAGACTTTCTGGTGGCTTCCACGTTAATTAGGAAAACGGGGAAATTCAGGTGCTAACTGATGATATTTCTTACAATTGCCATCTTTTCACTTAGATTCTCCCTCCAGTTCATTCCAATGTGTGCCCAGTAAGTTAAGAAATTTAAATTATTTTTTTCTTGAAATCTTATACTTCTTCCGTGAATGCTTCCCTTCCACCCACTTGGGACCAACCTATTCTGTTTCTACAGTTATTTGTGTCATCATCCAGCAGTTACTAACAAGCCAAAGAGCAAATCTTTGCCAGGACCAAGAGAGAAGACTGCTAGGCTGGTTCTGTAACTAGTGATGAAAACAGACGACTAGAACTCAAGCTGCACTAACAGCCTCATTACAGAGTCCCTGTTCACAGCACTAGCAAAGTCACTTTGAACTTCATTCCTAAATTTAGACAGCACTAAGTCATCACAGAGGCATCCAGAAATGATTCTGTATTAGACAGAACAACCCTGTAGTCACCTACAATGAATGACTCAATGAGGTAACCAGCAAATACCTGTTTAGGGATATTGTTTGGAATCACCCACAGAACAGAGATGGACTATCATCAGAGGGAAGAAAAAGAAGGGGGGGAAAAATATTACTACAGGAAATAATTAAATTTCTCCTTTCCTCTTCCCTTTCTTCAAAAACTCTTTAACTCTTGGGAGTTCTTTAGCTCTCTGAAACATGGAAACAAGGGATATATCATACTCACTATACCATTTGCACAGAAGACCTAAGCGTAAGGCTGGGTATACGACCGCCTTGCAGATCTTAATTAGATAAGACATTCAGATCTTCAATACCAGCAGTTTAAGCACATGCTCAGCATGAATGTATATGTAGAAAACACATCTCAAAAATGGCTAGTCAGTGATAGCTTTCTTTAATATCGGTGTTTAGTAAAATGAGATAAAAGAACTGACACAGGTGTTATCATTAGAAAAGCTTTTCATTCATATCATCACAGTGCTTTTCAGGTTGTACCTACCAAAAGAAAAACTTTGCTGTCAGGCTTGACTTTGTGTTTTTCCATGTATTTTATGAGGCTACTATTGGCATACCTGGAAAATACAGTTAAACAAAGACATTTCTGAAATTATACAGCATCAAGAATATGGAACTGTACCAAGTAATCATAAAAACATTTACCAGCCCTTAATAAGTAAATTATAAAAAGAACTGCTGTCAGAAAACTTGTCAGATATTTATCTAGCAGTTGACACTCTAAGCGTGCTTTTCACTAGTAGCAGTAGTATCAGCTATGTACAGATTATTTCCATGGAGCATGCAACTTTCATAGTGTATGGACAAGCTGTTGTCATTGGTATATGACAGAGAAACTAATCCTGAAGTTTATACTCTGGTTTTCTAAAGCAACTCTGCCACAGAAAGTGTAGAGCAGTTTGTAACAGCACAACAGCTAAGCTATTAAGTTGTTTCCAGTTGCAATTTGGCAGAGCAGTTAGTTTATCATTCTGTCTCTCCAGCCCCACGGATTGCAAACCATACAGTCCTTATAATGCCCCAAATAAGTATGACCTGTGCCTTGCCTTTAACTTACAAACCCAGAGGTTATCTACAGCTGTTTTCAGAAGAAAAAAGCTTCATGCACAGATAAGCTTCATATCTTACCTAAAGCCAGCGTAATGAATCCACGTCAGAGCTGGAAACAGAATCCAAAAGTCCTGAATCCATGTCCTCTGCCTTACAGCAGTCTGTGTTGCTCCTTACACTCTCTGATCTATCACCACCACTTGACTAATTTAGCCAAAGCACCAGGAAACACTAAGGCGGAAAATTCTCAGATCCCTGATAGGCTTTGCACTACAATCTATTGAACATGTTACCTTCCATAGAAATTTTTGTCTGCTACTTTACTGTCTCCACATATTTGCTGGTCAAAATGACCACGGAGGTGCTTCCCTATTCCTTCTCACACAAAACGAATGGCGTTACTTTGAACAGCTAACACAAGTGGTTTAAGCAAGCTCATTTTTCTGTGCCTCTCATAGAATAAACAGCACTTATGACAACCCTTTCTGGAGAAATGAGGAGGCCTCTCAGCTGATGCATTTAAAAAGCAGCTGAGGGAGAGAACACTGTTCAAGCATAACAGCTAATTCAAACAGGACAGCTGTCACAGCATTAGAACTCAAATACTCCAAAATGCCCTCCCAAAAAAAGTCAGAGGATAGAAGCAAATTTCTGCTATCTGCTACATTCACTGAAGTGTTGTTGCGTTATTGTCACTTACGTTGTTCTCCTAAAATCTTTCTGAAGAGTTGGATATTCTGGCATCTTCCTTATGTCTTCCCAATCTTTATCTTTGGTGGGAGGGGAAAAAGGAGAAGCATTTACAATTCTGAAAGTGTAGGTTAAGTAACACACAAGAAGAAATAACTACAGCAGTTGTTTGATTTTCTGTTTGTTGGCCACTGCTATTGTTCCATAGTTGTCAGCATTTCCAAATCCATCAAACTGACAGCTTCTTCATACCTATACAAACAACTAGTCATTTCCTTTAGGGAAAAAAAAAAATAATCAACTCAGTAGCATTACGTCTGACGCTTTAATGAAAATAAATTACCTGCAGGGAATCCCATTACACTGAAAATGCGGTCTAGCTGATCATGATGAAAAGGATTACTTGTTTTGATGTCCTCCTGACGACAGTGAAATATAGGTTCCGAAGTCAATAGCTCAGCAAATATGCAGCCAATTGCCCAAATATCTAAGAAAGAAGGAGGATAATCCATGCAAATTTACTGTTCTTCATCACTCTGGTTTTTGTTTCTTCACAGTTTCTCAACAACCTGTATAACCATAGTAATATAAAATACCTCACAGTATAATTACTTACAGTACTTTAAAAATAATGCATTAATATAATACATAAAAGGGGGAAATCTTGAAATTTTTTTAATCAAAATTAGAGTCTCCAAATTCTCTTTAAAGTTGTACAGCAGCAGTCCAGCACTTAAAATATTCACAATTATGGCAGAAACCTACACAATATTTGCTGATGACATAGCCTAAAGGACATTCAACTAACCATTGAAACCAAACCACAAATCCCCCCATAAAGATACACTGAAATAAAAGTTCTATTATTTAAAAACAATCCCAAACAGATAACTGATAACCAAATAAATACTAAGAAGGAAAAGACTAATGATTCATATGTTTAGTCAATAGTACAAGCTAGTTAAAATGGAGAAATCAGATCCTAATTTTAGTCAAGAGTAGAAGAGTGATTACCAAACTTTTTAAAAAAAGTTAAAATCCTACTTGACAACTGACTCCCACTGGAACAATTCCAGAACTACATCTATATATAGAAAACCACAGCATGATATACTGATGTCTTAATGAAAAAAAATAACAAGCTCTATTTCATAAATTTCCCACTAATATGCTTTTCAAAATTAAATATATTGTGGACAAGAACATCAGTTTCATTTACAGTAGAAGAAATTTCTAGATTACATGTATTCGTTCTACTTACTACTATCAGCACCCATCTTAGCGTTCTGAATGCTTTGTTGTGCATCTTAATGTGAAAGTGTGAATTTTTCAGTGAGAAGAAGGTTACTAGCAAAAAAAAGAAATGGATTTGCTACACTGACAAATACGTGTCTGGGATGTAACTCTGGAAAAAGACATTAAGATCAGCTGAATAATGAGCATGGACTGCTGAATACAAGAGTGTGGAGACTTGCTTAGTAGCTGAGGTTAAACTAGATGATTCTGGGAAACCTTCTGGATTTAATCAAATTCAATAGCATAAATACAGAAAACAATTCACTCCTCTTTTATAGGTCTAAGAGATTAAAAATCACCTAACTGAGTGAGTTATTAGAGCCAGACTAAAGAGACCACCAAGATAAGCCTCGTTTGTTGCACCTAATTCGAGACCCAAAGCCCCACCTGCTGTCAATGGTGGTGTTTGGCCCATGCCACCTGCGAGACACATGGCCTCCTGAAGAAAGAAAAAAAATCACGGCTCTCCTTATGTAGGGAATAGAAAAAGAGCCACCACACTGTTTACCGAATCAGGTCAGTGTCATTTCCATCATGTTAACAGCTGTGGAGCTTGGGGTGTCCTAATTTATAAGCCTTTCTCCCTACCTCCTTTACAGGAAAGTCTGATAACATTTCATTCAAACCTAACAGTTTCAACAGGGTACAACTTGCCCTGTGCATTACATCACTTTCTTGGGGTTTTATCTTCCTTTGATTTTCTTATTAGCCTTATCTGCATGAAAACAAGATCTTTAGCTCTTGAGATTTTATCTGCTCAAGCAGCTAATGCAGCATATTAATCACAATTCCTGCCTGGGTAGTAGGTATAAATTATCTACTCCAGAATGGAAATTACTTGCTATTTGAAGAATAGCATCTTCATTAAACAGTATCTATTCACTCATTTTCATAACAGATAGCAAATCCTTTTGGAGACAGTTTATCTAGAGTGTAAAGGAGTTGCAGCGCTCTTGGTTTTCATGGCTCTCTGCAGTGCTCAGTGTCCATCGTAGAGTGAGGGAGAGACTGGGCCACGGCTCACTATCCTACTCATTACTGCTCTATCCAGACTGACCTTTGCCTTTTAAAGAAAAAAAAAAAAAAATAAATCTAGTATTCTTGCTGGCAGCAAAGCTGAACTGGGAAACCTCCCTGATGTGACCCAGCAAACTTCAAAACTTCTCCTTCATCAGCTGAGCTGTGTGAGAGCAGAGCCACCGTGGCAGCACATTCCCGCTGCCTGACTGGGATGAATTCAGAGAGCACATTTTAAACCCTTTGAGAATTCAGAAAGACAGACATTATACCAACTAGAAGTTACATCCGAATAAACACTGGTAACTCCCAAGCTGGTGTTGCATTTTCTATGGGATGGCATAACCGAACAAGTCAAGCATGAGAATAGTTTAGCTCTGACCAGTCACTGTAGTCTCCAGTAGCTCACAGTGCTGGAGTTCAACCCTTTAGGTCTTTTACCAGACACTCTTCAGCTTCAAAGAACTCATATAAAGTAACCCAAAATACTGAGTACAGAAAACCTGAAGCTTTAATTTCCGTAAGTGAAGATTAAACAGCTGGAAAAGGCCTTATAGCCATGCAGCTCAGCAGGTCAGGGTCTTCCCTTCGTGAATCTAACATTTATGTAACCTGATCTCGAACACATCCTTGGCACATATTGAAACCATTCTCACAGTTAATGATTTTCTGCCAAGTTTGGCTAGTCCTTTTTTTTTTTTTTAAATAACATTCATAATTTACAGTAATTATTTACCACATGTGGCATTTTTCTAGCAGGAACGTCTTGTTAAATTCTGGCAAGTTTAAACCCTTCATCAATACAAGCAGTTCTAATAGGTATTTATCTCCTACATTGTTTGTATTAGTCAACCAAATACAAACTTCAGATCGAACTGAGGAAAAATGTGTCAATAATTAGCGATTTTGCTATCTAGTGCCATTTCATATGCTTTCAGTTTGTGGTTCCTAAAAAAGATTAATCATTAATACATCTATTCCAAATCTAGTCCAAATAAGAATTACCACCCCTCAGAAGTGGGCATTTATAGGGGCAAAGCTTAAAACACATAAACAGTATTTTTCAACTACAGTGCATTATTAATCTAGTGCACATCTGCCTCTAGCACAAGAGGAACTTACAATGCCATATAACAATTTCATTATAAATAACATTTCTGTTTAAAAGCAACTGCCAAAAATAAGAGGCAAACTACAGACTATGCATTTAAACAGAATGACTGACAACAGGGCCATATAGGTCCTACAAGGCTGCATTGGATACTAGATGTTTTCCCACCTGATGTCCTGGGAGGATCCTAATAAATATATCAGAGTAACACATACCATTCCGATAAGGATGGTTCTGTTTCCTACAGTTTCCTCTACTATCATTAGGTTTCAGGAACAATAGGTGGTAAAAGGTTTTTACTGTTTGTTTTGGGGTGGTTTTTTTTGGTTGGTTCGTTGTTTTGTTGTGTGGTGTTTTTTGTTTTTTTTTTTTTTTTTTTTTTTTTTTTTTTTTACTTTGCCCTCCAAGAGTTCCAGACTGCCCACTTTGCCAAAGTTTACACTGAACCCAAGCCAGTTTTGCTCCCTGGCTCCGGAAAAAGGGATGGGAGTGAAGGTCTTGGTAGCATTACTCCTTTCTCTAGACTCCTCACCAAACAGCTTGCTCAGGTCCTGTTCAAACCTATTCACCAGTGAAATATCCTTGCATTGTAACAATATTTCTCAGGTACCACATAATAATTTTATAAAAGGAAAAAACAGCCTTTTAAAGATAGTCATTTATGGTTGGTAAACAGACTTTTCATACATATGTCTGGGTGCACAGGTTGTTAGAATATTTGTATGGCTGTCCATGTCCCAGTTTTAAAACCTGTGACTCTAATAGCTTTATAGGTCAGCTACTAAAGCTGAGAAAATCCTGCGTGTCCCGCTCTACTTTAGTGCTTTAGCCAAGGAGCAAGTACAAAAGGATGCTGACATAGCTCTTTTAATGATAGGGCTGATTAAGCAGACAAATGCTCATGTATTCTTTCCTTTCTGTGGCACAATAACCTCATTTCTGTATTTGTTTCAATATTTTGGCAACATTCTTTAAGAATATTATGACAATTTAAGACAATAAGACAATTTATTGAGCAATAGCCTTGATTCTTAAAATGAAACATCTTTTCCCATGCATACTAACTACAACGTTTCATTGAAGACAGGACATAGTCCAAGACAAAATATTTTATGCTTCTTAACTATATCCAAGAAAAGAAATACATAAACAAGCTCTTAGCCTCATATAATTCTTTAATAAAATTATGTTAAAGAAAGCAAGTTAAGAATGGGATAACATCTGTTTAACTGCAATCGATCTGTGGAATTCATCATTAGTGAGTCTGGTCTAGCAGCTTTTTTTTGTGTTTTGATTTGAGCACAAAGTCTAACTCTAAGACATGTCTGAATGCTGGTAAAGGAAGCAAACAGTGGATGGACACCAAAATACAGCTTCTCTATGCCTCCCAAGGGCTAATGCAACAGCCAGGTTAACTAAAAGCTAGTTAGCATGTCCTTAGCCTAAACAAGGCAATCCAGGTTACCTATAAAAAAAATACAATGTTTATACAAGACTCACCAAATCTGTCAAATCATATAATCATTTAGGTTGAAAAAGACCCTTAAATTATCGAGTGCAACCATAAACCTAGCACTGCCAAATCACCACTAAATCCTGTCCCTCAGCACCACATCTACATGTCTTTTAAATACTTCCAGGGATGGGGACTCAACCACCTCCCTGGGCAGCCTGTTCCAATGCCTGACAACCCCTTCCATGAAGAAATTTTTCCTAATACCCAATCTAAGCCTCCTCTAACAGTGAAAATTTAGGCAAGGACAAAAAATACACCAACATACTAAAAATCCAAAAGGTGGCTGCAGAAGCAAACATGTCTTTTTTTCAAATATATATCAGTCGGTCTAATGAAAAGGTATAATCTCTTTATAAGAAAATCTTATGTTTCATGCTGAGTAGAGCAGCAGATTCTAAACTTATCTGGAATCTTCACATACAGTGACCTAGGAGCATAGAGATGCCATAGAAAAAAGAGTTCATTAATTTTTACATTTGATTTAAATACCTAGAAATTTGATTTAAAATAATCATGACAGCCCTTTAAAGGGGAACTTCTCATTTCTTTGGTCCAATAAGGTGACTAGAAGATACCTGTTGCTAGCACACACAGACACAGGGGAAAGGTCTTCCCTTTCATGCATTAAGGTTTCAATTCTCATATGCTTCATTTAAACTTTAGTCAGCAAAACAGAGGTCAAGGAAGAAGTGGTTACTTGCCTTTTAAATTTGACACTTTCTACGAAGAACTGAGAATGGGGTCAAATATTTACATGTGACAGCTTTTCAAGGGGAAGCAAGAAATGGTGTCAGTGGACCAAGGGTCAGAAATTTGCTATCGCTCATGAGTAAGTTAGGCAATGTTTACCCATCTTTAACAAACAGCATCTCAGAACTTGACTGAAAAACAGAAGTTTATGCTGTAGAGCCACAAAGATGAATGTTCTGCAGACAGAAAAAAATACCTCAGTAATCCGAAGGACACTCAGTGCCAGTCAAATGTGCATCAAAGAGCAATGTTTTATTTCAAGACTATGTGATCTCCTGTGACATGATGTAGAGTCAAGATAATTCAAAACTTTTAAAGGCAAGACCATATTAATTCAAATAACTTGTGAAATCTATTATCCTCACATTTTTTTAGCTGTATGCCTCCATCCTAGCCTTTTAAACTAAGCTGTCCTCTTCTCATGTTTGTATTAAGTATTTAATTAATTTCTATTACTAGACCTTAAAGATTTTGAAGCATCTTGACTGAAATTCTGAGTTCACCAAAATAAAATGCAATTTTCTATAGGGCTTTAGTGGGCCAGGATTTCTTCATACTCTCTAAACAGAATTATTTTAGGTTGTCTAATATTTATTTTCCCACTTAAATTGCTATTCCTCAGTATACCAGCATTAAATGAAGATCCTGAATCATATGATTTCAGACTTCTGCTGTGGATTAGACACATTATCTAGCTTGCAACATTACACTTAAACTACTGTGGTAAGCTTGACAACACAGGTACAATAGATTTAATACAGGGAGTGGCAATAAGACCAGAGGCCCTAAGTAGCACTCTCATGCAGCAAAAATATGATTGCAAACAAAGAAACTGTGCTAAAGAACTTAAATCTTTAACTTACAGAACTTCACATCCAAAAATTTGGAAATTCCAGGTTTATGGTTCTATATGCAACCTCATATTTTCCTTGTGAAGCCTATGTACTGAAGAAGACAGGAATCCTCAAGGCAGGGAAAATGCAATCTTAACAATTGTATCACAGAGCACAAGAATTAACTTTTACCAACATTGTACTGCTTTTGTAAGGATTTTCAGTGCCTGTCTTCCCAAGTACTCTCCCTCACCTCCCCAAATCCTATATACCACATTTTCATCAGCAATTCCTCAACTCTTCAGTTGTGTCTCCAAGACTAGTACTGTATAAACTACAGATTAACTACACTAGCTAGCAGTAGAGCAGGCTAACGTCCTTCCCAGACAGAACCCAGTGATGGTTGCATGAATGCAGGATAGAGTGATGATTCCACCTTCTTTCTTCTCTCAGTTCTTCTTCCAGAAACTGGACTGGGTTCCAGCCTCAGGTGATGTTGTTTCAGGGCAGAGAATTAGGTCACTGGGACAAGCACTGAGTTCTGCCAAGGAAAGTGTGTTACAGCCTCATTTTCTCCCTAATCCTAAGCCTTCAGATGCGTCAGAGACGGCAAAGTGCTATTATTTTTATGCCAACTCCAGTATCTCCAAGATGTAGTAAAGAACGTACTGCTACTTTTGTTCCAGCAACAGCAGTGCTTATACCTCAGAGGGTCCAAGAGGTACTCTGGCGAGCTGCCAAAGCTTTTCACAGAAACAAAAGTAGAAATAAAATGTTCTTTCCGTGACAACTCATCAAAAGCACAAGGAATGTAGTGGGTGACACAAAAGGCAGCTTTGTAGCCTCAGGGCTACTTCCCCCTACCAAATATCAAACAACTGCAGCAAGTAAAGGAAGTATGAAAGCTTCTCACTGCAAAGGTCACAAGTCTCTTTTATACTGCAAAGTATTAGGCAGGTCTGATATCGCAATTGTTACCATTTCCTCCTGCAATGATGAAAGAATTAAGAAAAGCCACGATATGTGTGCAGCTGTTTGGTTAAATAATATTTACAAAGCTTTTCAGGGAACATCCAGAGCTTTGCGTTGTCACTTTAGCATATGAAAAAAATTATTGACATAATCCTAAAATCATAGGACCAGGAACTCCTGATTACTAATTATTGTGCTTTTGTCATTAATTTCCCCCTTCCTCCTCCATTTTTTCCCCCATCTTATTCCATCAGTGCAGGTGAGTGTCCAATATTGTACAATCTATATTGTACAAATAGCACAGCATATTAGAGAATTGTTGCCATTTTCTGTGCTCTTCTGAACCGTAGCAAACGAGCAGTGAGCAGTACACATTCTCTGAAAGGGAAATACACTGTTTTTCCTAATTAAATGCAGAATTTTTAAAAAAATAGCTTTTCTGTACACAATGGAGCTCTTTGGAGGTTAAGTCCATGTTAAATGAAGAGAGACGAGTTTATAATCTGTTGTGTGCTCTCACTTGGCTTGTGTCATTAACTATTACAACTTTTTACTAGGTCCAACATGTCAACACCTTCAGAGCTAACATAAGGTGAGCAAAAGGCCTGCTATCTGGTAGATTAAGTTATAACAAGGAACATGTGTGAAGAGTACTTTCCTGGCCTGTTCCAATTCACAAGTCATGACAGCCTTTTCTGGGAGTTATTAAAGCTTTTGATGTCTACCTTATTTCAGTCAACAGAGAGGAATGCACACGACTAAATCCCGCATCTTAGAACAGAGGGGCTTATTTGTACTTCTGAACAGAGTGCTTTACAGTATCTTAACATTTCTGGTACTACGGGGTTCAGCCATACAACTATTTCTAATAATGCACTGAGAATAACTCCTACATAACTATAAGCAAATCTATTGGATTGGCAAAGAAACAGACTGCTATGAAATGTAATTCTGCTGTCGGAGATTGCTGCTGCTATTGCCACGATGTCTACTTGAGAAGCAATCCCACCTATCCTGAGAACAAGCCATTCTACTCCATCAGTGCCACCGTGTTGAATGCTTCAGTTGATATTGCTGAAATAATTGTGCCCGAAGATCAAACTGACGGATTAGCTAAAAAAATTTCTCTGCACCACAAGTATGCACTCTGCTATGATAGTACGTACTTGGTTTTCAGTCAAACCCAACTTTTGTGAGTGAACATTTTAGGTATGTTAGTAAACAGAGCACACTAAAATTCTTCATTACTGCACTAGTTAGCTGGGGTAAAGTGTTTATGGAATCAGGTTTCATATAAGATCACCTTTTGGATCTTTATAGCAACCTCATGTTTTATTTAAGAAAATGAAATCAGCCTTTAGTCCATTGCTTTGTAAAGGAAGCCTTAAAAAATAAAACCAAATCAAACATCTCTAAGAAGCAAGTCCAGCTCCGCACCAAGCTATTCACCTGGTCATATATAAAAGGAACAACCTATTTGTAGCATATCGCAAAGAATCACAATATATCCCATCTGACATATACAGAATGGAATTGAGTATGAAGAGGAAGTGGGCAAAATGCATCTCCTATCCTTCTCCAAATGCTGAATCTTGCTTTCTCATGTCATCATTCCTGTGCCATTTCCACATTAGGATCCATTATTTGCTCTGGGCTATAGCAGACATTGCAAGAAGAACTCCTACCTTACTTCCCTACATCTCTATTTTTTTAAACTGAGTTCACAATGTAGGTTGCTCAGGGAGGTTAGAGAATCAATCCTGCTGCTGCAAAGCTTATCTGCCGGGTAAAGGGCAAAGTCAGTGACATACTAGGGAAGGAAAAGGCCCTACAGCTATTGAGAGTTGGGAAAAAGACAAAACTGATATTCTGAGGGAAAAATAATTAGAAGGAAAAAGACATGGAACTAAGACTATTACTAGCAGGGGGGGGAGTTCAGCCCACAAATAACTGACGATTTTTTATGTACATAGGGCTAAGCATAGACAGATCTTTGAAGGCACTTCTTGTTCAAAGAGGATTTTAATCACAAAGCTATTACTATAGAGGGTATTCTGCCTTCTGAGTATTTTTATTTATGTTATTTTATTTTTCCTGCTCTAAAACAATCCATATACAGTTAAGTCATAGTAATCATCACACAATAGTAAATCTGCCAAAATATTGAATAAAAAGTCAAAAGCACCTGGTTCTTCCCTTGGTATGTTTTGCAAGAGGAGAGAATCACGAACATATGAAAAAGTATTGGGTGACCATGAGTGGAAGTTTATAGGTTAATTTACAGAGCAGTCTAAATCAGGACAATTATCAGATTCTAGTTGTGATTGATGATTCAGTGGTTTTGTTTTCCTTTTCTTTTTTCATGTCCAGAATGTGTATTATTTCTTAAGCTAACTGCAGATGCTACGTGACATCCCAGGTTTCTCAGACAAATTAATCCATTCACTGAGTTAAAAAATAATAATTCATAACACACTTGTACTGAAGCTCCCTATTATCATTAACAGATTTGATCTTCAGGATGATACCAGTAAGCAGCATCCCTACTTTACAGATAATGAAACAACACATAGGATGGATTAAACTACATGCTGTAGTTTACATAGTAGCTACATACACCACTTGGGACTGAATCAGTATTTAAACCCAAGTCTCCTGAGACTCCGCTTACTGTTCTAAGAGATAAAACTTTACTATCTGCCCCGCATTAGAGTACCTCCGTGGGTTTTACAATAGCAGAGTCAGATCTGACCCACTGCACTGTTCTCATTCTCCTGACTATTAAGCTAGTACACACTCCAGTACACCTCTGGACTCTTCAGAGCTGACAACGGCCAACAGCTTTACTAGCTGATTTCCAGACATCAGCATTAAATAGAAGCAAGAGCAATATAGCAGTTAAAAAAGGCAGGAACTAGTATGCTAGATCTCAAAACAGTGTTTTAAAGTGTATAACAATCATGTGAATGATATTCCTTGAGTTGCTGTCAGCATCTCAAGTTTCCCAAAATACTAATTAATGTAGCCTTAAAATGTTCTATTTTCAGTGACCTAATAATCCTTTTTAAAACTTTACATTTCTTAGATGATTGCAGTAATAAAATTGTGGAGCTCAGCAAATGTTTCTTCTTTCAAAAAAAGGTACTTATATAGTACTTTAGAGATGACTGTCAAGTAAGAGGAAAAAACAGCAGTAAATCATCCAGCACCTGCAATAACTAGATAAGAAAGCAACAATTAATCTTTGGTATTAAAATATTTTGCCTCTCAGAAAAAGCATGAGAACAACTGTGATAATCAACATGAAGAAAGTTTACCACATGCCAAAATAAGTTTACCACAAAATATCATCTGAATCCAATTACTTCCCATGTCATATAACATTGCCCAGGGCATGAACAAGGCTCCCTTCCTGGTGCAGCCTGAGTTTTTCTTTTTAGAGTGCATAAATGAATATTTTCCCAAACTTCTCTACTTTTCTAGTTTTTTCACAACCCCTTCCCCTCAAATCAAAATCTCTAACAAACACAAATGTGGATCCCTATGCAGCAAACAAAAGCTGACTGACTACCAATTTGCTTTTCTTAATGATCTCTTGTGGATATTTAAAAGCAGTCTCCATACTCCCATGGCTGCACAGACCACAGCTGGGGAACCTTCCCTGTGCATCTTTCCTACGGACTTTTCCATCTTTTGGTTGGCCCCATTTGTAATGTCTGGTTTACCAGATTTTCCAGATAAGTCTTATTTTTTCTCCTTCCCCCCAACCCTCCCAGAACAAGAGACCAGAAGAGCTTTAGGCATCAGGCCAAAGTTTCCAGAGGCCCCACAGCCCGGCCAGCGTGCCAACAATCTGTGCGCGCACAGTAAGGACATCTGATGCACTCAGAACGTGTGGGACTTGCTGCATAGGCAATATGGAACACATATGCACGGATTTCCATCCTAAATCCTCCATAATACACCCCAGACACTTCCCCCTCTTTTTTTCCTGCATAAAGTCGAATGGAGTTGTTGAAACTCTGATGGATCCCAGCATTCGTTATAAATTCATTCCCTTTGATACACCTAATATTTTCCTGTGACATTTGCTTTCAAAGGCATTTTGGTATCTGCTTATACCTTTCACACATTTCCGGCTTCTATAACCATATGCTAGTCTGGAAGTAGAATGAGGTGACAGTGCACTGCCCATGCTTTAAATTACAGTTTCTCTATACCTAAATCTTGTTCAGGATGGTAAATGCGGTTGCCACATGGCCATTTCTGACATTCCTGCTGGCTTATAATCTAGACAAGTGAGGAAAGGTAACTAAGCAATAGAGATTTCTCAGGTTCTCAGATTTATTTTTTCACAATAGATAATCTCATCTTTTTTTCGGTGCAGGACAGTGTTTCAGCCTTGCTTATGGGCTGGTTGAATGATCAATCTAAAGAACTCTTTTGCCAACAAAATCCAAACTATCTAAAATACTGTAACCCATCTGATGCCATTTATCAAATATACTATTTCTTTAATTAATGTAAGTGGTAAATAGAGGTAAGATAACATACTCTTATTTCATAGCAGTGCTAACTATACAAGCTGCAACTTGATAAAAAACAAGTCCTAATTATGTCATTTCCTTGATATTACGCTACAAGATGCCCCAGAATGAGTCATAGTAGAGACTGTCACATGCTTTCTTAAAAACCTGCCATGAAAAATAGTTCTTACTACTTACTTTACTGACTAAAACATTCTTTTCTATTTTGATGTTCCCAGAGTGAAAAAAAATGCCTGATTAAGGTCTCCTTTCAAGCTGAAAGTCAGCTTACATTTTCTTTCATTTTGCCACAGTCATTTCCTTTACTTTCCTTAAAATTATAGTGCAGAAGTCTTTACCCATCAATGAAAGGAGCACTGTATCTTGCCACTTACTTCAACCTTGTTTCTTTAGTATTTTGAGTATAAAGACATTTTCTGTGGTGCTGGAGACTTTCTATAAGTTCACTAATTTTATTAACATTTCCATGATTACAAGCATTTTACATTTTTGCAGCTACTTGGTTTCACCTGAAGCTCGTTCAAGTCACTTCTATTCGCATATTTACTTCTTTGCTAGAGTATTAGGATCAATGAACACATGGGAACAGATTCTGCTTTTAAATTATGGTGCTGGAAACGTAGACCAACTTCCATAGGCTACAATAAATTTAATACAGATTTGTATTGGGGTAACAGAACAGAAAGTGACCTTTGGCTTCTATACCACCATTTTCCCAATTTGTATTCATCTGGTAAATTAATTGCTTGTAATTCTGGTAAGCAGATTATATAGGAAACTTTATTAACAAGTAGGGCTTAGATTATAAACTAAATATTATTCCCCATGAAACCCTAACATGGGCTTTTTACTATCCTTTTAATACGCAGAAAGTAAAAGCTATTTCTGTTTTTCAGGAACAGATTTTCCTGACTCCTCTCTCTCTTTAAAACATGATGTTATATATGTAATGAACAACTATTTGTTCTGCAAGCAAGTAAATGAAAAGTAAACTATTTCATTATGATAAGGGAACAAATCAAATAAAGGGGAAAAAACTACCTCTGAAATAATGAAATATGCTCATACATTGTTTTGTATAATACATAGTTCTTTCTAAGCAGACCGTATGTAGTCCAATTTTTCCCCAAAGTTAAACCCACAAAATGTAACTAAGACCAGATCCAGAAAACAGACAAAAGTCCTGAGTGAGAAAAAAGACAAATTTCAACTGCATTCTTTGGTCATGTATGAGAATTATTTACATGCAAGCAAGCATACCTTGCTTTACTACAAGAAAAAAAAATTGGACACTGTAGTAGACAGTGTCTGGGATATTATGAATACACTGCAAACAATTAACACTATATATGAAGCTAAGATAAGGATGAAAGTATTAGATACAGAATACAGAAAACATTAAAAAAAAGTAAGACTACACCAGTAAAAACATAAAAATGTAAGCAAACATCTGAATTATGTAGCAACTGTTGGACAATGTTGTGTGTTGCAGTAGAGAACTGATGACAATGCATTCCTAATAAAGTCAAACACAAATATTTCTCACAATGACAAAATTGGAAGAGAATAGACTAAAGCTGGCATGACATTGCTTTTAGCCTGACTTTACTGATATTTACTAATTATACAAAATTATACATTATATAAAAGGCTCAAAAAAATAGCTACAGAAAATAAGCAGCTATACCAAATAGCCTGTCATTTCCTTTTTCATAAATTGCTATATCTAATCACCTTTCTTCTAAATTATTATTTCCAACTGAAAAGCAGTTAAATGAGAATCTTATATAATTTATGAGTTACTACTAAAAACGATACATTCGGACTCCTGAGAATTATGTAATGTTAGGAGACGAGAAAATTATATTTCTTGCACAGAGATTTAAGAGAGAGCTTTAAGAGTTGTGTCCTCTTGCCAAGAACATTAGAATCCAAGTTAAACTCTCACTAGTGTGCTTACCTCATTAAGATTGCCTTAAGTGCACATAATGTTAGAAGCCAAACACAAGTCTGGACTCATAAACTGCATGAACATCACCACTGTCATCCTTTACCGCTTCTTCCCTTTGCCTTTGCCTTAAAGCAGCACATCGATCACCTCCAGGTACCTTTATTCTATTCCCTTCTCTTCAGTCACGTGGTCCTCTAACCCTTCTCTCAGCCTACATATCTCACCTTGCAACTTTCTTTGTTTTCATTTCCATATTTTTTGCTTTGCTGCTCAAATAGTTTTGAGTGCTTTCGGCACTCACACTGCACACCAGGTACTACATCACCCATTCACACCCCTCCTGGGGATTCACTGGTGTGGGTCTGATACAAGAAATAAAAGCCTCAGAAATAATCAACTATGAGCAAAACCAGATCTCTCTGAAGCAGCAGCATCCTCAAAATTTTCATGGGGACTCCTTGTCTATGTTTTAGTATAGACTACAGATCCCTCAGGGCAAGAGCCAAGTAATTTATGACCTAATTAAAAAAACAACACTATTATACTAATTCATTCTTCAAAGAGGTATCTTGAGATAATGGTACGTATCACCACCTAAATCTGCAAACAATATGCTACCTATAATAGGTAACTGTCAGTTAAGGTGACTTCCCAGTACCATGCAGGCAGGTCACTCAGTAATCTGGTCCCCTCACATCTGTGTTTCACAAATCAGCATAGTCAGGGGAGTTTAAGCATCTAATTTACAGGCCTTTAAGGTAATCCGGTTGGTAACTTTGCCCAAGGGTAGAAAGAAATGCATGTTACTTGCCTGCAAGACTGAACAATCTTAAGTGTTCCTGCACATTCAAGGCAAGCCCAACAAAGCAAGCAGCATTTTGCCCAACTCAGGTCCTCCCGCATTGGAGGATTCCAAACGGAAGAGAAGAGCAATAAAGAAATGTGAAGCACAAGTCCACATCAAAGAAGTCAAGTGACAGTTCATTCATTTTTTTTTAAAAACTTTTGCTGTATATTATAGTTTGATAAACAGGAGTTATTTGAAAAAGCCAGACTGTGAGATTTAATTAAAAACATTGGTGCACCCAACTGAACATTCAGCTGAGATGCTAGTACAGCACAGTGTTTGTAACTCTCTGAACAAAGGCCCACGGAGCATCTCCGAAACCTTCTGTAACAGGAAAATGCCTGCAACTGCCAGGAAAGCTCCCTCTGTACCCACAGGAACAACTTAACCCCTTTAACACAGGAACACCATTTCCTTTGCAGTTCTCTTCAATATATCACCTAATCATGCAGACGGGATGCTTCCTGTGCACCTCAGTGATTTTATTCTCTAAACAGGTAGGCACCAAGGCTGACTGTGCTTATGGAACTTACTAAGAGGGAAGAAAGACAAGAGCCTGGCCACCAGCATTTCCTGAACATGGAGCTTCATAAGCCGTGGAGTGACTGATCTGCACACAGCGCAGGAGACTGCCCTTCTCCTCAGCAAGCCACACACTTCATAGAAGCATCTGGACATAAAGCATCCTCAGAGAATGCCACCTTACCAACCATAGCTCTTTCCCTTTTGAAGGTTTACAAGACAAGATTTCTGAGCTCATATCAGAAAACCATATAAGCCAATGCAAAGAATATTTTTATTTTAAAAACAAACAACACATTTAAAATGTCTAACATTAACCTTAACTCATATTGAAAAACAAAAGCGCAGTTCTCAAAGTTTCAATTTGGATTCATCTTTTACAGATTGGATCATACTCCATCTGGTGCTTCTTCAGGAAAAAGTAAAGTAGCTGGTCAGTTGATCATCTTATCTACTATAACGCTGCCCTCCTTTACAAAACTCAGAGGTAAACACCTCCTTCTTTCACAGAACTTACCAATGGCCTTTGTGTAATGTCTGGCTCCAAGTAACAGCTCTGGAGCTCTGTACCAGAATGTCACCACAACTGGATCCAGGTCTGCCAATGGCTTCAAAGGAGAGTTGAACAATCTTGCAAAACCCATATCAGCTGGGGGAGGAGAAGGAAGAAAGAAAAAAAAAAAAGCAAAAAAAGGAAAAGAACATTTAAAATTTTAATAAAAACAAATGAGAAGTTAACAGTACTGGCAAAAAGCTATTATAATAAAAGCTCAAAAGCATTAAAACTTACAAATCAAAGTTTCTGAGAAAGCAACAAGTTACTCATAACAATAATGGGCCAAATTTATGTAAGACTAAATTCCATTTACTTCATTTATAAAACTATGAAGGATGATGTTTGACTTAAGTCTTTTCATCACAGTATTGTAAAACTTTACATAACACAGATACCTATTTATTTAAATGGAACTGTAACAGAAACCTGGTTAACCAAAGTCAATAGTAGTAGGTCTCTAATGTACATTTTCTCTTTTATTTTTATGTATGTTTACAAAACTATGAGCCCTTGTGACTGCTATGTATTTACCCAAAGCACAAAACCAAAATGTTTGCAGCGTAGATTGTTTTGCACTATTTTTCAAAATATGCCTCCTACTTACAAGGAGGAACAAACACCAGAATCAGGAAAAAGTTTTTAACTGTGAATACCTAAATCAGTGATGTCCACTCCTATGCAGGTGTATTTTAAATGGAAGCATTCATTTTATATAACTAAAAAATTCTCTCTAGAAACCACCTTGTAAGTAAAATTAAGAAATGCCAGATGGGAAAGTACAAAGTTTGGATATATTCAAAACCACACATTTTAATCCAAGTCTGAAAGTTCTCTTTTACACAACCTCACCAAAATCTTTCTGCTTCCAAACTCATGAAATGCCAAGTATAATTTTCTTGCAGTCACTCAAGTAATACAAGCATACGAATCAAAAATGGTTAGCTGAACATTTTCAAATACAACAGAAGTTGATGAATAAAAAAGAGGTTTCGGTATATTACTTCTTTCTTGATGATTGCCACATGCTTTATTGAAAAAAAAGTTTATATCCACATGACTAAGGCTTACGATCTGCACAGGTAATTAGGTTTTGGATAAAGACCATCACAGTTACACGTTTCCCACCTTGTTGCTGAATAGCCTTTTCCACAGCAAAATTTTGGACCTCTACAAACATATGCATTGGTGTTATTTATATAAAAATAACTCAGAATTAATAAGAACTAATACAATTTATAAGTAACAATGTTATACTAACTACTCATAGTAGAAGTCAAAAGAACCCTGGCCATGGTCATTGTTACACGTGCTCATTACTTTCTTGTTTCTTACAGATGCATTTATCTCACCAAATATCCTTGACAAGCTTTATAAATGTCTAATAGTATGTTTGGAATCGCTCAAGCTTATAAACTCAGTGAATGAGATTTAAAATTGAACTAGATGTTGTGCATACATGGACTCAAAGAATAATGAAGATTTGTTTCTATCGTACACTGAAGATGCATTTTTTTTAAGTAATTCCTTAGACGTGCAATGGAATTTTCTCAAAATGTTTACCTATTTTCACTCTTCCTCTTTCGGGACCTTCACCCATTACCAGAATGTTTGCTGGTTTCTGGAAAACAAAAAGCAGAATATTTAGTTGACCAGCCTTTGATGATTATCTTCAAGAATAATAAAAATATACACACATATTTTATAATGAAAACATTTCTATAAATACCCTTAGAAGTATAAAATTACCATACCTTTATGTTTTTCTGACATTTAGTTTTTATCCCTGGCTACCAATTTCACAATTAGAAAAACAGCAAGGTACTTTGACATTTCAGAGTAAGAAATACAATCTTTAATTAAATTTGCATTTCCATTTTACCAGAATAATCATGTTCATTCGCGAGACCATCTTCTATAGGGAAGTTTTAGACAGGGCTAACATTTATGCTACACATCAATAATCTGGCAAGAACTACTTTTGTTAGTATAACTCATTGAAAACTATGCCATATCTTGGTATGCAAATGCATAGATGAGAGTTGCTTTTGTTATCATCACATACAGCTACATTTTTTAGAGCTGTGCTTGGTTTTACTGTATGAATGATAAAAAACACATTGGCAAAAGCATTTTTTTCCACAAAGTAAGTTGGATTTCATGTTATGAGAATTCACTTTAAACAGTATACAGAGACAGCTACATCCACAAGCTTTTAACAGTGTAGACAACAGCTTTACGAGTAGAACAAAACCTTTATAGGCATTTTATGCAATCTGCAGTTATTCATAACCAGCCACTTGTGAACACCATATAAAATCTGCACATGACATCATGGCAATTGTTCTGCAATTAGGATCTAGGTTCCCTCAGACATCAATAGTCATTCCTTGGAAGCTTTTCCCCTATTGTGTTAACAGCTGTCAAGAAGTAAACAAGATTGAAAACATTAAGTGATTTGAATGAAGAGACGCATAACAAAGTTTCAAAGCAGAATTTTTTGAAGGTTCATACAAACATTAATTATATTTAAAATCCCTAATGCCTGAAGAGGTCTGCTTGAGCAGGATTTGTTTAAGAATCTGAACAAGATGTCCAAAAAGCCAACATCAGAATCTCAATTTCTCAGTTCCTAACGCTTGCAACTACTTACCTAAAATGAGACACTCGAACTAGGATTACTAGTTTGGCTCAAATTGCAAATTCTTAACTTTTTATTGCCTCTTTTACTCCTCCTTCTCTAATCCCAGGATAATGCTCAACCACATCCCTGACTTCTTATTCCCCAACATATTTTTGGAACCCTTCACGAGGGAATATGCACTCCCTTCTTAGAGAACACAATAACTATTTTAATTGATAGCCAGCAGATCTAGGAAAGATAAAAATGATGCTTGCTCTTAGCTAATATTTAGTCACAATGAAATCCACACTTCAAGGCAACTGGTCAAACTCTGCTTTTACATTTATGTACTACCCTGAATTGAATATTCTGGAGAACAGATCAATCCCGTTCAGCATATTCAGAAACCAGGCAGCAAGGGAAGCAAGCAAGTTCACACTACACTTTACCTCTGAAATCACATAGCAAAAATTGTGCCAACCAAGGTATTGCCTCTCATCCTGTCACTGGATAGCACTGAGAAGAGTCTGGTTCAGTTTTCCTTATTCCTGCTTATCAGGCGTGTATCAAACATTGGTAAAATCCTCCCCGAGCCATCTCTTCTTGAGGCTGAACAGTCCCAGACCCTCAGCCTCAGAAAGACACCCTGAACCCCTAAGCAACTGAGTGGCCCTATATATATATAGGGGACACACCGGGTTAGAATCTGTGGAAGCAAGGAACTTGTCCATTTATGTATTTTTAAGCCAGAATGTTTTGAAGATATGTTGTTTCATTTAAAATTTAGATCTGTACAAATATTTAATCCACTGAGGATCAGAACTGTGCTCGAGCAGCCAGCAGAGAAGCATGCTGACTTATAAATTTACCAGATTACATATCCATTAGCTCTTGTAAATCTCTCTGAGAGATTCATGGAGGGGAAGAGAGAGGGGAAAATAGAGAAGGAATAAAGTGTGAAACAATCGAAAACTTAGTCCTATTTCCAAAGGAGCAAGTGCTTCTCCTGAGGCACCACCACTCATGTGGAGATGACAATACTTCATGGATGGCATCCTGATGCCTACAAGATCCCCGCTGATCTGCAGATTGCTGTCTCAGTAACAGCTCACATTGTGGCAGCTTCCCACGAGGTGAGACGTCCTTACTCAAACCTAATTCGGGAGCAGAACAGACCCAAACTTGCTTTTTATTTCCCACACGATCAAATAACTGCTTGGTTATCAACTACTAAAAAGACACAAACTTTCCGAGTTCTTGCTAATCAGAGCTCTTCTGGTTAGGAAAGCATTGCAAACTGTACACACGCTGAACCAGTTGAAGAGTAACACTAACCTGATAGGACCCATCTTTCTGAGATGAGACAAATGATATCCAGATTACAGTCTACTATGATACAGTTATTGGTCAGCTGCAAGAATCAGATTAAAAAGTGTGAATCAGAGAAATTAAAGAGCCCTGTACCTCATGTGTGTTCAGGCTACATGCAAGTCAATTCCAGCCTAGTTCCTGAAACAAATCTTATGCTGTCCACGTGATGAAGAAAAAGGGGTTCTAGATGGAAGAAAACACGAAGGCCCAAGCAACTAAGGGATCAAACCCTGACACATACTTAAGAGTAAATCATGTCTCTTCCTGAGAGGACAGAATTTTATTCAAGAAAGTTTGAGAAGCCCCGCTTAAAATTATTAACTAACTCCTTAGTAAAGGGTGAGGGAACTTAACAAGGACTACACTTCTGAGCCAGTTACAACCCAATCAATACCCTCTCTATTTCCCTCAAACTCCCTCCTATTGTTGCTGAGAACATAAAACACCAGCTGGGAAGCAAAGAGATGTTGCTGTGTCTCCACCTATCTAGTTGCTATAGAAACAGCAGAAAAAGTAAGAGTTAGGAGTCTCACATTTAAGATCAGCTATAAAAATGAACAGAGAAATCCCTGCTGAGAAATGTAGTTGAGGTCTGACTGCCTAAAGAATATTTACAAAAAGAGCAAGGTCAACAGCAACAAACAACTGGAGCAAAAACCTGAAATATCTGCAAAAGGGGACGTAGATGGCAATAATATAATGGGTTCTTTACAAGAAATAAGCACGGATAATGTATTTACTTTTCTATATCGGTGAGACAGTGAGAATAAAGCAATTAAGGGATCCTAGGGGGAGAGAAATGAAAATGTTGGGCTAACAAGTATGTTTTCAGAAATAATAGAAGTACCATGAATGAGACTTATGAACATCCATGTTATCTTAATCAATATGCTTTTTATTTAAATATTTAGACAGTAGATTAGAATAAAGGTTGAAGGAAAAGAAAACATCTATGGTTTTGAAAGCGTATAAGGGGCCAAAACAGGAACAACAGCCTAACAATAGATGGCAATACTTTATTTTTAATGGTTATTGTTGTTATCTTCTCAAGTACAGCAGTGACACAATTCTTCAGAGATTTGGTGCAGAATTACATTCCTGTGAGAAAACGTCCATAGGGACATACCACTTTCCATACACCATTCTTTATTGTTTATATCCAAACAAATGTGTTTCCCTTTTGGAATGTATCACTGAACAAAGAATAATCTGAAATTAAGAGGCTTCTATTGTAAAAGATATTGCAAGTCTTTTAGATAAAAGCTCTCCCCATAATTAAAGAAACTGGCTTGCAGTGAGGTCTTTTCAAGTCTCAATTATTTCAAAAACCAATAGTAAACAGCATAGTGCTGATACACAGACGTGCTTTGAATTCACAACCCAAAACCAAGAGTAGTGGTGATTTCATCTTAGCTTTTAGCACACTGCTCTACAAAAGACAAAGGTCTTAAATGAGACAACAGCGTTCTACTCCATGGGCACAGCTCAGAAGACCACTGAGCCTTTAAGTTCAAGATTACAAGAGAGCTGCAGATGGTTCACAGAAATTTGCAAACAAAGCTTTTGCTCTTCTCATCCACAAGGAAACGTAGGCACTTTCCTGCCTTAAGTCAGTGCTACTCAAACCCAAACATTGTTTGGAGATCAATATAGCAGCAGACTGGTACTAACGCTTTTGATAACAATTGATCCAATAAATGCAGGATTTAAAAAAGAAATGGTTCTAAAAAGATTTTATTACACACTGCAAACCTCCAAATCATTATCACTTCCATACACTGAAAACTGTATAGAAAATTTGTTATCATCATTTCCCTTCTCCTTTTTTAGAAAACTGTTTGGTCAACATTTTTCTGATACTGAAGCACTAGACAAAAGTATACCATATAGAGTAAAATATCTTCACATCTGCTTCTTTTTACAAGCTTTACATACTGTGAGCTCATATTAATGTCACTGCTCTGATTACACAGCATCACTTTCAACTCGGTTTTCTTTCAGCTGTTATCCTTAACTTTAAAAAAAAGGACCTCTCTCACTATATTTTTTTGCCTAGATCTGTAAATCCATATAATTTTCTTCTGTTCCCGTACTCTGTTAAAACATTTGACTTTGCAAAGCATTATCATTAACAAATCTCAATGTATTTATCATTTAATTCAAATCAATAATGTTACTACAGATATCATCAAATTGAGCAAGGCCAAAAATAAAGATTACTGATTACTACAGTCCATGATCTAAAAAGGCAGTAAAATCACAAGGAACCCAAAGTGCTTTGAAACAGCACATCATTCAAATTAAGTAAAAGCTTGTTTAAATCTAGAAAGGAGAAAAAAAAACAGCGCAGAGGCAGACACATTAAGCAAATATATGGCAATACAGGAAGCGAAGACTACCATAGAAGGCTTCTATGGCTAATTTTTTTTTAAAAAAATAGTAAGTCCGAAAGTTTTTGCAATAAAAAAGGAAAATACAACAAAATGAGGATGCGTAAAATTTTACGGCTAAGTGTCACCAAATTGTTATCTTTAAACCTGAAAACGTAATTGATTATAATCAGGGAAACATTAGTGACAACAAAAACATTTTCAAATGTATTCAAAGCACGCAGGAAACTAAATTTAATGCATATAAACATATTTATTAGTATGATAATAATACACACGGTAACAATTATTTTTATCTCCACTCTTCCTTCTTTAAAAATAATTCTAAAATGAAACATATACAGAACTGATAAAGATATGGAAGTGTGTGTGACTATTTGAGAGGAAAAAAATCTTTTGCATAATTCTGAGAGATGGAAACAGGATATTCCATCATAAACCACGGTGTTGGGTTTTGTTAGAGACTTATGTATTTCATAGCTCCTGAACTGATATGGTCAAAAGAATCACTAATTTCAGATAACAGAAATTCTAATAGCAACCGGAAGCGTGGAAGCTCTGGAACTGATGGTAAATAGCTAGAAGTAGGAACAAACCGTACAGAAGATATCTGAAATATTTCTTCGGAATGCCTTAGATAAAGATTTTGGTTAAACACATTCCTTGCCCGTATCCATTACATGTTGAGAGGGGAAATGTAATGTTTTCGTATTGAAGCTAGCCGTCAAATAAATTTTTTCATGTTTCTATATTCTTACAAAACTCCTCTATGCACAGAAAGTAGAAATACTAAAACTATGCCTGCTGTTCAACCATAGGTCTGCATATACAAAAAAAAAAAAAAGACCCTGAAATAAACTTCAGATTATCTAGCCTACAACAACAGCAAATATGTGACTATGTAGGCTTCATTTCAGACTGATTTAAACCACCCCATGACTCTGGATGCTCTTTGGAGAATCAGTCAAAAATCATACAATGCTTTGGGCTGGATGGGACCTCTGGAGGTCACCTGGGGCTTAAAACAGGGAGGTCACCCTGCTCAAAACGGTGCCAATTTCAAAGATAGAACTGACTTTGAAACTGCATCAGGTTGCTGAGCGTCGTAAGTGAGGCAGCTAAAATTCTCGAAGGATGGAGGTTCCTCAGCCTTTCTGGTGGGTAACCCCTTGCACTGTCTGACCACTCTCATGATGAAAAATTGTTTCCCATCACCTAATCAAAATGTCTCCTGGGGAGACGAGTGTCTGTGCCACTTCCTCCTTCCCCTGCATACCTCTTAAAAAGGCTTCAACTTCTCTAACCACCTCTCATAATGCAGTTAAAGTCCAAGCTGAAGATGCTGCGTGCTGCTGAGTGCAGTGGCAGTAACGGTGACACACGCAAAGCTCTGTCACCCTGTTACACTCCTATTGCACGTTTGGCTGCACAGTTACACAGCTATATGTTTAACACTGGAAACACATATTTGAGATGACAGAGTAAGCCTAGAAGTCCAGACTCTGGAACACACTCACCACAAATGTATTTTACCACGGGAAAGACAGACTTTCCGCCCCCCAACACACCCCGCCCTCCACATTTTTACCAAATGTCATACAGAGGAACTACCCAGTACATTCAATTCAAACTGCCATGCCTTCAGTTACTCCCATATATAACCACCCTTATGATAATTAAATCAGCGGTCAGGTAAAGTATTCATTTCTCTGTTTTACTCCATTTTTCACAGGTTGGATGTTCTCTTGAGGGGTAATTAAGCATATATCTCAACTGATGTTAACTCTTTAAATTCACCCCTACCCAGGCACTCCCCCGAAATGGCCAAAACATTCATGTTCCTTTTAAGAATGCTCTGCTTCAAAATCAATTTGAAACAATGGCTTCTTAGGCAATTGCTCGAAAATATATTTAATTTATAAACTCAAGGTGTTTGATCATTGTTGAAACAGGAAAAGACTATTCACCAAACTCTATTCCCTGGCTAATCAATGGATAATATAGTTGCAGTTATGTCACCGGAAAATGGACTGCAAACACAAGGGGAATATGAAATAAGAGTAATCACAAGAGGAGAATGTAATTCTGGGCTACATAAAAGTTCAGAAATGAAACAATCTTCCTTTCACACACCATTTCCTTCAGGTTTCTTACGGCTGACAGAGCATTAAATTACTGCAAGACAAAAATGAAAACTCCAGCCAACTTTGGCTGTCGGGCATTGCTTCTATTATAACAATCTTCACAATGTACTAGTGTACCAGTGGTTTCACCCCAATCAATGACAATGCAGTTCAAGTGAAAAAGAAAAGAATGAAAAAAACTCACATTAGGAGAATGCCAAAACATTTGACTAAAATTAAATTTTATGTTGCTATGCAACATTATCCAAAGCATTCTGCTGGTGCTAGTGCTGCAATAGCATATTTGAACTTAGAACATTACATGCAACCTTGAGAAGGACAAAGAAGGGGGAAGAGGGAAAGGGAAACAAAGATAAAAATATGATCATAAATTATCAATGAAAAATAAAGTGTCATAAAACAAACATTTAAATAATAAACTGAATTCACATTGTCTCTGGGATTTTCAACACATTATAGTGCACACTCCAGCAAAATTCCATGAAACTACTCAGCAATTATCTAGGGCCTTGTCATTAGACCTTGTCTGGGCTCCTTGGGAGAACCAAGCAGAGCACGGGACAAGACAGATTGTTCAACCTCTGCTACCCCATTCCTGAGCCGTGCAGATGTGCAGGCCCATCGTGCATGGGAACAGAAGAAAGACTCACTTCAGAAATAATTTGGAAGAATTTTCTGCTTTTTAATATATTACAAAGAGGAAATGGAGAAATAAATTTCACTCCATAAAAGCACAGTCAAACCATTCCTCTGTTGGGGCTTCAAGAGACATCCTGAATGCCCCAAGATACTGCAGTCAAGCCAAGACTATTCATCTCTGCCGTCAAGTCCTTATTAGATATTCTTCACACACGATCTGTTCTCAGAAAAACTACCCAAAGGCAAATGAACTGAGAAGATATTTGCACATGTGAAACATTACAAACACTATCACTTTCTTCACCTTTTTAAAGGCAAAAGCTAAGAGACAGCAAGTCTGACAGAACACTAACATGAGAAAGCCCATGACTGTACTAAGCTTGAGACTAGAATTTGAGAGGAGGGGGAGATGAGATGATGAGATTCTCATGTGTTCCTGCTGTTGCAACTCCTTGCTTATTTGCATTACTTTGTTTCTGTTACAGCAGCACGAAAATTAGATACCATAATGGCCATTTCTGGTAATTCTTTCAGTTGCAGCACTAAATTCCATGATCACCAAATCCTGGCATTTGTTTTATACAATATTCTGACTACTCCTCCTGGTTTAGCAGGGTTATTAAGATAGGAGGATGAAGCCTCTACCCAATCACAGG
The DNA here is from genome assembly GCA_028565335.1 of Limnodromus scolopaceus. NCBI lineage: Eukaryota > Metazoa > Chordata > Aves > Charadriiformes > Scolopacidae > Limnodromus > Limnodromus scolopaceus. Next base: position 73,094,688 of record JAOXNO010000024.1, on the reverse strand, counting down.
AAAAATGACTGAAAGTGAGACTGCTGACACTGCCATAAAACATTTTGTTAATTGCCTTTCACAAAGTATCTTTGGCAGTAAAACTCCAATACCTCTATTCCCCAGAGAGTCTGCTAGAGTCAAGGAATTAACAAAGCTTTTCTGACGGCAATAAATAATATAGTACCAAACGAATAGTTATAAGTGTAACCCATTTTCATTACACACCAGCTTCTGCTTGGATAGCTTAGTTTGACTGAATTGGGCTGAAATAAAAAATATCCTTCAATGGAAATTTCAAAGGAGGAAAAGAATAAGAAAAAGGTAGTACAGTTACCCTAGAGAGGTTATTTCCATGTTGAGTGGGGTCTTAAGACTCCCTTTTCGACTGCACATGAGCATAGGAACACAGCTTAAGGGACACAGAACTATGCAATACATTTCTTTTACTATTTTAGGGTGTAAACTTTTGGTAGGATTTAGAAAAGCAATAAATACATTACGCTTTAGAGCATTTTAACAATCAGAGACTTATGTGTGTTAATATTTCATATTGTTTAATTAGCTCCCATCAGTTTATTACATACATTATTTTGCAGCATTAAGCTACATTATTTATCCACTTTTTGTACGCGTGCTCTTTTCCTACGCTTATTATCTCAAGGGAAAAAAAAGTAAAATATGAGTACCCATCTCTACTCCCCATTTCTTTCATACCAAGTCTAAAGACTAGAAAAATCTAATCATTGTTCCCCAGTTCAGGAGAGACAGGGAACTACTGGAAAGAGTCCAGTGTAGGGCAACAAAGATGATTAAGGGATTGGAGCATCTCCCTTATAAGGAGAGGCTGAGAGAGCTGGGGCTCTTTAGCCTGGAGAAGAAAAGGCTGAGGGTAGACCTTATTAATGCTTATAAGTATCTAAAGGGCAGTTTGAGGGAGGATGGAGCCGGACTCTTTTCAGTGGTTCACAGTGACAGGACGAGGGGCAGCACTTACAAGCTGAAACATGGGAAGTTCCACTCAAATACGAGGAAAAACTTCTTTACAGTGAGGGTGACAGAGCCCTGGAACAGGCTGCCCAGGGGGGTTGTGGAGTCCCTTTCTCTGGAGATTTTCAAGACCTGCCTGGATGCCATCCTGAATAATGTGCTCTAGGCAATCCTGCTTTGGCAGGGGAGTTTGACTAGATGATCTCTAGAAGGTCCCTTCCAACTCCAACAATTCCATGATTCTGTGATTACTTGACCAGTTTAAATGTCTGTTATGCTATAGCATCAACTTCTCTCTTGTGTGGAAATAATTTACAATGTAATCCCAATCCTCCTATAATCCTTCACAGAGTATCTTCTCGAAGCAAGCTCTTGGCTCCCAATATCTGCAGGGATAAATTACGTGTCCAATGGTTTGTCCGGCAGATCAGTGTTGAAGCTTCAGGAAGACATTTTGTCACCCTAACACAAGCCTCGATGCCTACAGCAATACTAATTGGGACATAACAGTCCAGCGGACCATAAACTCTCAGACTCACCATCCAGTCACCACGTTCTAGACGACTCACTGATATATCAGTGGAAGCAGCACAATCTCACGTGGCTTGCAGTAGAAAAAAGCAACTATGGACCGCAAAGTGAGCGGATGCACAAAGTACTACCGCTCAGCTGATACATTCATTACAAAGGAGGTTAAGCAAAACATACCTTTTAAAATCCATCCTAACAGATACTCTTTCCCCATTTTATCACTATCACTGTTTGCCCCAGGCCTCAGATAAAAATCTCTCTCCATCTCTCAGTCAGTTCATGCTGAAGATACTTCCTCACTCCTGAGTTTCGTGACTTTTGCGGGATCCTCAGGCCCATTCAGGCTCTGATTTTTAAGGAGCTGAACACCAATGGTCAGGTTTCTTTAGCAACAGCTATATTCCAAACCCAGTTTTGTATCATAAAGTTGGAGAAAACTGACTTTCCCGGTTTCCCCTTGGAGGTTGCCGCAAGGTGTCTCCATCTGAACAAGCAGCTATGAAGTTTTAGAAGTAACCAATAAACGTGGTCTGCCCAAGGCGTGCTAAAATGGTGGTAAAAAATGCTGGATCACATTTCCACAGTCATTCAGAAGTGCAACTGCTTGACAACATTAACCAGGAGACCAGAATACCCACATCATCTCAAAAGCTGTCCTGTGTGGCACAGCCCACCCCTGCACAGCCCTGCTCCTTAAAGCAGGGCTCCCGGGGGGCAGTGTGCTCTGCCCCTGCTCCAACAGCCTGCCATTCTGCTCCAGCTGCTCCTCCTCTGCGTCAAAAAGTGCTAAAGAGACACTTTTTTGATGCTAAAAGCGTCAAAAAGAGATTTTGATGAGGTGGTACACCCAACAGGAGACACAGCAAAACATTTTTGGCTATACTGCCGTACCAATATTCAGCATCAGACTTCAGTATCACCGGTCAGTAAAAGACCAACATGATACGATGGTCCTCTTAAGTCTTTTTGTTCTACGTGAAAATAGGCTAAACAGTCAGGCAGAGGTAACAAAGGATATGTTTAGAGATAGACTCATAAGCTACAATATTTCTACTTGTTTTCTGAAACCTGAAAGAGATTTATTCATTACATGCCAGTTTTAGGTACTCCCAGACGCAAATTAGATTAAGAGATACTAAGTAGCACATCTGTATCTGTTTACATTAATGATGACTTTATAATGTTTCTCAATACAAAGTAATTTTAATGTATGCACGCCCTGTAAAATGTTATCAGTGAATGCTATGGAAAGGAGCCTACTGTTCAGCTGGCATTCAAATTTTCATGGTATTCCTTCTGTACTACAAGCACCAATCTTCACTACAGCACAGGCCCAGTCTCATAATAAAGGTCTATACGGTCTAGATATGATTGAAGAATAGAAGGTCTAACATTTAAATCAACAGTAATTCAGTATTACCAGCATCTCAAAACAATTTGAAACCACCTCATCAAGACAATTCTTCACATAAATTAAAGATCATATGTGCTTAAGCAGATTTTCCACCAATTTAAAATAATTTTCTAACAGGCCAGGCAGGAACAAGTATATACCATTTGAATCCAGAATGTACTTTCAGTAACAACCATAAATAACTGAAAGTTATAGATCTAGCAGACTGTTATTCCAAACATGAGTGAGCGCTATCTACACAACAACTCAAGTAATTTATTGTTTATTTACACAACACTTCTCGTACACAAAGGGGAGAATGGATAAAGTACTGACCAAATGGCTGGTGCTCTGGAAAGCTCAGAAAGCAAACCCAGAGCAGCACGGGTCGGGTCGTGTAGGGAAGAAACAGTAACTGCAGTCAGGGCTTGGGGGGCTGATGTCAGAGAGGGAAAAAACCTGGAGAATGGTAACCAGAGAAGTCATTTCAAGCAAAGACCAACCCATAAAACAAGGAGCAAGGGACAGAGACCAAGGAAAGTGTCTGCAGACCCAGGCGTGGCTGGTGAAGGTTAGGAAAGGGATATGCACAACAGGACAGACATTGGCTCAGAACACAGAGACTGAAAACCTGAACTTGGTTCAAGAAAAGAAAAACTATTTAAAGTTAAGATTTACTATGTCAATTAGAAAGTTATGGAGACCACAAATTATCCTTTAAGAGTCACAAGCATTTATCCCAGTTACTTCACTGCTGTATGTATAGTCCAAGATAGTTAAGTTTTCTTGTCTTGGAAAAGAGAAATATTTTCGTTTGTCAGATACCATAGTATTTACATAGCTTGATAAATACTGAGTTGCAATCATTACCTTTTTTTAAAAAAAAAAAACAAAAACAAACCCATAAAACACTTTCCCTTTGTAAAATGGCATTTGGAATTTGTGTTTTAGTATCACTAGTAACAGCCCAAGACAACCTGGCAGCAAAGGCTGTAAGTACTGTTATGTACCCTGCTGTCTTGGGCATGAGAAGTAATTTTCCCTTCCCATAACTGCTTCGACAGTTTCCAGGTTTTCACTCAAGAAAAACATCACGTCTTTATCCAGAAGAGTCCTTCTTTCTGCAGAATACTCTGCAGCCACTCATTTTAAAACAGCACCTCCAAAACTTCAAAGTAAAGCTTCTGCAGATACCAAGGCAAAGTCTGGTGGACAGAACAACGGAAGATTCATAGCGCCAGAACACTATCACTTTAGAGCTCCCTCCTTTCCATCTATCAGTCTCTTACTAGCAATGAGACAGTGTTTGAGGGTAAAAATTTCACAACAGTTCAGGCATTCTTGAACCTAAAAACCTTGGCCACAAAGAGCTCACGCTGCATTTTGGTGCTAGTGGGAAATGCCTGGACCCCTCATACATTTGCTTGAATAACTAAATGTGGTAGGCTTAGCACTTCTCGAGAGCATAAACGAGGTGTGAGATCCCACCATTAAAAAATGGTTTATACATACATCCATTGAACAGTCATGGTTATATTCTTAGTATTTTCTACAGACATTTTCATGTGCAGAGTAACAGATTTGGAGCAGCCTTAGAAATTCGTGCAGCTAGATGAACAAATTAATTAGGCTAAGTGAAAGTGTGAGTTGTCAGCACCTCAGCTTACATGCGGGTAACTGCCACGGGCAGTACACTCTTATCATGCGGTATCTTGCAGTAAGCACTAAGCAACTTGCTCCTTTTGATGAAGGAATATATTATTTACTGCAGGACACCTCTGGTAAAAGTGTGCCCACAGGCAGGTGGAGCAGCTGAAGGGTTCTGAGTTGATATTCTCACTGGCATTCACAATAAAGTTGTCTCCATCAAGAAAACATGCTTATACTCTGACCTGCAAGTCTCAGATGAAGAGGTTGCTCAGTTTAGAGACTAGACGTGATAACCGAGCTGTAGCAGAACAGTGGAGAAATGGCTCATTAAATGAGTTTAATCCACCTACTCCAATTTCTTACTGTGTTTACAAAGTCAACACAAGATTGAGGCAATGACATGTTGTCAAATTCGTGATTATTCCATTAAGGCTTCCATAATATTTGTAGCAACTTTCCAGCCCTCAAATTTAAAATAACCCAGGTAAGATAAAGAAGAGCGTTTGTATTGAGCATATTTGACAGAGTGCCTTGAAGTGTTCGTAGAAATTACTACAGTTTATTAAAAGTGGCAGAGTAGCAAGTAAAACATTCATTTTCTATCCTAAAACTGTCTTGATTTGTAAATGGAAACAGAAGAAAAAAACATGTTGGAACACAGGCCAGAATAATTTACACAAAAAGCCAGTAATTTGTTCATATCATTTTTTCAGAAGTGCACAAGAATTTTTTGGGGAAAATTAAAAATTAAAACATTAAATATATTTATTTAGTGTAAGGTACTGCTACAAAATGGCATTTCAGATTCTAAAGGTTTGTTTCTGTAGTATATTACTAGTTTCTTCATTTTTATTTTACTACCTAATAAAAACGCATCAAGAGACAATTATGTTAACAGATGCTTTCATGAACAAATACATTAGGTATTAGTACTACTTGTGCTCATTAATGCAAACCGAAAAGCAGTTCTTGGCAGATTGTAAACAGGTGGTGCTTAAATATTTTAGGTAGCCAACTTAAGACAAGGTGTGGGAGTCTGATCATTAACCGCTTTTGAAGATCAGGCTCTTTCCAAATGACATATGCAGCACAAAACCAAACAAATCATTAAGTCATCTTAGAAAAATTTAACCTAACACATTATCAATTATTTAGTTATTTATTAACTTGTTCAGGTCTCTGGAATTATTTGCAATACTTTTATAATAGTTCTGTAGTAAACACCAAGACCCCTCTTACACACAGAATTGATATTGTTGTACTGTACCTAATACCATGTGGAAGAGTTATTACGTGGAATTAGTTATTGACTTGGAATGCCCATAGCCAGTTTTTAGCACCAACTATTAAAAGATTTTTCAATCAATCACCAATTGAGGCAGATTCTGGACTGAAGTCTGCAGTTGAAAATTTTCAGACACATTTACAAACTTGCCCTGCAAAATAATGGCAATTTAACTAATCACGATATGGGATCAGCTTGACACCTCCAAAAAACCTGTAGTCTCTAATACATACACTTGCAATAATCTAAATAAACTAAACATTTCTGGGAAGTTAAATTTTTTTGGTTGGTTGGTTCTATTATTTTTAAAGTGTACGGACAAAAAGTGATCTGCTGTAAAGAAGAAAAAAAAAAAAGCCTGTCAAACCAAAATAGATAAAAACCCACTTTTTATTTCATAAAGGATTTTCCCAATAATCTCCAAATGCTTTATAAGAATTATATACATACTAAGACATGTGAGAACTACAGATTGTAATAGCTTAAACATACCCAACCGTGATCACTATTCATTCTTAAAGTTACTAATGGAAGTTAAAAGCTAGAAGGCATAGGGAAATAAGATTTGGTACATCTGATTTTGAGTGGGGAAACGCAGAAAAGCTGTTTTGAGTGGCAAAAGCCTTAAGAAAGCCAGTCTCAAAATCTTTTCTGAGGCAGAACCACCACAGCAGGGGCTGTTACCAACTTCAGAATCTAGAGACCCTTAGGTTTTAATGAGTGTATGAAGTTTTTTAATGAGTATGGTACTTTTAACGAGACACTAAAATAAAGGAGGGTCATTGCAACTGGAGTGACTGAGCTTTTGCTCCTGTGTCAGTCAAGGTATGAAACGTAATGTTCTATCTGTACCAGCCACTGCAGAGCTCAAAGTTGTGAAGGCCAAATGGAAGAGCAATAATTAAGGTTGTGAAGATGAAGAAAGAGGAGTATTTCAGGAAAGTCAAAGCTGAGTCAAGGTTATATGAGTAATGTTAAAGAGGTAGTAAAAGGCAGATCAACAGATATGGGAACGTGGGCAGAGGAGCAGGAAGTTGGAAGCAAATGAAAGATTTGCATCAAGAAAGAAAACAGAGAAGAAGAGTTGGGAAGACAGTTCTACGTGCCGAAAACAAAATCTGAAATAGTTCACAACTAATTATAATATTTTTCCATTCAACAATTATGCCCTTTTTAAAAATTAAAAACAACCTGCATAGGCATGCAGCGGCTGTGAGATATCGCCAATTCCTGAGAAACATTCTGTGATTCACGCCAAAAACATGAGCATATTAAAGTGTGGCAGGTCAAGTTGTCCTAATTCTTTTGTATTTTTTTTTTAAATTAAACAACTCCAAACACATAGTACACTTTCAAAGAAAGACATGATTGTCCTTGCTACAGCAAATTTGCCCCGATTTACTAGGAAAAATGTCTATGTTTTTAGTGCTTGAGGTTTATGATTTACCTCCCTATTGATGCTGCCAACAAGTCCTTGGACATTCTCACTAAGCATCAAGTGCTTAAAATGCAAATAAACTCCCAGTGGGAATTTTTATTTTCTTTTTTCAAATTGCATAAGTAGGCTAGGCACTCAACTCTTGTTCCTCAAAGCCAGATTATGACTTTTGAAAAGCGTACTGTGCAAGGAAATACCTTTGAGAAAACCTCTAGCTTTCAGAACGTACCAGAGCACTTTCTACACCCTGCTATTCTGTCCCATGCTTTATATATGCTATGGCCGTCAGCTGAAATTCTTCTCTATAGCTGCAATATCCATTTTAGAAACAGTCACATTACTAACTTAGGACCAGGGTGAAAATCTAGGGAACTTTTACTAGAAGCAATAATAGCTTTAATACAGATTCAATGGCTGTAATGTCCCTACTACTAAAAATCCAAAAGCTGTCAACTCATTTGACAACTTGAAATCTGATGATGAAAAGGGATGAAAATAAGATGAAAAGGGATACTGACACGTACAAAAAATTGTGTTCAGAATTGGGTAAGACTGAAGCGGTTCTAGCAAACTAAAGACTAAACTAGACTTGTGCTGTACCTAAAAGGTTGAATTATTCTACAAGCTCAACATAAGCATACCAGTCAGAAAAAACACCCAAACCATATAGTCATTATTATATCAACACTTTAGTTACCAGTATTTTAACGAAATCATCCTCAGAGAAATTAACACAGTAGCTGTCCAGTGTTAATGATGGTACGTTAGGCAATTTTATGTCAGTCTTATTAAGGAGTGAGATATCAAAGGACTATGCATTTTCTGCAGGACAGAAACATGCAGGTGAGCAGTTACTGCAGAGCAACTAATGCAGAGTAAATCCACACCCTCAACTGCCTTGCTCTAACTTGTTCACATAGCCATACCCTCTGCTTTAGCTTAAGTTTTTCAACTAAATTAAATTAAAACTACCTAAATGCTGAAGAAGGATTCCAACTCCTGTGCACCAGAACAGCTGTACAGTTCCAAACGTTACTGCCTCTAGCAGTCCATGCTGTCTCTCCACTGGAGATCATCACCCAGACAGCAGATGGTTGCAGTGAACGGGCTCCTCTGTCACGACCCTCCAGCCCACTTTAACACCTCGACAGGAATAAATATAACTTTGTCAAGGCAAAAGTTAGTGCTGGGACAGCCACAGCAGAGAAGTACACTGGCATCACTGACTGTGGTACCCAGCGTGGCCTCCGGTGCAGAAAGCTGGACAGTCTGAGACAACACCGCCTCGCAACGGCACAGCTGAATTGAGCACAACGCGGTTTTCGGACCACTTAGAATAGCCACAAAGAAGTTTAACACAAGTTAGTTAATCTATTTCAACAAATAATGCAGACTTTCCTGAATGTCCCCGTGTACAGCACCCCAGAGAAAGAGATTAGCATCCAGTATTTTTCCAATGAAGCAAAAAGAAAAGTCATGAACAGAACGAGGGGATCAGCACTTCGGTAAACTACAGGTTATAAAGGGATATGCATCCCTACAGACAGGGATAAAATAAGCATAAGAACTTCCACATCGCAGGAGAAGAAATACCTTGAAAATGAGATAAACTAGGAAACAGCTCGATTTGTTTACCATTTTTTCAAACTTAACACATCACTTGCCATATACAGTCAGGTATTTTTATAGTACATAGAAAAGATGATTTTTAGGTGTCTGAAAAGGTTGACTGCTACTGCAAGCCCTTCCCATCCCACTGCAGAAGCTGTCACCAAAGAAGAACAGTAGCTCCCCACCAGAGCAAGGAGACCCACGGGGAGAAATAAGCTTCCAAGTAAATCTAGCAGCAGTCAGCCAGCTGCAGCGTATGTATTTGCTGACAGTAAAGTTAGTAAGTAGAATAATTTTGCAGTAGCTTCTATCTAGATAACCAGAATTTCAAGCACACACATTACCCAAGACCTAAATGGGTCTGCAATTCTAGAATCAAGAATTCACATTAATATTTACTTGATAAGCAATCAGTTTTAGGGCTGAGACTGGAATTCACATCCTGAATTTCAAGAAGCAAAAACAACTTTAACATCCCATTTAAGAGACTTAGTTTCAGCTGAGCTGACAAATAGCTAATCATACTCACAGCTCAACAGCCACAAAAATAATTTTCATAGCATTATTAGCTCATTAAAATGTAAACTACTGGAGTTTGCACTTAATTCATACTTCTAACAATCATCATCCACAACTGTTACATCAAAAGTAACTATATGAAAGGCAAATCAAAGTAGAAATGTACAAGCATGCTTCATGGATTAAAGAAAAATGTAGCAAAGAAGACACATTCGTGAAAAAACCCACTCTTTGGCAACAATTACAGCATAAGACAAAATGGCTTGAGAAGCTGAAATCCCCCATTCCAAGGGGAATTTCAGGAATGCAAAATATTGTCTACAGAATTATTTTCTTAGACATGAGCTATATTTGAGAACATCAGCTACATACAACATTATCATGCTAAGTTTGGGGATTTAGGCTCAATATTTAAGCTAGCAGAATAAGCAAGCTTAAACTCTTAGTACCACCCTACTTCATTTTTATTACTATTTTGATATTTTTTTTTTTTTTTTTTAGGTAACACTCTTCAACAAAAAAAAAAAAAAGAAAACCAAAACACTCAGAAGTGGTTAAATAGATATAAAGTAAACTAATACAAAACCAAACAAAATTTATATTCAAAGTTTACCATACCAGTAGGAACCAAAGCATCAGAGAGGTGGGCTAGCTTGGGGGTAGCAAGGAGGGGTTGTCTGAGAATGCAAAACCATAATCCCAATATAAAAACCATTTTTTCAGATGCCATCAGCTTACTTAAATAGAATGAAAGAATTTTCACACTGTTTTTTACTACTTCAGAAAGTAACACAGGAACATTGCTGAAGTGTTGGGGAAGTGCTTCTACAAGCCACTGAAAGGAACCCAGAAGGTCATAGTGAGTCATGCTCTAACACCACTGAGGCTCTGAAAAAAGTGGAACAGGGGTCTGTCAAAATGTCTGTCATATATTCACATGGGCTTTAGCTTCCAGAGGGCAGGAAAGAATGATGAGAAAGAATAGTTTAAAAACTCCTTTTAGTACAGAGGTTTGGTATGCAGAAAACTCTATGTATTTAAGACTGGCTACTTGACCTATGACAAGCCTTTCTTGTCTGGAGATCTTTGCTGCTTCACTGTTAATAGATGAAAAAATATTATAAATACTTTTACCAGTGGTCAAGACATGCTGAAGGTTTGTTCCTGTGTTTATTAAAATGGCTTGAAAATTTAATTCCAAGGTGTTTCTACTTGAAATTCAGAAAAACAAGACTACCATAATCCTATCTAAAGATGAATTTGAAGACCTAATGCCCAGTTTCTGAGAGGACCACCTCACAGACTGTATAAAGGACTTCCTTGATTTTCCTTACCTGACACAACTGTGATATTTGGTTTTAGAGCTACAGTAAGGCCAATGATTTCTGAAACATTAACCAGAAAGCAGAAAGGATGAAGGCAGGAAAAGAAAAAGAAGCCCTGAGATAAGCCATCAGTTAAACACCAGCTGATCAGTCCTATTCTGTAGCAGAGCCAGTTTCATTGACAATGTTCACACATATCAGTTTATTTCTCAGTTTTGTTATGTTAGTCACTACAGCTTCCCTTATCGCTGATCAAAGATGCTTAATTTAAATGCAAGATATTCTGCAATACTATTGCAATGTCATAGTAGAACACTAATACCTACAGTACGCCTGCAAATAAAGAGAAATGCACAAGAGAAAGCAGAAGATGGCAAGCAATGTGAAGAACAAATGCAGTGTTTTCATTTTTTCTTGGTTATATTGTTACATTAATTGTTTTCACTAATTTTAACATACTTCTTTTAAGCTTCATTAATTTCTACTACTCTAAATATGAACATGTCAACAACATGGCGCCAATCTTTGTAGCCTTATTCAGAATGGGCAATGAGTCCAAACAGAAATCATCTCATAGACACACTTGTAGTCAATCCCATTCTCCCAAGAGTACTTCCTCCAACACAAAAAAAAGTAAGTCTTTTATAAAAGAAACCTTTTAAAAGCTTCTTCCAAAGTTTGCTTTTTTTGATTTAGAACACAAAACCCAGTTTGCTCACTCCAAATGGTCAGCTACACCAAAGCTAAATACATCATGTATTTACTAGAAACCTTCATACAGCAGATGGTGTCTGAATTGGGGCTATTAGAAAAGATGACATTTTCCTTCTGTTTCTTCTGCATCAGGAAAAAAAAAACCACCACCAAAAAAACGAATAAATTGTAGAATTACTTTAATACTTTTGCTTCCTTCTTGCCCTTTTTCCACCTCAGGAAAGAGATATGAAGCTCACAGGAGCCATATGTCATCTGTTGACTTCAGCAGCAAAACGCAGCCAAAAGAACATTAAATCAGTCCCTTTGTTTCTTCTGACTCATGTGAATTTATATCCAGTCAGGATTTTATGGGCATAAGCTTGTTTCAGAACCTGAGGTAAAACATTTTTCTTTACCTGTAATTATTTTTATTAGTAAAAATTAATCTACAAACATCTTCTTAATACTCTTGCCACAAACCAAAAGGCATGCATTAGTCAGTGTTGGAAAAATTGCTGTTTCCATGTACTCCACAGAGGTAATACTCTGTGCACATCTCCATAAACCTTTCTAAATCATTGTGAAGATTAGTTTTTACAACGGAAGGTGAACAGCAAAGTTCTGCGCAATGAGAAATGCACCATTTTTGAGTAGGTCCCCCTCAGTAGACACCTAACATCTAAAAAGAAATAAACCAGAAAAGCACATGCAGATAAAACTGTTTGTTATTCAGCATGTAAAATTTCTGGCCCATTTATCGATCTGGAAGTATGCATCCATATAGACACACATATAAGCACCCCATACTGTTGTTCCTCAGCAGTAAATAAAAAGGTGTATCACCCCTCTAACCAGATATAAAAAGAGGAAAAAATGTGTTAACCTTTCAGCTAATAAATTCAAATCACTTTCTGAAGTCATTATGGAGTCTAATCTTTCAAAATATATAGATTTAGCTCGCATTCCTTTTCTTTTGGGAAATCTGCAAGCCGAGTATGATTGTTACGAAGGTTCTTTGACACTGTGGAAAGTCCCCTTCACCCCAAAGAGAACATGCAGATGGATTAATAAAGGATTAAGAGGCTTGAGCCCATACGCAGCTAGGGAAGAACGTGAGTAGCGAGTGCGTGTCCGTACACATTCGAGCACCCTTCTCATGCACACGCACAAGCACACGCGATGACACAGAATGGTGGGGATTACAATTATGGTGGTTCAAAAAAGTTTAAAGAAACTGGCAGACAGGTTGACTCGTTATTTATTTATAGGAGGTATGTGCATGCCCAAATGGGTGAACAGGGCCAAGAAGCTTTTCAAGCCAGTGCAAAATTACTGGCAGAAGGCAGGACCCAACAGTTCTGCATTCCTACACAGCAGCTGCTTGTCAAGAGAGGGATGCACGAACCTAAGTCTAAATTTACTTTTGATATCAGCACATAAAAATCCTTTTTTAGAATTGCTGGTGAAAGGGGAGTTTCCCGCACTTGTAATTCTACATTTTATCTTTCAAACCCACGGTTGGCTTGCTTAGCAAAATGCAAGTGAGACATTTAAAAATCACTTCAGTTCTGCTGCTTTTTAGGTAGCTTCCCTAGTTATTTTTTGGCCTGGAAAATCTTCTTGGGAGGGCACTGGGAGGAAGAAAAGGGAGTAGTTAAATACTATAAACCAGCAATAATAAGCACTGAGAGACCTCTCATTTCTCAAAGGCTTTGACATGAAAGCAGAACTAAAAAGTCAGTATCCACTTAAAATTTTAAGAAATTTTCTGGTGCCTTCATACAACATGTAATTTATTTTAATTCTTAAAGTCTTTGTTAACACTTCCAGCTCATTAAAAGAAGAGTATCAAACAACAAAAAAATAGTTAACTACATAAACCACACATATTATACTGCTTTCAGTCAAAGATTTCATAGCACATAAAGCAGTAAGCTACAAATTAGACCCATAAATAGATAACAGATCACAAAACAGAGACAAAGACAGGTTAAGTGAGTTGTGTAATACGGCAGCAGAGTCCAGATACAGGTCCACGGTAAGAGTCTGCAGAATTACATACTGGCTAGAATTACTCTGAGGAAATAACTGGTTTTTAAATTAATAACTAAACTAAAAGTCAACCAATTAACTAAAAATCTGAAAACTGTTGGAGCTTTATTGAATTTAATATAAATGAATTCCTGAAAATTTACTAAAATGTTGGTATTCTAAACACACATCATGATGGATCACTTGAAATACTTGTTCTGAATAAATTAATAATAAATATTTATTTTTTTGAAATCACAAGTTGATGAGCAAGAGGATGAAACTCTAGTTCAATCATTTTTGAATAGGCTATGCCTTCGAGGGAGACAGAAGTTGCCGATTCCCACAGAAAGTCATCTGTCTGGCCCCTTCAGTTTGGACTCTCTCCTTTATTTCCGAGAGGAGCAACCACAGCCTCCACATAACCCTGAGAGCGAACAACCACTGCGTTGCCCATTACGCACTGCTCCACCAGAGATGTGGAGCTGGAACACCGGAGAAGACAGCTTGCCCTGAGCGCAATCATGACCAGCCAGAGCCGGCACCCATCATCACACGGGCATCCTGTGGCTCTGCTAAAGATTTATCCTTAGAAAGATACTGGGTTTACTGTTATTGTAGCAGCTGGATATTCAGGGGACTTGTTAAGAAGCCTGAATCTCGGAGCTCACGGGTCTGATCACCCTAAAGGCTGCCTACAGACATTTGCCTTATAAACAGACACGCGGAGTCAAAATTATATCAAACCTCAGCTGTCTACTATGTCCTTCCACCCAAAATGTGCAGATTAGCACTCCATAAATTCTGCAGGTGGCAGAAGTGCATGGACACTTCATAATCCACTCTGGGAAGAAACACAAACTGATTAGCTTAAGTACACAATGAAAATAGCTTCTACTAGTACATATGACATAGTGAAGCAAACTACAGGACACATACACAATGTCCTCCCACGTTAACAGACAAGGGGATGATAATAAAAAAGCTGGAGATGGGAAACCAGTAGCAAAGTCTTCACCATAGCTGGATTCCTCCTCCCTCCCCCTCTTAGTGGAATTAGAGTGAGAAGATTGATTTGGAGAGAAAAGGTTCCACCGAGAAAACCACACGTGAATATGGAAGCACCAGCAGCTTAGCCCACTCAGCAGCTGCAGTGACAAGGAAAGGCCAGCTCAAGCAAGATTTGGGCCTGACTGCTGCAATTGGATGGGACATCATGAAAATCTTGAGAAAATGAGTCTTTGCTACCAGTGAGGAAAGCGATGCACTGTTATAACTCGCAGGGCACCATCATATACAGAGATTGCTGAAAGACAGAACGGCAGGAAAAGGAAGATTTTTGCTGACTTTCCTTCTTGGTCTCTTTGTTAGCTGTGCCTTCTGAAGAAAAAACACCTAAATATATGCATCCTTGCTTCAGTTTTCCACTGCAATTCTTCCTGTTTTTCTTCCCCATTCTCTACTCCTATTAGTCTCTCTTTGTAATATAAGCCACAAACTCAGGTATATCAATGGAGATCGTAATTATCAGCTTCAAAATACTAAAACGTTTGCTAAGTGACAAAAAGCAATCCTTATGCTTTCACTACAACCTTCTTTCTTCACTGAAAAATACTGCCCTAAGAGCTGTTCTGCAGTGTATAAGAACCTTACACCAAGAATTTGCTCCAGTATTTAGTCACTTGGTTGCAGAAATCTACCGCATTACCCTGCATTCTCTTCCACAGCAAAAGCAGAAGTACCCTTTCCTTGCAACTGCTGTTCATATTTGCTTTAATTGCCAAAGAAGGTATATTTATACTGACACCATACACTGTAAACTGGAGGACCTGAGATAACAAGCTCACTCTGCTTTCCGTCACTGGTAAAAAAAATATTCCAAACAACTGTAACTAGATTCTTCAAAATACACAACCGAAAACACCAAATCTTTAATTTCTTATGTTGAGACATTTCAGGTGCTTATTTTACTGTTATTTGCCAAAAGCTAGGCACTAACAAATTTACAAATTACAAACAAAATGGTTAAGGAAGAGGAGGATTACAGATCATATACTTAACACTGCCAGCAGAACAGGACAATGCTACTGAAAAATGGAAGCCTGCCCTTCCCTTATGTCCCATCCTTGTCCACTTGGCTCCCACACATACATCCATCTTGCCCGTATATCCACCTTACACAAGCATTTGTGTAATTGCATGCCGAACCAGATCAGGGAGTGAAATCACAGACAGACCATCCTCTTCTTCATGAGTCTAATTTTAACCCACGTTAGTTTTCCAATCCTCAGCTCAGAGGAGGAGGAACACAGTAGAGCAGAGAGTAATAGAGGCAACACAGCCTCCTGCATCAACAGTAAGTTATCCATCCAAGCCTGCTCAGGAAACCACCTCATCTAGAACCTACCCTCTGTCTCACTTACAGTTTAAACACATACATTTTTTTCTAAACAGAATAATACAAATCGATTGTTACAGTGAAAAGGAATTCGTTTGAAGTCTCTGCAGTGTTAAGACTCATGACAACTTCTGTTCCATCAGAACATGTTAACTCTGCCCTCTACATAAATCAAAACTGTGAGTGCACAGGTGTGTCAAACGTTGACTCTTTTCACATATATCACTGTTCCATCTAAGAGACTTTTGCTGTAAACTAACCTCTAATTTGTAAAATGACACACGCAGTCAGTTTAGCTGTAGAGGGGCAAAACCAGGGAACTGGGAAATTTGTAGTCAACAAGTATTTAAAATTATAATAAAAACACTTTAGGAACTTGGCTCATTTTACAAAGTTAGTTTATACGACTATTGCAATGAGCAAGTTTCCAGTTTCAGAATGCTGAAACCAACTGTTTAACACAATCCTAGGGGGAGGGGGAAAAAATACCTTAATTTCTCTAGTGAGTTTGATTTCCAACATTCATTTTTCAACCAGTTGTTTTAATAACATTAAGCAGAATTCTAAAGAAATACTCAAGGATGTAAGTGGAATCTTAAATGCATACCTCAATATGGTTTCTGTACACTTAAAACGTCTTCCAGATAATACCTCCCTCCAGGAAAATACATCCTATTATATATAGAAATTGCTTTTATCAAGTTCTAAAAGAAACTAAAGGTCCCTGCCTGCTTTTGTCCTTAAGCAACTAACAGCAGCTACAGAAGGGTTATTAGCACAAGGAAAACTGCCAAAATCCTTTCTGTTGCCAATGTGAACACACACTGTGAACAGTGTACAGAAGATATCAATTTTCAGATGTCTCTGCAAAGTAAGGCCTCTGCTGAACATTCCTGTAGAATCTAAATAATTCATGTTTGGGTGACGAGGGGACAAACATGTTACAATAAAACCTGAAATACTGTAATCCACGCAGTGCATCTTCTAACTTGCTATTGACTGATGGTACAGAGCACAATTTTAGATCTCCTTCAAGTGGCCAGCCCACAGTGTATACACACAGTACTTTAAAAACAAAAACTTCGTATCCACAGGTTCTTTCTTAAATATTTATCTATATTAAGGTCTTGTTCATAATGGAATGCCCAGCAGCTAGCAGAGCCAGCAAAGCCTCCCTCCTCTCATGTGCGGCTTTCAGGAGCACTGCTATGTTGAAAAGGCAAAACTGTCGTTGCCCAACAACGTGTAACCCAACAACAAAATGCCATTCCAAATGGCTTGACAGGAGAACAAATGTATGGATTTTTATAGACTTATGTCAACTCTAAAGTGTATAAACTGACTTAATGCTATTCAAAGAAATCAAAATTCTAATGCTCCTGTCCCATATTCTGTACTGGTTTGAATCTTGCAGTAAAGAAAGTTACTGATGAATATTTCCTAAATTAGCCAAAAAAACCTATACCTAAAAAGCCACTTAGCACCTTTCAGCTACCTTAAGGATAAGAAAACCAGAAACAAAATAACCTAAATATTAGAAGAAGTTAAAAGATACACTAAATTATTTTCATATTTCTAGAAGTACAAGTGAGTGTATTTGGTGTTACAATTTGCCTCACCTGGGGCACTTTCGTGAATTTGGGCATGTGTTGCAAGAGTTTAAAATGGCGTAAGGATTACCTCAGAAGAGATTCAATGTAAACATAAAAGTTACACTCATTTAGAAACACAACTGAAGTTAAGTTTTTTAAAACACTTGCACTTTCATCTAAGAATTAAAAAGGTGCATTTTAACAAAATAATCTGATCTAATGGCAGATGATTCTAGAATGACCTGTTGAGCTTTGTGCCACCAGCTCCAGCCTCACGCTGCTTCTGTGCCAGCTCCCGCACATGTCTCCCAGTGAGATCCCCCAGGGAGCTAATCTTGCAGACAATGAGCTCTGCAGGAGAAGAATGAATACGGTTCAACTCCCTGAATGAGCTCACCATGAGTCAGGTGAGTGTCACCTGCCCAGGCCATTAAAATGGGTGACCATGCCTAGAAGTAGTGAAGAAGGGAACGAGACTGTCTCCTTGTGGTAGAAAACAGTCCAATAGCTCAGCCCAAGGGTAGGACACGTACTGCAAGTCTGGTGACCAATGTGAACTTGCAGTTTTATTAGCGCGCCATGTTTTTGTTGGTTACTGCTGTTCTTAAAATGGTTCCTCAAGATTATTTTTATGGTATCTAAAAATACGGATCCATTGAGAAGAGGGGTGTTTTGAAAAGCACATTTGGTATTCTAGCTGCTTTAAAAACTCTTTGATTTAAGACAGCACCAAATTAAGGTTTAAAGAATGTTCTTCAAATGCCTCCAAGCAAGTACTCTCGCAAATACCTAACCTCCCATGTTTCTGCTTTTTCATTGCAACATTTGTTAAATAAATTCCGAAGGTCATTTCCATGGCTCAGGAGAATTTGACTAATATTACAAAAAATATTCTTTGAGAATCTAATTTATTTTATTTTTAAAAGGCAATGAAATAAGCATAACGTGACTTTTATGGATGTCACCATCTTTGGTCTACATCCAAATGCATGCTAAAATTAGTAAGAACAGAGTTATATTAAACCAGGAAAGTACAAGGTGTCTTGATACGAAATATTGGCTTACATAAAATAGAAAAATATTTTTCCAGCGGATGTAAACTAAAACAGCTAATAGAAAAACACCAGACAAATTGCTCCTCATCTTAAGCCAACACTAAAGATTTAGTATTGATATATTGTGCAAGAAATTTAACCCAGTGAAATCACTTCCCAGGTACTATTCTTAGAAGCAAAAGCCACAGGTACGAGCATATGAATAAAGCTTAGAGATATATAAAATTTTTGGTTAACTGAGAATTTAAATTGGTTACTAAGTGATTACATTAACTCCCAATTTCAAGAGCAGACAGGACACATGCAGAATAACATTTGGTTTTTTTCTTAATGTGCTCAAGATAAAAATAACTATTTGAAATACATTAATTCTTTAGAAACCCACAAAGATTTTTAAAAAGGGAAAAGATTCTGAATACAACTTTAAATCACCAGTGTACCAAAGCAATCTTATAAATGGTTTCCTTTCTCTCCACAGAGGTATCCCAGAATCCATTAGCGTAAATTTATTCGCATATCAAGAACACATTAAGACTCCACAAATTTCTGTTCCTCTCCCTTCTCAATTATGCCAACATCAATCAAGCACTATCATTCCAGTGCCATGAAAAATAGTCGTCTTTTTTGTAACAGCAACCATCACCTCCCAGAAGTTCCAAGAGACGAGACAGAGACATCAGGCACCAGCTTTGCTGCAACACATCAACAGATAAGACTTGTAAAGTAGCAGCGCTAGTCACGCAAAACACCCGCTGCTGCAGGCTGGAAACAGCAACACCGGCAAGAAAATTCGCCAAGGTATTTGTTATTATTATCCTAGATACCATCTTGTATTTGCTGTCAAGGTATCAAGTTCATGTATGGCATCTGAGTGTATATATATTTAATAGTTCCATGAACACATACACTTCCCTTAAATATAGCTGAATATAGACTTTTCAGGTGTTCCTTCTCAAGCTGTATCTAATTACTTCTCAGCACTCTGCCAAAGCAACAGCTGTCTCCTTAGGAAAGTAATAATTGTAGCATGAAAATCAGGGTTGTACTTGCTTCCTGCTTTTGCTCATGGCTGCTATTCCAAAGGTGGAAAAAAAATCCCCACACAAAAATACCAACATCTGGAATTCAACAGAAAAACTGACAATAAATACCAAGGAACGAGGTAAAAAAACAATTCATACCAAAACCTGAAACCCCAGTGTTATTAGGTATTATGACAAAAATAAAACAAAAATTATTTCAGAAGATGTCTGTGACTTTTATTCCAGGCCTGTCTTAGGTTTATTCACATCTTTGAAGAAAAGATTCACTCTACATCCAAAAATTAATTCAAACTCCTATTTACTATTAAAGACTCAAGAACAATCTGTATCTAACAAAACTTAACTGGCGATTATAAGTTTCTGGCCATGCATCCCTATTCTGACCTACTGGGGCAACTATGAAAACTAACCAAATAAAAGCAGTGACTTTATACACAGATTACACTACATCTGCTACCACACCTTCCACTGATGTCACAATAGCATAACTATTAGAACAGATTTGGCATATTAACCATCACATTGTCTCATGCCAAAAATTCCAGGTACAATGCAAGTGGCAGCAAGCACTATACCCGTATTAGTAGTATTCTTTTTGCAGCCCTTGGTAGCACTTCACTTAAGTATGAGGAGTGGTGGGAAACTTTAAGGGGAAAAGGGTAACTAAGACAAGGCAACTGGCTGCCCTTGTAATCTGCAATCATCTTAAAGAGCCACTTCAGGTCATGAGAAATTTCAAGATGACAACTCTTTCATAGTTCTCTTCCCACGGTCATGAAAATACCACATGGAAAAGAAATACTCCATGAAAAAACTACTCTTTCACTTGCTTTTATGGTAACTTGCGTAAGCCAAACAATGTACAAGGGTATCAATCACCTTCCAACTTAAACGCCTTTTCAAAGTCACGCAGAAACTTATAAGAACGTTCAACCAACATATATCCAGCTGGCTCATGTACTGTTTTCGGATATTGGTATCTGCAATCCTTTTACCGGATCTAGTATCATTGTCTGAGCTCAGATGACTCAGATAAAAACAATGTGAAAACATCGTTTGTTTTCATGTTTAACTTCTCTGTTGGTCTCCTACAACAATAACAGGAAGAGCTGTAGGGATCGATACGCAAGATTACTAATAGGGACTTTTCTTCTCTTACCCAACAACACGCACGTGAAACTTTCTTAACCAGGTAATACATGCAACACTTACCAGATCTCTGTGAAGCACCCAGTTTGCATGGAGGTAATGGATTCCGTCGAGGATCTGGTAGAGTAGGGATTTAACCATAGATCTTGGCAATTGCATCGGCTTTTTATTTGCTTTTGAGGCACGGTGAAACTTGATAATATGCTAGAAATAAAACAGGTAGAAACATAACGCGTGTTAGATAAGTAGAAAGGTTTTCTGTTGTTTTGGGTTTTTTTAAGCTATTAACACTAAATAATGGAATGAAATACAATATTTGTTGAACTTTGCAATTAAAAGTAATAGTGACACACTCACAATTTTCTTAAACCATTTTTATTCTCCAAGTTGCTTTAAAAAACAGCTGACAAGCTTTTGTTAACATCTAAAGACTGGCTACTTACCTCCAATAAAGTGTCTTAGACATTCTCCTCCCTCCCCCCCATATGGGATCCTCTTACCCTTAGCTGCTAGAGCAGAACCTTCCAAACCAGTGGTATCTACCAGAAAGAGGACCACACTCCATACTTTCACACCTTTCCTCCTCCCCTCCACAAACACCCAGGACAGAGTGCTTGCAACTACTTTACTGCTCCCCTCTAAGTCAGAATCCCAGGTAGAGAGAGAGTAAATCAATATTTATTTAAATATTTTTAAAAATATTTAAAGCGGAGGTGGAAGGGGGAACTCCAAAAACCCCACACCACAACACTAGGGTGAGATCATGTGCAAATACCTAAAAACGGTTGTATTCTTGCTTCCAAATTTTGGCTGCGTACTTCATTGATGACAAGCTAGTGGTTCTTGGATAACAGAATACCCACTAAAGGACAAATACTGCTTGAAAACACAGAATGCAAAAAGGAACTCCAGCATTAGTCAGTTGGAATGAAAAAAAGATCATGCAAAGATTGCTGAGAGAACATGAAATATTCATAAACTAATTAATATTTATTGTCAGATCAATGTGGGGATGATGGGTTAGGTTTGGGTTTGCTACCCTGTAAAAGAAATAAAGTGGGGTGAGGCCCTTCTACCTTTTCAATCCTCAGACAAGGTGAGGCTATGCAAGGCACAAACCCAATCTTAACATATTGCCATTCAGCAAACAGCTAAATCCATTCATTCAGGTTCTAAAAAATAAAATAAATTAAAATCTCCTTTTTGAAGGTGATTCAAAGAAGCATCTCAAATAACAAAATAGTTCTCAATTATGTGCTTTTTGAAAGACAGAAACAATAAAGGCAGTTTGCATTTTTACTGAAAAGGATTCAAAATGCTAATCTGTAGAGTGACAAGACTACTAATTACCCAATTCTTTAAATAGGATTTGTCTAGTTCAAGATCATCCCCCTCCCCAGGTTAAAGAGGTAGCCAATGGCTGTGCTTTCATCAGACCTCTGCTCCCTCCACCACCACCCCCTGCCAAGTTTGTCACTATTGTTCCCAATGCAAATGGTAATGGGTTAACGTTTCTTCATGGCAAATGCTACCTCTGGCTGTCACCAGTACTTCAGTCACTGTAAAACTGTGCTTAGCAAAGGTGTAGACAGTATTATTTAAAAAGAAATAAAAAGGGGGGGGGAGGGGGGGGGGAAATCAGAACAAGGGCATGCTTACTCCCTATCAACAGCAATGTTTCCACTGAGCCTTCCACTAATATACATACAACAGTAATGGCTGTACATTAAAAAATAAAATAGAAGAAATACACAGAATTATCAGTTTTTAATATACAAATGAGGACTAGTAAACAAAACAAGCTCTTAGTACCCCATCCTTTAATTGTGCAATCACTCTGAAATCTATAATGGAAAGCTTTAAGGGATCATCTCCTTAGAAAGGCTTTTTCTTGTCATGTCACAAAAAGACTGTCAAAACTTCAACTGGGAGTCCCTACCTTCCAGTACCACTCAGTGTTGACCAGATAATGACCTCCATGTGCAATTACAGTATGACCTACAAAGTGGTAACGATACCATAAACCCCCAAATGAATATCTTTACTAATACATGGTATGAAAAAAAAGCACAGGAGCACCAAGAAGCAAAGGTCACAACAGAGACCCATAAACCCAGCCCCAGCCCTTTTTCAAGGTGTAAGCGCTGTGTAAGCACTGAAAGGGATTTCTATACCCATTTAAAAACTGACAGGTATTCACACAGAACATTACTCCTTGTAATAAAGGCACATCAAAAATGAAACTGAAAAAGGGTCTCATGGGACACAATTAACCACGGATGTGTAGAGGAGGAACGCTCTGCCTCTGGCACCTCTTGAGGAAAGGAGCACGATGGCACCAGGCTGGCGCTCTCTGGTTTCTGCCCCTGCCCTACCTCTGGCTCCCCAGTTCCTTCCAACAGAGTGGGAACCCTGCTGAATGCTTTCTCCCATGAGAAACTAAAGGACCGAGCAGATATTTAAAACAATGCGAGACTCTGTTCAGGAACAAGACACTATTAATCTCTATCGGCAAAGCTTATACAAGGGTAGAGGGGAAGGTTTCCTGCAGAGACTCTAAACAGCAGCATCCCTCTTTCTTCCTCTCATTCCACAGGAGCATCTAGGTGAACTTTTGAGGCAGATAATCTGCTTTTATGCCGAGCTTTAGGTATACAAGTTACCACTGAACCAGAACTAGCATAACTGCATCAGTGCACCACGAAGCTAAGCGACCCAGGCAGAGGTGCCAGCTGAGGCTCACCACCACGCTTACCAACGCTGGCTCACGCTCCAGAAGACAGCAGAGCTTGCTCTTACCTGTCTCTGAAATACCACTTAGACACATCCTAAATCATCTTGCTCCGACGTTTGCTTGTCCCAGTCAAAAAGACTAAGAAAGCAAGCTCTTTTCTTGAAGGAGTTATTGAATTGCAGAAGTGAATTAGAACTGATAGTTTTGCTTTAAGCAAGCAATATCACCATTAGATAAAATTCAATTTCTTAAAAAAGCAAATAAAAATTTTTGTTGCCAACTGACTCTATAGAACTTTGTGTTCATCAAATTGCAAACTTCACCCCATCACACTTCAGATTATAGAACTGAACAAAAATTAAACTAAAAACATACTGCAGGGCCAAATAGTAGAGGGAACTGAAAAGCTGAATTTGCCCCACGTCATTAGAATGAACCCACAGTGCTTGTGATCAAGTCCTACTCTCAAGGGTTTTGTTAAAAAAGCAGGTCACCCAATTTCTTGTATGCAACTAGCCATATGAAGAAAGACCAACACACACAACTGATGCTAAGCAGCAATTTTAATGGCAGTGTCCATCTAAGAAACAGAAGCACAAAGAGGTGCCGTTAATGAACAGCATCTCTTCTACTGGAGGCAGCAAGCCCAAGCTTTTTCTTATTTCTTTATATTTTCAGAAATATAGCTATATGGCCTTAACACTGTTGTGGGAAAATATTATTCAAATTAAAAAAAATAAATTAAAAAGGGCATCAGAACAGAAATAAATGAATGTTAGTAACAATTTCACAAAAGTTTTGGAGATCAGACAGATCAGGTAAACAGTAGGCTCCAAAGCTAAGGACGCCATAACAACACAAGTATACTAACGGAATTTTTTAATTTGAGCAATTATGCTGACTTCAGCTATGGCAGGGACATGTGCTCTTTTAATGTCAAAACATTTAAGATTTAATAGTTTAAATCAAAGACCTCCGGTGTAGGTAACAGCACAAATTAGGATGTGCTTTATACACAACTGCACTGTGCAAGTGGATGAGGCATTCTCTACCAGCTTCACCTCCTCGATACTCCCAAAGTGCAGCCTCAAGTACAGCATAAAACAGCCATAACCTTACACGTAATAAAGGTATGGAACAATTTACAGGAATGATAGGAATTGTAACCTGCATTTCCTGTTCCCCAGATGACTGCCCTAACCACTAGGCTTCAGTCAGACCTGAAGAGTTTTCACGGAAGTAAGCAGCCAGCTAAAAGTGAGATTTTATGCATGTCTGACAAAGTGAAATTACAGTGTGAGCTCTCACCTCAACAGACATGAGATGATCCATAGACCTCTAGACAAAACTCCCTAGAAAACCTGATTTCTTGAGTTCTACTGCTTAAGGCAATGCTTCTTTCAAGAAGCATCTCCATCAAACTGAAATGCAAACACGTCAACACAGATGCCTCTCCCTACTGAATTAAATTGTCTGTTTCCTCCCACACTTTAGCAAAACACCTTCTTTCTATCGAATCTCTAATTCAACCTTTGAGAAAAAAACAGAATTATGTCAATGCTCAAGTAAAAAGTAAAATTATATTTTAATATTGAAGAAATGGAAGCTTGGATACACATTACATCTGTGACAAGGTCAAGAGGAAGATTCAAATTATACAGCTTCAAGTCTCATTTTAAACATAAAACTATTTTCACCTTCTCTCTTCAGCAGTCAATATCCCAACAAAAGTGACAAATATTGAGTATTAAACGTAAAGCACTTAAAAGGCTACAGAAAAATAAACCCAAATCAAAGGCAGTATAAGAACTAAACATACATTGTTTTCAAAATGAGGAAGCATAGACAGACCCAACTAACCTGTGTAACATTTGTTTGCTGTTTCAAAAATAAATCACAGCTTCCTAAGCCTACCTTTAGAACTTATTTCAGAAACTAAAGTTTTAGACACTAAAAAAATTTTGTCAAGGGTATATCCCAAGTAAAATAAAAAAAAAAATAAATCAAAAAGTAGGTAAAAGTATTTCTACATTGATTACCTAAGTTTCCAGTTTGGGGAGCATTACAGCAATCAATACATAACAGTCTTTCAAAGAGCCTCCCCTCTAAATGATGCAGTACACTGCTATCATCAAGTATCTTCTTTAGAATGTCATTATCCAAACTACCTAATGAAAAATCCATTTCCAAGTGACAAGAGGTCAACATTTTAAATAACAGTGAAAGAAGCTTTAATACACTAACTTTAGCTAATGCCAACTTGCTTTAAATACCTAAGCTTTGAAGTACAGAGCAGACAGATTCAGAATAATTTTCCCAGGTTTTTCTGGGGTCTTTCTAGTTCTTCTAGATCTTTGAGACCTAAATATATCAAAATAACTCTATACGATGCTAATAAAAACCATGAGAATTCAGCAACCCTTTCAGTTTATATCTGAAAGACTCAGTATTCTTGCCACTATATCCACATTAATTCTTCACACACTTTATGCTTTTGCACCCTTGCCTCTGTCTTTGACATCTGCTCCTACCCGTTGCCTCCTCCAATTCTCACGCTTTGTGGTACAGAAAATGAACCCCCCACAAACTACCCTCAAATCCCTACAATTTGGCAGGAAAAACAAGTTTTGTGACGTGACAAGTACATTCTCAGAACAGACAACTATCGACAAGGAATGGCACTGTTCTCTGCAAGAAAGCCAACAGTCACTTCAGTGTCAAAAAGACCCAATCCGTTATATTTGGAAGCGATAAATCGTGCAGTAAAGATGCCATAATGATGATAAAAACTAACTTAAAAGCAATCAAAAACTGTTCCAGCTCTCTCTCTTCTGCCCTAACAAATTTTGTATTTTAATATTTTTGCCAGCTAGTAGAATCCTATTTCAGTAAATACATACACAACAGGAAAGGCTGCATGGAAAATCACCTAACAGAGCAGGGCTGCATTAAAACAAAAGCATACGCATGACTATAGAACAATAAAAAAGAAAAAACCCTCATACACTGAGAGAGGTATTTTCATGTATATAAGGGTATTTGTGATCAACTAGCATCGAAACCAAAGCCTAGTGGAAGTAATAATTACAACTGATTACACCAGATTTGAAGACTTTAAAACTCAGATCTATTAGAAAACATTTATGTGATTAAACAAACATGCAAGTTTATTGCACAAATCAGTATGCAACATCCTCACAATTTCATTTAGCATATAAGAACTTTAAACATTATTCAAAATCTTGTTAGCTGAAATTAAGTATATTTATTTGTATATTGAGAGAGTCAGCTCAGCTAGTGTTATGAAATTCACATGTAGGAAGATTATTTTCTCCTGTCCATTACTTGATTATTTTTAGGTATACACAACTATGCTTATAATCTCTATCCTACATTCTTAAAAAGCAGAATATACGCATTACAAATATTTCATGTAATACAAAGCCAGCCTGTCCATCCATTTTTATTATTATAAGAGATAGTTTCAAGATGAATTTTACCCCAAGTTTCTCAGTGGTATTTGCTGCTAAACAGTCAGTTTTCAGAGATCACTTGAATCTAATTGCAAGAGAGAAACATTCAACCAATGCTAAAAAAAAAAAGCATGGTTTAACTGGTCTTAAAGAGTGAACGTCTCATCCCGTTCAATATTATCAAATAATATTTAATAATTTACTTTATCACTTACTAAGACCCAACAATGTTTTTATGGCTATAAAACACATTCAACACTTTTTACTGTGATAAAAACGTCACTTTTTCAGAGAATAAGGTATAAAAAAAAAAAATTCAGAAGCTTCTGATTTAAGTTACCACATAGATTTCCAGCATAGGTGATCTTAAGCTTTTAAGTTACACACACACATTAAACGAGTCTGAGAATTAACACAGTACCACAACTAGAAAAGTAGGCACCTTATCAATTCAGAATATAAAAAAAAGTTACAAAAATGTTACTTAGAATAAAAAATCCCATTTAAAAATATAGAGCCTGTGGAATCAAAGACTGCTTATCTGCAGCGCTAAAACCAAAAATGTGTAGGTTAGGAAATATTTCCAATACTAAAAAGTTGATGCTGTAAAAGTATAGGAGACTAACTGGGAACAAAGATAAACTAAGTACTGCAATATCTCTAATGGCTAGAAGTAACTACATTGACAACAAATAGAATTCACTTCCAGAGCAGATCTCATTTGGATCAAACTAAGAAAATTCCAATTGAGTAATCACCATGCATTTAACTTATTTAATATAAATTTGAACAATATCTTAAAATGCATGAGCTTTACACAAGTAGTTCTGGAGAGCAGTATACAATTTAAGACTAAGGTAAAATAAAAACATACTTGAAAATTGAATAGGAAAATAAGTTATTCCTCAGTGATAAAACAGCAAAAAATAATGTATTTAAAAAACTCATTTTTTTTTTTAAAGGTCAATAATGAACACAGCAGAAAAATACACATATTAGTTGAAGGAATTACACTTTCTTGGAAAGATTTCATCTAGGCATATTTTGTACAACTATTAAGTTCTGACTGTGTACTGGAAAAGGTATCTTAAAAATAGTATGAGTTCCACTCGTGGACTTAATATTAACTCAGCTATGTGTTATCTGAATTACATTTTTTATCTCAACATAAATTAATCAAGGCAGAAAACCCAAATACTATTTGGATTAAAAACATCCCAGACCTTAGGAGTAGACATTGAAAAAAGAATGTCCCTCACAAGAGAAGGAACAGGAGACGGTTGGTTTTGTGGCTATGAACGTCTGAAGCTGAAAGTTTCAGACAACTGGAATATAAAGGTGTAAGAAGACTGAAGGAAGTTACCAGGAATTAAGGATGTGGCCGATAATATATGAGCCATTCAATGGCATCTGTGGACGTACACAATGTTATCCTTGCATCAGATGCTTCTTTTACATTGAGGTACAAGCTAAGGAATCTTGCATTTACTTCATAGCATGAGCATAAGCAGTGATGACAGTGTAGACAATACATTGTAAATAAACATGTGGCACATCCAACAGCCTAAGAACTTTACCAGTTGACAGAAACTAATAGCCAAAAAAATCATAAGGAAATAATTTGTGGATTACACTAAGAATTTTGGTAATTAAAGCAAACAAGAGTTATAAATCAATTGGTCAAAAGAATTCCTGTTTTCCTAGACATTCTTTATTGTGACCTCATGAATGGCTTTGCATTGTTTTGTATAATGTAACTTGAGAAGTGATGAAGGAAAAATCTTTGATAGGTTTAGTTACTAAATGGTGAATATGTTTGTGGGCAAAGGCAACATAATAAGTCTTTACCAATACCTGTCAAAAGTAGTTCAAATTAGCATGGCTTTCTTCATCCCTTGGTAATGGTATCGACAGAAGTTATAGCCAAAGTATGCTGCTATCTATACTCAATTTTCAGATTTGAGGAGTCTAATCCTTGAGAATTAAATGTAAAGTGAAAAAAAAAAAGTTCTTGCTCACCATAAAAGAACTTTTTAATAAGCTTAATTGGCACCATCACTTTTCCTCATTGGAACGGGACAATCTTTTTTCAGTATTACAAAATGAACAGAGTAAGATAGAATCTAATATAGTTTATTAATCTCTTGCCAAATGTTTCTAGTACAGAAGCTGAAAAATGTAATGATTTTAATTAATCTGATGTTTGTAAGTGATGAGCATTTACTCTCCTCATTGTAGCCAATAGGAATTACTAAAGCTGGGCAGCTTTGAACAGAAGGACGATTCCCATACTTCCAGACAAATTTTGGTAAGTAACTCTAAGCTACTTACATTTCAAACCATTGGTCTCTGGAATCTACATCTCTCTAGGGACAACACATCTACAGTTCCAAAACTTAAACCCTTCTAAACTGATACACACAACGAATAGACGTATTTTAGTTTTATGTAGTGCTGGGGAAGCACATGGTGCTAAGCAATAACAAAATGTGTCAGTCCCCTACTATGATTTCTACCCCAAAGAGCTGAAAGGGCACAAGCCGTAAAGCACAGGAAATGCAAAACACAACACAACACAGACAGAATGACAAGTGGTTGTTATCACTGAAATGCGTTACAAAATAAGTGGATTTTCAGGATTTTTTTGAAGGAGGATAGTGAAGGATCTTTACGTACGTTAATTGGGAGGCTGTTCCATGTGTAGGAGGGCAGCGTGGAAAAAGACACAAAGTTGGGAGTGAGCAAAAGAGACAAAAGGGGAATTAAGAGCGATGCTTGGGAAGTGCTGACAGTAAAGGATATGAGGACCAAGGTTAAGCCAGAACCATGAGTGCCTTGAACATAGCTAACTTTATGCAAGGGAGGAAAAAGAATTCCTGGCAAAGGCTTAAGAAGCAAGGAAACATGGGCAATTATACAGGAAAGGAGAAATGATTTGTGTAGCATGTCCCATAGAAAAAAAAAAAAAAAAAAGAGTTAGGAAGTGGGAGACCAGTTCACATCAAATAACTAGGGTAACAAACATTTCAGTCCCAAACAGTAGAAAATAATTAACTTCACTGAGATTACGACCAATACCCAGCCAGATGTGAGTAGTACGAACATTAGGCTGCAGCGATTCTTTATCTAAAGCTGTGAAATCCTGTGAAAAATCACCACATAGTGTAAAAAAACACATGCCCAAAATAAATTCAAATCGAAAATGTTAAAAAAAGGTGTTTTAAACATGCCATTCAATGTAACTGCAAAATGTGTTTGTTGTGGCTGTTCTATAAAATGAGTAAACTCAACTGATGCACAAATAAATTCTGTCCATACAGGGTTTTAGCTGCCGCATTGCTATTCACCATCGTCACCAATTGTGAGAAATACACAAACTTTCTGTGTACACTGAACTTTGATGAAGAAAAGTTTTAAAATACAAAGCTGCTACCCCGTAAGAGAAATCAAATTTAAAAAAAAATTTAAGTATATGAAGGGGAATGAAATACCATGACTTCATTTGTTCTGAGCTAGAAGTATCTTTTTGCGCGCTCTAAGTTTACTTTCCTTCCAGATTACATTTTACAAGTACTTATTCATTAGCTCATGAGAACTAAGTACAAAAAAATGAGCAATTTTTCACTAGCACTAGCAATAGCAACTTCTACATTACTGAAGCCTTAAAAAGTAGTATTGCAATTAATATTACCACTTCCTCTCCTTGCCAGTATTTTCAAAGGAATTATAAACTTATTGACTACTCTTACTAAGAGTTTGATATCTTTAGGTTTAAACACAAATCCAGGTCCAAGCAACTCACATCGTATTGATAGGTATGGAACTTGAATGTTTGTATCTGAGTACAACTCACCATGTCACTGATGTTCACCTCTACCTTAGAATAAATCAAATCATATCCTATTTTGCTGCAAACTTAAGAACAGACATCTAAGTCCCTACTCCTCTTCCACGTAGTGGTAATCCATCAGTAGACCCAATTAGCAGTGCTTACTTTTTTTTCTTTATTTTCTTTCCACTCATACTGTCACAAATTCACTGTCTAGAATTAGATGATCAAATGTTGGTCACTTCCACTATATCTCAGTGAGAGGACTCAATAAAGCAGTCTCCTTTTTAATGTTCTCTGTGTGCGTGCATAAAACTGCAGTAAAAAGAAAATATTAAATACATTTCCAACCACTATTTTGGAAGGTGTAAATTTAGGAAAGCCTTCTTTAACTCCAGTTAAAGCCTGTAAGAAAATTCTTTTAGCTTCAAAATGAAATCTGACTATAAAAGATTCTACATAGCCTTTTGCAGTTTTTAAAGTGTACAAAGAACAGGATGTCAGTTAGACCCTTAATTACAAAGCAAGAAATGTCTGCATCTCTGCACTATGTGAGGATACACCACACACACTTGAGTTTGAACAAGCTCATATTACACTACCTCAAATGCTCAGGGAGATGTGTACTTACCCACAAATCATGTTCAGCATAATCAAAGAGCAGCCAAACTTTTCTGTCACTGTGAGAAAGGAAAACCTTCTGCAATGCAATCACGTTGGGGTGTTTCAACTCTCGTAAAAGCTGCAGAGAAACAGAGAAGCTCTTGTTACTTCTGTGCTTATTAAGGAAAGCAAATACAACAACAACAAAAAACCACCAAAAAACTGGTCTTAGCACAAACAGCAAACAAGTAAACCTAAAAGAGGCCCTAGAAGAAAAGATGCCACTGATGCAGCACACAGTCATTACACACAAACGTAACTCCTATCAAAGGTGAACATCAGGATTTAAGGATGCCAGAATGTGCAGCTGGTCCGATTCTTCATGTGGACAACACAGTTCCTGATCACCACAAAATTTCTGTACTACCAATAATTTTATTTTGCATCAGATCCCTGCCTCACTTGCCTGGAAGTCTAAGGTATGGTTCTTCTCAGAACACAAGGGTGTTTTCAGAGAAAAATTAACCATTAGAAAATGGGTTTTGGTAATTTCAACAACTGTCCTATAATCCAGAAATAAATCCAAATTATTTTCTGCTTGCCAGAAAAAAAACTAGGTCTCATGACTAATTAGACAGCACATTAAAGCAGGCACCATTGCTAAAGTCATCCTTCTGCCAGATTAAATCAGTCCTTAGAAGGAGCTGGGAAGCGGTACTCCCAAAAATATCAATTTCCATGGAATCACTTTTCTCCCCCCTCCATGCTGGAGCCACAAGAATGATTGATCGCTTCTGTTTTATCTGAAAATTGCTTGCATCTGCAGCACTAGTATATAAATTGCCAAGAATCAATTTATAATGGCGAAACAGTAAATGGAACAGGTTCCAAGGCACATCTGAGAGAAATGAATCTTCCCTTTTTTCACGTTACAAAAAGAGACTCAAGATGTTTATTTTTAGAGGGGAAAAAATAAGGAAAAGGATTAATTTTAAATTATATTATCCTTCGGCTATACAGATATCTGTCAAGACAAGAAATCTTCTAAAGATTATTACAACCACTTAAATGTATTCCATTATCCCAGCAAATTAAGTCATTTAGATGCTTTTTCTACCACGAAGGAAATGTTCTCCTTTTGTTTCCTGCTCTCCCTAACACCAAGCATTTCTAGCTGTAAAAGAAAGAAATTCCTCCCTAATGCCCGGTCAGCAGCTATGCCCGGGTATCACTTACGAGATACAGCAACAATCATTTTGTCACTTAACAAACAGTAAAAACTTGCAGAATTATAAACTAACAAAACCCTAGAGATTAAAATTGTCTCTCTTCGACACATCAAAAGATGTTGCTGTATACCTTGTCTTTAGTAATATTAGAAACTGTTTTCTAGTAGTGATTTAATGTGATGCCTCTGCCATTTTTCTTTCCTTTTTTAATAAACAGTTCTTTTCATTTTAGGATAATTTTTAAACTAGGGGAGGAAAAAAAACATTATAGTAGGCACATTCTTTTTCTTTTAATTGCTATTAGATTGTTCTTAAAGACACTGTTGGCAGCAACAGAAATATAAAATAATTGCAACTTGGGTTGGATTTTTTAAAAAAAAAAAAAAAAAAGACAAAACATTCTCTCAAAATAAGTAAAACTTCACAGTAAGAAACAGCCAAAGAAAATATAGTTCCATATCAAATGCTAGCATATAATAAACAAGTTAACAGAAATATTATGTAGAGCGTAAGAACAGAAAGAATGCCTAGAATGTTGCGCGTTAAATTGAAAGGTGCCATAAGAGAATAAGAGTGGAACGTGTATATTCTGCCGCTCTCAAACACCACTGCTCACTCCAATCCACACAGAGAAACCCTACGTCGCAGTGGTCACCATCCATCAGAACAGTCTGATTAATAAATGAAAATGAAACCCTTTCACACAACTTGTGAAAAAGGACAGTTTGATATTAAGGAAAGCGGTAAATTTCTTATCCAAAACAACAGTGACATATACTCATTTACAATGAGTAAGTTATTTCTAATGCATTTTTCTCCTCTTTTGATTCAGCTTAGATAACAAAACAAGCATTCTTACCCAAACCCAGCATTTTCCACATGATGGAATCAAAGGGTTATTGGCATAATCTTAAACACAGATCTTTGTAAAAAACATGAGAACTTGAGGAAGAAATCATCATGTTATTGTTATACTACAGGTGTTGAGTTTCTAGCGAAGAATGCCTGTATCTGACCTGAAGCTAAAGAATAGAGCACTGAAAGGCCAACAAACAGCCTCTGCAATAAAGATCTGACGCCGTATTTTTCAGCTACTGTAAATCCATTTGGAGACTGGGTTAATTCAAGTCTAAAGCTACAAGGAAGAAATTAATATATTGTCCTAGTAATTAAAAGATCCAGCATGCCTGACAACATTTTGTCACAAGATAACAACCTGAATGTAAAAAGGATTTGCCACTGCTAGAATTTATTACAAAGTCAACACAGCATTATATTTTAATAGTACTTTAGCTTATTGTTCCTCTAAAATTTAAGTTCCATCATACTCATCTTGCAGTAAAGTGCTAATAAAAACCTGTCTCTCGGGTGAGTTACACAACATTTCTTTCTTGGTAACAGCATGCAAAGCAGGTTAGGCAGAAAGTCATTGAGAAGGACATCATTCTGAATTGTCAGTATCTGTGCAACTTTGACTGTCCCGTATAACTTCTTGTAAACAGATTATTTTTTTTTATTATTATTCTGGTCATGAAAATCATACAAGCATCTTTGCTTGTTAGAGCTCTTGGTTGATGCCGTGGTGTCAAATTTTAAAATGCTCTTTCAAATAGCATGAAACAGCTTGTAGGATTCCAGACAGCTACGCAGTAGATGGAGAACTGCTAGTCATTTCTTCTGCTGCCTGATGAGTATCATGTGTGATGTCTCACAAGGGACACTGAGCATCTCCCTCACAAGTGAATGTCTCTTACAGCAGGGGAAGGGTGAGGATCATGATGGGAAAGTCTCTGATGCCTGAGAAAAAGTTAAGTCAGCAACAGAATTGGGAGAGAAGCTTGAAGCGTTGGAAATGTAAAGTGTCAGCAGTCAAGCTGAGTTAGACTTTGCATGGGACATCAAAATAAACAGAAAAGATTGTCTCGCCAGAGAAGGAGCACAAGAGAGTGTGCGAGCACAAGAATAAGAAAGTAAAAGTGGGATATCATATAGTTTAAAGACAAAAATAAAGATCTAAAATATTTTACCTCAGGTTTTAATGACAGCTACAATATTGATCATGGCAAGAACAAACACACACATAAAGGAAATGCCTCACATTTAATAAAGTGAAAATTAGCACAAATCAGACACAAGCAGAACTCAGAGGCAACATAATACGATTAGCAAATATAGCACATACATTCATAAAAGGGACAGGGAAAGGAGACAAGGCATTTGCAGATCTCTTAACTCAAAGCATGCAAAAAAAATTTGAAACAATTAATATAAAGAAAGACGTGTTAAGAACAAAACTATCCTGGTTTTCCTCTCTGATAACTGAGTTTTACACAGGCAGAATATCTGTGTTCAAATGTCACCTTTATAAGAGCATTAACTACTTTGTCAGATGGGAAAGAGGACAACTGGAAGAAGCTTGAGGTGAACAAGAAACTACTTAAAAAGGCAACTGCTGACAGAAAACATTTCAAGGTTCTATATATTAACTATGTGGAGAGGTACCAAAGAATAAGTGTTGTGATTATTAATACAACCCATCTTAGCATCAAAATCATGAGTGCGAATGAAATTATCTGATTAAATAAAGGTGGCATTCCCAATAAAGGAGTGTGATAATATATCGTCTTTTAGGATACTTTATGACAGAATAAACAAAGGGTAACAGAAACAGGATGAAATTAACAGCACAAAGTCTGAATTCAGGCACTCAGAAACTAACCAAGAATTTCTACTACAGACTGAGAAGTCATCAGGTGCAAGTGACAGAAGGCAGAACTGGATTACTATAAAACAAAGACAATTAAGAGGAGAAATTTGGTATTAGATATACTAGTAGAGGTATTTAGAGAAAACAAAGAGATGTATTGATATCAATACATAAAGGCTTCTGTGATATATTTTTTAAATACTACATATATTTTTCTTTACCTATGCTCAAACAGCTCACACTACACACACACACACACACAGATGAAATCACCCTGAAAGAGGGGTGATCAAACGAGCAAACAATCTATCCCTCAACAGGGAGGAAAAAGCTTGCTCAATTACTGTAATAAATCAAATATTGAAAGGAAATAAGATTGATATCCACTAAAACACAAAAGGTGTGAGCACCAAAGATGAAAGACATAATTACGCTAAATGGGAATGATGGTTCAAGAACAAACAGATACAACTGGTAACAGATAAATTTACCCCGCAAGATGGCATCTTGTGAACAGGAGTGTTCAGGAATAGCTTTTTAATAGCAGGGAAAACAGCATATCTCATTTGCAGCTTGGTAATCATTGGGAAAAAAATTACTTAATTTGATATAACAGTCAGCCACTAGATTCAGTGATATAATGTCTATGTAGTACGTGCTTTTATAGAAGCCTTCATGAAAGGTGGGTTTGGTGAGGTTTTATTGATCATTTCCAGCAGATGAAAAAGACTGTGTACTGACTGACAGGCAGCTGCTACGGGTATTTGGTTTAAACTCTTTGAACTGAGCCTACAAAATTGTCTGTCACCAGTAACTTTTGCGTGAAGTAGACGAGCACCTAGGAAGTGTCTTGCTTCTTTGAGGTATAGAAAGTTCTGCCTTGTTCCTCCCAAAGAAAAAGACAACTTCTGTGAAACAGAAGAGTTACGCTGTTCCTAATGTAAACAACATGATCAATTATGAAGGCGTTTAGCACATTTAAAAATAGTCAGTCAGTACATTCCTCGAGGAAACAACTCTTGCACAGAAACACTTTTTCACCACAGGATGAATAACACTTTCTATCTACCACCTACAAACAGGGTGAGGACAGACGCTTTCATCTCACTGTGAAGGAAACCTAAGAAAAATTAGAGAAAACAGGAAGACAAACACTGTTCTCACTACTTAAACTAGTAAATCTTGCAGTAAACATGTATTTCTGTGTCAGTGAAGACAAAACCCATATTCATCTCCAGAAATTTATTCTGAGACAAATCTCAGATATCTAAGAAGTATTCCTATCTTACATGCAGTTTACTCCAGTCTTTTGATCTACATAGTTAGGCTGATCTGAAACAATCCGGGTGGGTTCTTTGATAGAAATCCACTTAACCATTTTCACGGTTAGAACCAAAACCTTTAACTGCCAGAGATGTGGATCATAAGAAGTCATAGGAAAGACCAAAGCACAAGCTTGATTGCTCATGAAAGCAGTTGTACGCTGCAGAATTTTAAAGCCACCTCTTTTGTGATGAATATATTCAAAGGCTCTAAGGTCACTGAAGCTGGTTTTAAATTGAAGCTGGCGTTTTCAAAGGAATGTAAAGATCATCATTTACCCCTTCAGAAGCTCTTTAAACATTCCAACTTATTTAGATGTTATTAATCAAGACTAGACCCTCTCCTCTGTGTTATTAATATTATTCTTTCTACATAGACCCTCTGATGCCTACTACCATACTAAGCTCATGCTGCAGCTTTTCCCTTAGGGAGGCATATATAGGCCTCTCAAAATAATAAAATAAAAAAAAACAAAAAACAAAAAACCAGGCAGCTATTAATTTAATTAAACTTGTAAGAACAGTCCTTCGTTAACTGTGCTACAGGTTATTAGGAATAAAAGTTCCTAAAGTTATTACGAAGAAGTGAAAAAGAGGGGAACTCTGTGTACCACATTAAAAAAAACCTACTCAAAATTCAGCTTTGTTTAGTGACCCAATTGATTCTCAAGTTTGGGATTTTCCAATTTGGATTCCCTTTTCTAGCTGGAGAAATCCCACTTAGAGAATTACTCCATAACCGAAGTAAAAAAAAAAAAGATTTAAAAAAAAAATTTAAAAAGTCTTTACATAGTAATAGCTTCAAACCAAACACACATTGTTGGTTCATTGATCAGTCCTTCCAGCTACAAGCTGTCTGTGGCAGGCACATGTATAAGAGTTCTCACAAAAAGATGTAGGCAACTATAAGATGGGTACGGACACACACAAAAAACTGTCCAAAGAACTCAGGAAGAAAGCTAAAAGTTTAAGTGGCAGCTTAAACCTGAGAGAGGACATATTCTTTGTATACTGGTCTGGTCAAGCCCTGTCCTTGGACAGCCTTTGGTGTGCAAAACCAAGGTGGGGAAGCAGACTGAAATGCCTAAAATACAACTGGCAAAACTTACATGAACTGCTAGCAGTGCTGCTTCAGTTTACAATGCACTCTCCAAATGAAAATTAAAAAGCTAAAATATTTTAGAGCATGTGGTTAAGCAGACTCTCTGCTTCCCTCTAATTTTCCTACACAAGCACCCAATTTTCATCAGTTTTATCCCAAGCAGTCCTTCACATTGAAACATCCTTCCAAATCTGCTCTACACTTCCTTCAATCTCCTTTCTTCATGCTTACACCCCACTCAATCACGCTGCCCCGGAACTGTGAGGGCTCCAAACTCCCACAAGAGAAAGATAATATAAGTTTTAAAAATAAGTAAGTAAAAAGACACTGAACAGGATCTAGGCAGTAAATTGCCAAATGTCAGCACAGGAAGAGGACAAAAACCTACCCCACCCTCCTCCTATAACAAGGATTAAGAAAGTATTTATTCTATAAATATTTTCATTTCGGGAGCTGAAAATGGTCTGGCATTGCTAAATAACATTATTATTCTGAAACAAAAGCTTGGCAAAAGACTTTTCAAAAGTATTATATTTTAACTAAAATAAAGGAATAGAAACTAGGGTAGCTGCATTTTTAATTCTTGAGGTTTCCAGCGAAAGAAAATTAAGTAACTTTAGCATTTCTCTTGAAGAACATAGGCAGAAATACAAGTATAATGATTCTCCCAATTTCATAGTTACCAATAAGGTATATCATAGCATGAACTTTTAAACAGTAAGAAAGAACTATCATAAAATTACTTCCAAAACAAGAAAACTGTTAATTTTTAATAGCACTAGTATTAAAGTCTGACAGATTTAACAATAACCATTTTCCTCCCAATTGAAATGTATAGAGAAGTTTAAGCTTCCTCTCTCCCTCCAGAGATTTTGCTCTTTATTTGGCCTACAATAAAATAAAAGAACATTCATCCACCTAGATAACACAAGCAAGTAAATTGAAAACACCTATGAAAGTAATCTGCTAAGAGGCAATATGGAATGTCTGTCATTTCTGAAGATTTTAAGATACCCTGAATTCACTTCTTGATTGACTAGAAAGGACATTTCTTCTGTTACTAAGAAGATAAAGAAATTTCCCATCAAACTAACGAAGACTGTTAAACCTAAAGTTATATTAGAACAGTCTTTACAATGGGGCAGGACACACACATGACACACCACTTTGCTAATAAATCTTTAAAATTCAGAAGCAGCATCATGTAATTCCACAAACCTACACATTCAGTGTAGGTCTTTAAACTGAAACTAGATTTTTCTTTGCAGAGATTATTTTAACATTTCTGTATATTTCTGGTTTCGTCGCAACCAGTTAGCACCTTGTTCCTGCACAGTACCTCACTGAAAACAAACAGCAACTGAAGTTTCCCAAAACCCTTGTAGAAGGGCATAAAAAGGATCCGATGGTGATTACAATGTTATCCTGAAAAGAATCCCCATAGAAAATATTTTTACAACCTATTTTTCCCTTTATTCCTAAAGTTTACTTACTATCTCCTCTACCTGACTTTTTGACTAATGCTTTTATTCTTAAATTGAGTTTTCTTTTTTGAGATAACCTTCCATTTTCTACAGTTTATACATTACAAACTACACAACAAAAATTATAATACAAGTTATTTGACAGTTACCACAAAAATAATATCTAGATCTTGAAAAAACTTCCATCCAACAACTTCTTGTATCGTACTAGTGACAATGACCAGACTCCCACCTTGGTAAATACATCTATTGGACTCAGAGAAAAGCGCAGCTCTGCACTTCTCTTTTGATCTTGAAGTTCAGTATCATAAGATATGAAAATTTCCTGGGTTTGCTTCCATATACACCCAGAGCACATCAAGCGTGATGATGCTTAACTGCTCAACACCCTCTCTCACCTATACCCAAGATCCAAAATCTCTGCCAAAATCACCTGTAAAATTCCAACCATGAGAGGTGCTCTCAGATGACAGCTGATTCGGCTCTTGAATTGGCTGGGCGGCTGCCAGCACATCCTCTTAATCTGACAGCTCAAAAACCAAAGTACCCCCACCAAGCAGCAAACCTGGCTTCAGTTATCTTCTCTACTGCTCTGACCTGCTGGATGGCAAGGGCACTGTGCCTGAAAGGACATAGCTCAAGCACATAAAACTTCATGACAATATTCCAAGTAAATAGAGGTGACTCCCTAAAGCTTGAAGGAAGGTATCCCAGCCCTGGAAAGAGCCAAGAAATGTTGCATACACCGTGTAACTCAAATCCTACACAGCTTCTCAAGTGTGCACGCTGAATGTTACAAATCCAACTCCAGAATTTAACTTTACCCCTGCTTTGGAAAGAACCTGGTGTATTATTCAAGGCCGAAGAATATGCTGCTGCTGAGTATAGTCACATCCAAGACCTCAACTTGCATGCAATTATTTCTCTGATACAAAAATGCAGAGGCATATAAGTCAAGTGTTACAATTAGGCAGTAGTCTAACAATAATTCAGAGTTTCCAATAGCATATTAAAAAGGCATTCATCTCATAATATATAGTATTAATCTAACACTCTCCTGTGATTCAAAACTGAAAAAAAAATTATGATGGCTTAACTTTGTACTTACTGGTTTTGCAACAGATCAGGTACCAGCTAACCTGCAGTCAGCATAAAGCCAATGCTCCAAGAAACTGAAAAGAAATTAAATCAAGTGTCTATGCCCCAATATGGATCAAACACTGATGGATGATTCACCAACACAACAGCAACCTCCAGTCAGGGTAGAATTCTGCTAGGTCCTGTCTCCATGATGCTTAATTGAAGAAGTAGTAGATTTTTCAGGATGAATAATATGATATTGTACATAGGACTACATTTTCAGCAACACTACCATGTGGCATAAATTGTATGTATTTTCATATTTCAGGATTAAAAGAAAAAATTACCTTCTTACAGTTAAAGAGAGAGAAAAAGAAAAAAAAGAAAACCCCCTAATGATTATTCTTCCTATGTACTCATTCTACTTACTCCAAACTAGGAGGCAGGAGTTTAGATATATAATTTATAATTCTTCTTTAAACGGAAAATTAAATCAAATCAGAGGTATGAATTCAAAACATATTAAGCCCATTAAACCTCTGTTCCTTATGGGAATCAAGTTAAAGCTGCTTTAGTTCTGAATGACAGGATCCATTAAAGTTTGATGTACTTCAACTGATCTGCTTTAATGTCTTACCTCTGGTTAAACAAGCTAATAGACAAACCTAAAGTTGCAAGTATAAATTGAGTCTAACATCACACTGCAAGTGAGAAATGGGCCTGCAGACTGGAGGAGAGAATATATTTTTTTTGTTAACTTCCTTTCATTAACTTGGGTCTGTTTAAAATAGAAAAGTTTTGCACAGTTTTACCATCAGGTTTCTTCTATACTGTTTCAGAATAAGATTAATTTAAGAATATTACTCTTTCAGAGCTTTTACTCAAGAATTATAGAGGTAGTTAGTCTGTTGACAGTTATTTAATGTAAGATATTGCACCTGGGAAAACATAATCCAGGAGTGCAGCACGGGCTGGGATCTACCGGGCTGGGGAGCAACTCTGTGGAAAGGGACCCTGGGGGTCCTGGTGGACAACAAGGCCAATATGAGCGAACAGCGTGCTGCTGTGGCAAAGCAAGGTAACAAGATGCTGGGTTGCATCAACAAGGGTATCACCAGCAGAGATAAAGAAGTCATTATCCCACTCTGCTCAGCTACACCTGGAATGCTGTGTTCAGTTTTAGTCCCCACTATACAAAAAAAAGATATGGACAGGCTGGAGAGGGTCCAGAAAAAAATGAGAAAAGGCTGAGAGAACTGGATTTGTCCAGCCTTAACAAAAGAAGGCTTAGGGGAGGCCTTATCATCATGTTCCAATATTTAAAAGGTGGCTACAAAGAAGATGGAGACTCCCTTTTTACCAGGAGTCACACGGAAAAGACGAGGGGAAATGGGCACAAGTCAGGCCTGGGGAGATTCTGATTGGACACAAGAGGAAAAATTTTCACAATGAGAAGAATCAGCCATTGGAATACTCTCCCCAGGAAGTGGTGGATCTCCCATTACCGGACACTTTTAAGATTCAGATGGACAGGGTGCTGGGCCTTCTTGTCTAGACTGTACTTGTGCCAAGAAAGGCTGGATCAGATGATCCATGAGGTCCCTTTTAACCTGGTATTCTACGATTCTACAACTTACAACAAATTCAGCATTTGACTGTGGAAGCACACAGCTAGATCATTCTTAGTGTTTATTAACACAGCTACCTATTAAATTTGTTCTGCTTTTGCTCATAGGTTTTCACTTTTTACCCAAATTTTCTGCAATCTTTTTAGCCACATGTTAGACAAACCTAATGTGTGAAGCAAGCTAAAACAAGATATTCATTGGCGGTCTCCCAAGTCATTAAACGCCTACCACAAGATTCCTCTCATACTCTCAGGATCAGACTGCAACTGGATTAAAAAAAAAAAAAAAGTCAGGTTGTAATCTAAAGCCTGCTATTTCCTCATTCTTCAGTTAAATATGAAAAGTTCTTCAATAAGGCAATGAATGCAGCAAAATCAGTATTTCCCCCAATAAGGACTAATACAGTTTGGGAAGGCTCAAAAAATGGCTTAATGTAATTCACAAAATATGGTGAGCAAAGAGATGCAAATATAAACAAGTATAGCACATATGCAGTTATGGAAACCTACAAGGACTCAGAACAACATCAGTGTTGTAAGAGAGGTTTTGAAACAATAGTAGGTAATAAGATGAAGAAACTAGTAACTAGTAGAAACTGGTTAATATTTACCACCATGAGAGGTTAGACATGCAGCATTCTGCATTTAACTTTCCACTGAATATAATCTTTCTCTAAAGTGACTTTTACTGAAAGCAAACGAGTGCTGAACTGACTTTTTGCCCAAGTCAGAAAAAGCCACGTGGCCATGAAAACAACATACCACGGACGCTCACTATTAGACTTTCTTCCTAAGAACTGAGTGCAGATACTGTCCCAGATATTATGCAGAAATGAGAATTGGAAGGCACTCTCAAGACCTACAACAGAGCTTTTTTATAATCCTAACCAAAATGACAGAGTTCATTTACACGCATCTTCCTTCTAGAGTAACAATTTCAGACTACTTGGAAAAAAAGAAATACAGCAGCTCTTACATGTTTTGTACGCAGTGGTGTTCTTGTAAATGGCTACATGGTTTATGGGAACAATCAGAAGCAAGAGCTGCTGTACTTGATTCAGACCCAAGAATCACTTAAGACTGCTTACTGCCCTGCCTCTCATGTAGCTGAAGCACACGCTGAGGAACTGAACACAAAGCAGCACAGAGAGCACAGGTCTTCCATAGTGTGTGCAGTCTGCTTCCAGCAAGCCACCAGATCAGGGACTTAAGAGCCAGCTTAAATGAAGGCCCTTCGCTGGTTTTGTGCATTTGCTCTATTAGTCCCCAACCACATTCCTCTTCCCCAACTTAGTCCTATCCCTGATGTCTACAAGATGAGGAGCTGTTTTTCAAAATTAAGTTGTATTGGGGAGAGATTAGCTAGGTTTCTGCAGTTGCCCTAGCTCCTCTGTTCTCATAAACACTGAATAACAATTCCCTAATTTACTTTCCCATATAAGTCTGCGATTTTAGTCCTCCCACGTCTTCCTTCAGCTTGCCCCCCTTCCAACTCACAGATTCCTAGCCTATTTTGTCTCTGTTGATACGGAAGTAGTTTTGTATCACCAACTTTCTTGACTTCCCTTCTCTTTACCTTTTCTAGTGCTACTGTATCCTTTCTGAGGCGGGAAGGGATCAGGATGGCACACAGACATTCAGCATCTGAATGCACCAGACATTTATGAGATTGATCTGAGTCTGGTTTGTTCCCAGGTCTTGACTTCA
Source organism: Limnodromus scolopaceus (assembly GCA_028565335.1). NCBI lineage: Eukaryota > Metazoa > Chordata > Aves > Charadriiformes > Scolopacidae > Limnodromus > Limnodromus scolopaceus. Next base: position 73,051,106 of record JAOXNO010000024.1, on the reverse strand, counting down.
GTAATTCACTTTAAAGTCATTCTAGTGACTTTGAATTTGCCTTTTTGACTGCTCCTGAACTTGGAGCTGTTTCCAGAAGAGTAGTGATGAACATTCAAACATTCTCCACCCACCCTCAACTTGCACCAGAACAATGATCGCTCAAGAACCCACTGCTGCCTGTAAATACCTAGGGTTGTTTCCCTCCCATTTCCACTACATTAAAATTCAACACTGATAGACACAAACATAATTTTATCACACAAGCTACTCAGTATTATGAGATGTTTTGCACTTCTGCACAGGTTAGCAAAGGAACAAAACCAGGCTAAGTACTTTTGTATCATCAAACTGCCATCTGATGCTTCACTTTCCCTTGGGGAAAAAGCGTTATTTGTGCATAGTCTGTAGAAACGGACTTATGAGACCTTTAGAGCTGTTAAACGACGCACGTTAGAGACAGCTCTGGTACTAAAACAAAGCAGAAAGTTTCCCCCACTTTTCTCCCACTTAATTCAGTCCCTGAGGAGAAGGCTGACTTTTTCTGGGGCAAGTGACTTCAGAAAGAGGAGAGGTAGGAAGAAGGTGAAGGAAGGGTCGGTCAGGAGAACCACCCCAGGTAGAAGGAAAGGAGTGTGGCAGCCAGCAGGATCAGCAGTGAGGGAGACACACAAGCCCTTGGAGAAGGACACTAGAGAAGAGACTGGACAAAGGGAGAAGGATACACGGACTACCATAGAGTATCAGTGGTGAGGAATATGGCTGGCTGTGGAAACAGAAGGGAAGAGGGGAAAAAAAAAGCAGGGGGCACTAGCAAAGCTGAAGAGGCAAAAAATGGTGTTGGTGAGGCAAGGAGTAGGCAACGGGACAGAGTAGAAAAAAAATGAACTAGGCAGGAAAAACAAGACTGAGGCAAAAAGACTAGTGGAGGGGAAAGCAAAGGGCAAATATAGAAAATGCCAAGGGGAAAAAGAGGCACAGCAAAGTGTCCAACACAGCAAACATCGCTCCTAACCTTGGCACAAAGTCAAGAGTCCCAGCAACCCTCTGGCAAACGTGCCCTCCCTCTTCTCCATTAAGCATTAGTTCCCATGAAAGTGAGGTTTCTTAAGACGGCAGGCTAATGTTTGTGTAACAAACAGAAGGTCAGAAAGAAGAGAAAATGAGGCATAAGGGAATGGAGCCATTGCAGAGAAAAAGGGCATAAGGAAGTAGCTTGTATTTTCAGGATAGAAAATGGAAAAATATATAGTACCTGTCAAATTCTATTTTTCTTTCAGCGTGGCCTTCAGGAATAAAATCAGTCAGATGTGTATGAACAGGGAAGGCAGAAAAAGAGGGCTCAAAGAGTATGTCAAGGGTGGTGAAAAGGACCTGGGACTGACAATACATGATACAATAAACTGTAAAAATGGAGAAAACGTTCATGAAAGCAGGTGAAAAATATGCAGAAGTTGATTGTAAGATTTTATTGTAAGCACCCTAGCATACAAAAGAAGCAGCAAAAGTAGTAAATATTGCTGCTGACAGACTCTGGTAGAATAGGGAAACACAAGAAGAATCAAAAAGTGTATCAACAGCAGAAAAGCAAGCAGGAACAAAAGGATATGAGAAGTCATGAATACTTACACATCAGATATCATAAAGAAGTCTAAGCAACAGAATATGAAGGATACTATACAAAGAAGAAACTATATGTCAAAGAAAAGGTTTAGAATAGGAATTTGAGAGACAATAGCATTTGACAAGGACAACAAAAAAGCAGTTCTGCTAGCGAACACAAACATCCAAGTAGTCTTGTCCCCGACTGAAGGGGCAACACAAGCTAATACACACAGCTATGCAACCAGATGCATCATCTGCATTAAATTACAGAGGATGAATGCAGAAGAGTTCACAGAAAGAGTCAGGAGCCAGAGTCAAAGGAAGGATGACAAGCAGAAGATTAGAAGTTACATGCAAGTAGCCTGGTAAAGAGGATTAAAAAAACCCAACAAATAGTATTTTTTTCCTACTCAGACTGCAAATATTTTACAATGGTTATTGAAATAACTGAATGTAATAAGACATTTTGTCCCAATCAACATGTCACTACTATACAATAGGATAACTCAGCCAAATCTAAGAAGTGCAACATGCACTTTATTTCCACTCGTTATGACATTTTCCACAGTTAGACAGAAGTCAAAACAGCACGTCCTTTATTGGAGCCGATAAAAAAAAAAAGAGTAGGTCAAGGATTCTTCCTTTATCCTATTATTGCCAAGAGAGAAAACATGTTTTTGCAATGCCCTACCTCAAAAACGTAGAATAGACCTTTTATACTTGGCAAGAAGCATGGAAAAGTTCAGGCAAGGGGCCAGATGTTTTGTTAAAATGCATAATGGTTAAGGCTTAGCTTTGCTAAGGCCACTAACAGCATCCTGAGAATCTGGTCCCAATGCCCTCTCTTCTTACTTAATATTCAGCATCACGTTCTAACCCAAAGGTATAAAAACATATACCCACCTCACCCCCAAATCTCTTATAAAAGGCAAGAGCATATCCTATGCTGTAAAGACTACAATAATCTCCCAGAAAGACAAAGCTATATCCAGAAGCACAATAAATACTTTAATTCATACGTGAAGTTACTTTAGCACAACCTTTCATAAAAACAAGGCACATTGCTGATGAGTGCTGCAGTGATAGCTCTCAGGCACTTCTTGTTCCACACTGTCCCCTTCAGCCCTTCTCTCTCTCTTGCCACTGTCACCACCTGCTTATCCCACTACACACATGCTAGGTTCCCACCTAAGCAGCACATTGCAGGGTTTCATATATATACACGTCTATATGGCTCCCCTTTTAGCCCAGCCTTTTATGGCACAGTCCCTATCTGAGTAGCTGTGCCTGGATTTTGCCACCAAAAAAAAAAAATCTCAGAACAGATCTACATGACCTATAAAGGTCCCTCAGCCTCTTATTCCACTGGAATCATACTTTGACCCTTCAGATTTTTAGGTATTTTAAACAAACAAAATAAATTAATGTGATATAACAGATTGGATGGAGCAATGAGACTCAATGATCATGAAAGACATGTTACAAATACCAAATAAAAAGACTGAATGATACTGAAGAAAATATAATGATAAAATGGAAGTGTGAAAATACACACTGATGACTGCTATTTTATAAACAGCAAATATTTTTCAAAAACCTCATTCAGGAAAAGCCACGCATTCCTTTAAATTTTCTTTACTATTCATAGCATACGAATTGGACTGTATGCAACAACAGAGCAATTAGTTTAAATACTGCCAGTATTCTCACTGGTGATAATTGGTTGCTTCTTGCAAGAACATCTGTTCCATCTTTCTTAAGAAATGAAGTACAGACCCTGTTACCTAGACAACAGAATCCTTCTGAGCATCACACACTATAAAAGGGCAATATCAAACTAAGTCACACTTCGTGTTCCTTCTCTCCACTGCTCCCTTATCGCCATTAATGCAATCAAAAGCCGTGACTTTTTAACATTAAACCTGTATTTATCAGATCATATAAACAGGCCCACTTTCACATGCATTAGAAGTAACAGCTGTGTTACTGTCCTTTGGCCAAGCAACAGTCACTTCGGGGCTTTGTATCTGGCCAGTTTCCATCACCATGACTGCCAAGTTGTCAAGCTGGAAATGCTGCGGCTTACCAGTACTCTGAGAGCAAGTCCTATCAAATCTAGAAATCTCAGCTGTGTCCCCTTGAACACGGTCCAGAAGCAGTCACCTTCACCACCAGGTCCCCGGATTACTGGAGGTATTCACGTGCTACAAGGACTCATCCCACACCGGCACTCACTAGTGCCCTCCAGCCAAATTAAGGAGAGTAGCAGCAGATTAACCTTTGGAAGATGTCTTTTGTTGCCTTAGCAAACTCACAACAATTTTATAAATATTGATGAAATATTAACAACTATGAAGTGTACCAGACGACAATCTCTTCTGCGTGCTTTATTTAGATGGATGGATTTTTTTTTTCCCTGTGTGCATGTGACGGAGGACCAGTGAACATGGAAGCTCAAATGATGTGTGAAACCTAAGGATCAAGCACTCAGAAAGGAGAAGAGAGCTCACTGGGGCAGAACAAGCTGGAAAACAATCACCACCACTCAACTATCACCCCAAACTCACCTCATTCACAACAGCCTAAACTACTTTCCCTCCTCCTTCACTTTCTTCCCTTCTTCCTGGCTGTGAGAAGAGCAGCACTGTCTAGCCTTAACTGTATACGCTGTACCCGTCCCTGTTCAGGGGGAGAAAACTTCTGTAGAAGAACACCTATAGCTTTTATGCATTTTGTTTTGCACATGCAACAGCAGTCATGCCCTTGGTATGTACTTAAAGCTTCAAGTTAGTGAGTCAGTACAAGTCAACAGCATCAGAAAAATGCAAAGCAAGAAATGGAGAAAAGGCTATTAAACCAAAATATGAACAATCAGCTCACCACAGACCACACGAGAGAACTGAACACTTTAGGACTTTACTAACGCAAACATGACTGGTACTTTTATGGGAATGCTCTGACAAGTTGTATTTCCACTAGTATGCAGAACAACACAGAAATAATTATAAGAATATCTGATAAGCAAGTAGATGGCATTTTGAACATTAACTAGAGTAACCAGGAGTATTAAGTTTAACCACAGAAGATAAACGTGGGTTTTTATTTGTTTTGCAGATTCTGCATTTTCAGAGGGGACTTCAAGGCCACTTAATTTAATAAAACAGAAATTGAATGGTTTAAAGGAAGGCTTCTATAGCAGCACCTTATACAGCAGTGTTTCATAGGAGAAAGATACATTTAAAATAATCCCAGTAGGATAGGAATATAGATCTGTTTTTCAGGCCCATCTGTGCTGAAAAAAACAAAACAAAACAGAACACCACCCATGAGTTCTGGAAGTACTAAAGAAAGAAAGTAAGAGCTTGAAAATGGTCTGGATTTGAGATTGAGCCCAGAAGAAGGAAAAAATAAAATAATCCATCTGGCCTCAGACTGAAAATCTGAACAATGGAGATAGCTGAAAAGGATTAAAACTTAAAATCACAGTAGAATTCCTTATTAGACTACAAGGCTTTGAGCAAGTTCAGTAGATTTCAGATGTGGAACAGTACAAAAGAAAATCTAGCAGTAGTAAAATATTTTTTAGACCAGAAGTATAATAAATACTTAGAAACAGACTGTAAATCTGCAAGGATCACCCATCCTCAAGAAAAATAAAACAGACTAGATAAAACCTAGGCAAGAACAAAATCATTAATACGTAAAAAATAACATGTCAAAAAAAACCAACCAATTACTAGTCTGAAGAGCAAAGATATTAAGGCAGATGAGGATACTCAACAAACCTTGGAGTTTGGTCAGAGAGAGATCATTACTCACAGTAATAAGAAGCTTTTTTAGAGTAGAAGCTTAGAGAAGTCAAACCAAAATGGATCCAAGACAGAGCTAGTGGACAGGAAACCACTGTATTGATTGTAAATACTAAAGGCATCTAGAGATAAAGGGAGAAGAAAGCAAGGAAAATAGCACAAAAGGCAACTGAGGTAATAAAAGAAACCAGAGTAATCTAATAAGCAAGTGAAAATATGGAAAGACAATGAGAGCTGAGAAACAAACTCTGCAGGGGCCATGGGATGGGGTAAGTTCATTAGCACAGAAAGAAAAGGCAGAGGCTTCCTCAAATGTCTTCAAGAACTGGCAGCAGATCCATGTCTATAATCAAAATTATTCTACTGATAGCTTCTTTCAATATGTTGTTCACGTATTCAAAAAACTGATGACTTTTTCAAATAGTACAGCCTGTCAGGACTACCCTAATTTCTGTATCTTCAGGTTGCTGCATATGAAAAAGCTCAAGGTCAAGAACATTGAGCATATATATATATATATATATATACACATATACACACACACACACACAATTTAGTACGTGTGCTACATCCAGCCAACAGGCAGGTTTAAGGAAGCATCCTGACCCTGCTAATGAGATAGGAAAGGTGAGCATGATGCTCTTTCTACGAAGCAGGAGCATTTTGTCAGTTGGATGGCCAAATGGAGCAGAGAACAGAACTATGGTGTTCACACCTTTCTTATCAAAATGCAAACTAAGCAAACTCTACATAGTAACAACCTCACCTGTAAGCCTGCGTACAAGACACATCACAGAATTAAAGACAGCCAGTCTACCCATTTAGTGACTATTGTACTGTTAACTACAGTTTGGAAACAGGAAAGCCTCCCCATGTCTCAAAATCCCCATACAAAAACATATCAAGTCATCATAAAGACAAGAAAAATATCAGTAAGATACAAGGGAAGCTGTATTTAAACAAGCTATTTTTAAGCTTACCACAAAAATAGACACAGAGGTTCACAAGAAAACAAACACCACACAAATTTCTAACATGAAATTCAATGAATAACCTTTTAGTAGAAGGTAACATGACGTTTTGCCTTCAATAACAAAGCAGACTACAACTTATATGCAAAAACCTGCAGAGTAAAATACGACTGTAGACTAAAACCACTATCCACTTAGCCTGTGTACAGGGCTGAAACTCATGCCAAACAACATATTGAAAAGAAGTAACTTTTTAATTAACATTTGATCAAGGCCTAAAGATTTTTCCACTGATATTCCATTTTCAATCCAGCCGTCTCTGTTCTGTATTAATTTATCCAGTTTAGGCACTACTAATAACGCTTTATTTCTGCCTCACAGACTCAGAGGGTGCAGAGAAGCCTCAGACAGCTCATGGATCAGGATCAGCAGAGAGACCAGTAAAGATGACAGTGTTGGGACTACATTAAAGAACTACCTGATAAGGATGGGGAATTGGATGAAGTCTTCTCTAAGTCTCTGAACCACAACCCCTGGTTCTTATGAGAGACCTTAACCTCCCTGACATCCATGAAAAGAGCAACACAGTGGGGCACAATCAACCCAGGTGGCTTTTGTAGCTTATCAGCAACCAGATCTTGATATACATACTGGTATATCAATGGTGGCACAAAGCTGTTCTCAAACAATGAAGAACTGGTTGGAGACGTGACAAAGGCAGCTTTGATTGCAGTGACCACCAAATAGTACAGTTCAAGATCCTGAGAGGAGTGAAGAAGGTAAGTAGCACAGCACAGACCCGGAGCTTCAGGAGAACAGACTTCAGCTCATAGAAGGAACTGGTAGGTGGCCATGGGAAGCAGCTCAGGAAAGCTGACAGGTCTACTCAAGAATGCAAGTATCAGGAGACCAGCTTGGCTAAGCAGATTGTCAGAGCTCCAATACAAGAAGGGGAGTACACAGAGGGGTGCAACAGGGACATGCTACACAGGAGTTTAGAAACATTGCCCAGGCATGTAGGGATGGTGTCAGGAAAGCCAAAGCTCACCTTGAATTGACACCTTGAAGGAACGTTGAGGGCAACAAAAAGAGCTTCTGCTATTACATGAGTTGTGAAAGGCTGAAGAAGAAAATGTAAGCCTGTTGCTGAATGAAGTGGGCAATTTAGTAAGTTTATCTGCAGACAGAAGTCCCAACTTAAAAAGAATACATCATCTGAAAACCCATGCCATCATCTCTCAGCCTGAGGTATCAAAAACAGTCACATGTAATGTTAAATTAGAGAAAGATATGTTCTACAGTTATATAAAGTCAATATAACTTTCAAATAATTTTACAACTCCACACAGAATAATCTGCAAACATGTATAAACTCATTTTACTTGACTACAGGGAAAGCACAAATGGAAGAACGTAAGGAAAACACGTAATAAGAAAGAGACAAGAAGAAACAGAAGAGGGAAAGAAAGGTTTGTGATACAAATTCAGAAAAGATCCCAAAATTTACAAAAGATTCCAATTGAAGCTTTAAAACATGTAAGTGTATGTTCATGTGTGCATGCACCCAGAGTCTTGCAGGAAGGATTTAAATTTGGCAAGTAAGTATTTAAAAGCGTATTTCCTACATTATCTGCAACTCTCTTCTTTACCTGAGTGATAAAGCAGCTATTTGCTTTCAGTGCATTGCTGCCTACAGCTTAACCTGAAGAGGCTCGGCTTCACCTTTTTGCTGGGTTTGCATTTGTGTGTTCTGAGAATATTTAGGATCTGAGGTGAAGAGCAAATTCAAAGTGAAAACAACTGAGCCTGAACACCACTCAACACCCATTTTCCCTAGTCAGTTGCACTGGGAATTTGGATTATATCCTAACTGATGTCAAGTACCAAATTCATAGAGAAGCTTCTTCGCCTCGTACTGTGTTAGAATGAGGTAAAAAGCTTTTTATTTTTTTTTTTAACCTATTTGCCATAGTTTGTTGGTATCGCTCTCCCGCTTTGAGCTGAGACACCAGTTCAAGAAAAGGAAAGTAACATCTGAATGAAAAAAAAGTTTCAAATTTTATAGTTAGAAAGCAATGGTGTGCTAAATGCAGCATTTCCCTTTTCCTTTCTCCTCTGCATGCTCTTTGTTGTTGTTGTTAAATTGCTGAAGGAGGCAGCTGCAGTCAGACAATGGAGCTGACTAGCTGCTTCACATGATGCTCTGCTTTTGCTATAATTACTTAACAAAAAAATTATACTTCAAGCTGCAAAACTTGTTTTCGTGAACATTACAGGGTATTTATGGGCTGATAAGAAAAAAGTCAACTTAATTGATTAAAACAAAAGTATCTTTTTATTCCATAGATTTACTACCTGTTACTACTTTTTTTATTTAATTAATTGTTCTTTCAGATACAATAAAATAAAAAAGAAAAAAAAAAGTCCACACAACGTGTTTGAAGAATAACCAAAGCAGGAATTTAAGTACTCTCTAACACAAAAAGCATTTAAATTACACAGATTATACAAGATTAGGAGAGAGCTCTTATTCTTCCTATGGCATGCAAAACATGAGTTATCATGTAGCTGAACCAAAAACCTCTTTCCAGCTGATTCATACTTATAAAAAGCACAATGCACATACACTTCTAGCCAACACATGCCTTAACTCTCTAATAAAAAAACCCTCAAAAAAATTTTTTTTAAACTTACACTGATTTCACTACCTCCAGCTATTGAAAGAAGGAGTGGAGTTTCAAAGTTTCCACAAAAAAAAAAAGCTAACAATCTTAAAAAAGCTAACAATCTTTTCTAATTAGGTAGCAGAGAATTTATGAGGAGATTTTACATTGCCAAATACTCTACACATTTATATTATCTTGGCAAGGGAAAAGAAGTTCTGACATTCAAAAGGAATCTCCTACAGCAAATGTACTCAGGGACAAAGACTTTCTTAAAGCCTTGTTTTACATAACCTCGCCTTAAAGCCAGAGACCAAGGTTAGAAACCTATTTTTCTACCTGACAGCAAATAGCGCAAGCTGCTGTGATAGTCAAGGTCAAGGAAAAGGTCAATATTGCCAAGCAGAGGACTTGTACCTATTATGAAATTCTATTTAACTGTACTCAAAGGGAGCCAATGGCATTACAAATCTTCAAAGTGTTTTATTAATACTAAAAAGTTATCCTTGTTATTCCTGTACAGCTGATCTTTTTTGCATTCCTAAGAAATGCAGAGACAGGTCAAACAGGTCATAAGGCCAGCCTGGTCCATAGTCTCAAATTAAGCAGCTTCACATTTAGCTCATTTGACTAAGCGGCTTCCAACCAGGGAGGTGAGAGCGGCTTGTAAGTGACGTGTGGCACCTGACCGGGGTAAAAGCAAAGCAGCTTTACTAGCTCCGCCAGCGAGGCACGACCTGTCCCCTTGAGCATCCCTGTGCCACGCTGCTGAGAAGCAGGCGGCAAAGGCACAACGTGCTTCAAGCCAGAAACAGTTAAGTCTAACTGGACCACCCTGGCTCAGCTTCAACACCACATCACCACAGACCCCCAAAGTCGAGAAGAGGGAGACGCAGCCCCAGAAGAGGTGCCAAGGTGCAAAGGAAGGCCACGGACAGCAGGGGGGGGTGAAAAAAATCCCACATAAATACAGTGAGACAGCCTTGCTCAAGAGAGCTGAGAAACACAGAAAGGTTACAAAAAACTATTGTTTAACCTGTAAGGCTTCTGAAACTGCCTGCCCTCAGAAACTGAGGATGCCAAAACATTTGTACCCTCTAGCACTCTGTAATATACATTGCCTCAATAGGCAAAACGCCTGAGAAGAATTTGTGCACAGTAAATTGGTCAAATGAGCTTTCAGTAACTCATTTAACATTATTTCAGTCTGTCCCCACAAACACAAGTATGAACACAAAGGCCAACTAACGCTCCCACGAGTGTCCCACAGTGTACTGGCAACATTTCAAGGTCTCCCAGAAGGAGCAGCCTCTAGCAGCCTCACTAACAACTAGCACACACAGGCACAGGATGTGGCAACTAAAATGGTTACGTGTCCCGGACCCATAACTGGGAGAGAAATGCTGCTGGTCTGTGGCTCCGCTTCTCCCATTTAAATCATCTGTAACAGCCTAGTCTAATTTTTTTTTCCTCCCACAGAAAAACAGGCTACTGAGCTATAAAAAAATAACCTGATATAGAAAAATCCAATCAAGTTTAGAATTAAGATCACGATTTACAGAGAAGATGGGTAAGGCTGGTAATTTATCCTTGGAAGAGGGAAGTGCTCAGTGTTGAGAGTGGGGAGAAAAGCTGGAAGGAATCAGGAGTTGACAGAAGAGTGTCCTAGGACCTAGCTCAAGTCACTGGTTCACATGAAACCTTTAGTAGTAGTCATCTTAGTCCACAGGCTCTGCTCTAGGGGGAAAAACTATCTTATAAAAAAAAAAAATAATTCTTAAACTATCCTCTTTTGGGTTAAGAATTTCAGAGCAAGACTGTATTCATTGCAGTACAAGTGACTGCTACAAATATTTTACTGGTTTCCAGGACCTTTTTACTACTATATTTAATATACTTATGTGGAACTGCCTCAGTAAGAGAGCAACCAGAATACACTAGAAACATGGACTGCTTTTCAGAGGAAAACTGAACCTACTTTTCATTTGTCACTGATTACTATTTTTTTTTTAAATATATGTGCAACTCATATCAGGAAACCGATTAAATGTGTGTTTTGGTGACAAACAGATCTAAAAAATAAATGTGGGAACAAAGCTCAGACCCTTCAAAAATTTTCCAAGAACACTGCAAAACATACCTAATTTCAGCGACGACTCAGGAACCTCAGAAGAGCAAGTCAGGATACAAGAGGGACTTGCACCTTCTATTTGAACTTACCAAACCAATGTTTCTTCATTGTATTTCGCTGCCAAGCAGCATATAATCATAGTATTTCATTATTACAAAATGCTTATCTGCTTATTAGAAATACATCTGAAAAGCAAAGCTTTATTTCTACTAAATGGACCGAAATACTAGAAGATTGTTTCACAGAATCACAGCTACTGGTTCTTAACAGGTGATGGCCGAGATACTTCACAGGAAAAAAAAAAAAAGCAGCCCTAACAAATAATAATCCCCTGGTCTGTTTCTTCTGTCTCCACCTGCTGTTGTAAGAAAGCTAGTTAGACAAAGTTAGGAGCAAAAAGTAAAACACAAAAGTGGAATTGAATAAAAGTCTTCCTTTCCCCCAAAACGTAGCTAAGTTACCTTTTCAGCATATTGAAGAAACCTTTTCCCAAAACACCTCAGATGATTTATAAATCCAGTTTATTATCCTTGTCTATCACCACACTTGATTACGTTCTACTCTTTAGTTTCCCTCTTTCAAATCGAGAGATACAGGAAAGTTCCTTCTGCATCAACAAATCTCTATCCTCACCCTAAAACCCCATAGCATAATCACATGCCCTTTTGTTGCACAACCTTCCAATACTTCTTTAGACTACCTTGCAATGAATATGCTCTTATGTCCCACCTCTGATTGGAAAGGAACAGAGTTTTCTTAAGTCTTTAATGACTAAAAATGTATTTTATTTCTCTTCCACAATGCAAGCTGAATTAACAAATTCCTAGAGCCATTTTGTCTATAAATAGCTCTAGGCATTCAGGATTTATTTATTTTTTTCCACATTACAAAAAGAATTAGAAATCCCACCCTGGTGTTCAAGCAATAAGGAAAACATTTCATTCATCACTGGTTCCAAAATAAGCTAATGCAAGTCTTGAGCTGAAAGAGGCATTGCATTCATTAACTAAATTATGTAAAAAATGAGAACTCTGTATTTATAAAACTTTCATACACATTTTCTAGCTCTACTGTTCAAAAATACCGTTGCTTAAACCCAGCAATAATCTGCCTCTTAACAAGAACACAGAAATAACAGGAATTTCAGTTACCTTCAGAATAAGATTTGAGTTACAGGAAAGAAATTAGCTTTTTTTTTTTTCCCCTCTCTCTCCACAATTCTTTATCATATAAAAACCCCCTCTAGTATTTTCTTATTCAATACAAGAGAATTGGCTGAATCATAGAATCATTTAGGTTGGAAAAGACCCTTGGGATCATCGAGTCCAACCATCAACCCTACTCTACAAAGTTC
>JAOXNO010000024.1:73017528-73038494 GCA_028565335.1 Limnodromus scolopaceus | reverse complement strand
CACTAATTACCTGCGAGAAGAGACCAGCACCAGCCTCTCTACAGTGTCCTTTCAAGTAGTTGTAGAGAGTGATGAGGGTCTCCTCTCAGCCTCCTCTTCCTCCTTCAGCAGGTATCACCCTACAGCTGAAAGAAAGGCATCATCACTTGCCCCAGGAGCCACTGCCTGTATGATGTTTTCACTGACGTAATAAGGCTTCTTCCATGAAGAGCTTGTATCAATAGTGGTAAAAAAGGCCTTATGTTTTCCAAAGTCCTAAGCAAAGACAGACCAATTTGATCTGTACCATCAGAAGAGAGGAGTAATCTGCTTTTTCTCTTCAGGAAAGTTAGCCAATAGACCTTGTTCTGTTTGCTGAAGCAATACTACACACAAAATGGTCTTGGACCACAAAACTGAATGTCTTTTAGTTCAGCAATTCATTTCTTGAGCACATTGTCAAGCGTCTTCAGGTTATAGAATTATTAAAATATCCTGAACACACACACACAACACCACATACATTGGTGCGTCTTTCAGTTTCTCAGCTTCCACAGAATATGGGTGGGGGTTTGGTTTGAGGGTTTTTTTGGTGTTGTGGGGGAGGAGGGAGAGGTTGTAAGGGGGGCTAAACATCAGAAGAACGACTCAGGACATTTTAACGTGGCCTCTTTCCAGGCTGATAATCTTTATTTAATTAGTAAACATTACGTTATTTGTTACCTATCTAAGCCTTTAAATACAAGATTAACTATTAATAATTTATTAATTATAAGTCTGCTTCTTTTTATGGAAAACACACTTGATTTTGCTTGTTGCTGTATGACAAAAAGGTTGCATTTCTTTTTCAACTATTTCACCTTTACCTTTTTCACATTTCTAATATTGACCAACCTGAAATTTCACTGAGGTAAACAGTTATTTGCTACATTATCTCAGGTTGCAGAGTTTCACAATAAAGCCAAAAGAAGAGTAAAATATCATTTGAAGAAGAATTACAAGAAGAACCATTGAGGGGATTCAAGCAACTGACACAGTAGTTGAGAAATTTCCCAGGCTGTACTGAGCTTGTACAAAGCTTTATCAACTAAAAAAAACATTTTTTTTTAAATTTGAAAAGAACTCCAAAATCAAGACTGAAACGGTGCTGTATCATCAGAAGAAAAAAAAACTAATTTGATACTCTTTACTTCCTCATGATGTTGTGTCCAGGCATGACCAGAACCAGCTTCATACCACAGTGCTATTATGACAAGAGAAAAGTGTCCTTCAGACCATTCCACTCATCTCCATAGTAGTACAATTTAAAACAGACAAAGGACAAGAATCAAAGAAATGAAAAACCCTCAGTGCTGCCAAAGCTGACTTTATAGTAAGAAGAATATAATCTAGTACTGATGTTAAAAAAGGCTTTCTTATTTCCTCCAAAGGCAGAAGTATTAGCAAAAAGGGCACTGGGTACATTCTCTGTAAAGTGACTGACAGCAATGCAGCCACCTCACAAATCCATGAGTGACCTTGACCTTATAGCAACAAGCACTTTAAAAGGATAGTAGTTTTATCTGCTAAGTCTCTTCACACAGAATTACTGGGGGCACTACGCTGAACACAATACGGTGGTTTGTTCAGGTCATGAACATCGTGAGCTTCTAATGCCTCACATTGCATTGCACACCTGATTGCTGTATTTCAATGTAACACTGCTAGATTAGAAAAAGCTTTAGGCACAATACCAACATAAATTTCAACAGCCCTCGGCATAGCCACAGCATTAAAACAAGGTAAATATTTAGTCAAGCAAGCGCACTTCTTTTGCAATGCAAGAAATTCTTGCATTACAAGATTTTTTTTACTCACTATCCAGCATTTTGACACTAATGCACATTTTCATTCATAAAATAAACATTTAAAGATCACATTCTACTTTCATTTACAAACACCTAATGTTTGCCAGCTTTGAAGGAACGATGGCCACTACTGTGCTCAAAAGTGTGCAATTTCTGAATCCATTTTTGCCCTTACGACACATGTAATAAAAATACAATTAAAGTTGTTTTTTATTTTGCTATGAAATTTCTCTGTACTTAGCAAAACAAATAAGGAATGAAGAGAACAATCTGTTCTCAGATACTAAAGAAGAGTAAGCTATCATTAGTCTGAAATAAAATACATTATTAGCAAGCAGTTGTTATCTTTCAGAACCTTTTTCCTTCAAGTCATTTTCAAAACATCCTTTTTTGAAATAAATCTTCATTAAAAGGTTCACATGTATTTCCCTCTCAACACACAAAAGCAGATAAAACAAAATTATGCCAGAATGAGCCATTACTATTACCTAGCAAGAACACCTCCTTCCACTTAAAAAAAACCCAATGTATTATTTAGAAAGCATTTTAAGAAAAGCTCATTTTTTAATAACTTTCATGCTTGCACACATTAAAGAAAACATTTAGACAACCTTTATGTTACTTAATTCAGAGAAAATAAAATATCTGTCAAATAATAATGTCAGTAAAAATACTTTCATTTATGTACACTTACTGCAATCTCTCTACAGGCCGACATGGATATCCCTGTACCTTCAATTTGCTTCAGTGCATACTCCTTTTCATCTTTTCTGTACATGAAAAAAAAAGAGGAATATTTTTAGCTCTGATACATTACATCAGTCAATACAAGTATAATAATTTTAATTTGGTCTGGATCAAGAAACTGAAAAATCAATCTGTTTTTATATATAAATTACATTTAGATACTATAAGCAAGCTTCCTTTCACACAGACTTCAAAAATTCCAAACAAAAACTCCCACACAAATCAATGTTGTTAACCTATATCCATTCCTCTCTGAAATCATACCAATAACTGCAAATACATCTACAGAAAATTTAGAGGAATTTAGAGGACACTTTTCCTGAAATTCCAGTGTACTGCCTACTACTCTGAAAAAGTCACACAGTCATATCCCATGCCTGGAAAACTCTCCCTAGAAATACCTGGGAACCACAATGTTCTTACTTGATTTTACAAGCGACTGTCAATCCACTTTTATTTCTGAAATATTATTTTAAAGTAATTATAGTTATTATATAAATGCTGGCTACTGACAGGCTCCTACATGGCATATGAAACTGTGCGCTCTGAAGTACGAGGCCAGAGAACGTGAAAACGTTCAACCCGAACACAGTAATATCCTTTTAAACAACCACAGTTTGAAGTGATTTAGAGGGAAGACCAACAGAACAAGAAAACGAGGCGGTATCTCGGAGCCCTTGCGATACACCACAACCAGCTCGCTGCCCGTGGTAAGGTTTCGCAGGATTCAGCTGCCATCGACAGACGTCCCTCAGCGCCGATACCCGCAGCGCTGATCCACTTTGGCAGACTCACCAGCTACAACCCAAGAACCCCCAAGCCCCCATCCCAATTCCCTATGGCATTTCTGGTACACTTCAGTTTCCCCTTCTTCCAGCCCCAAACCACTTTGCTTTGCTATGCTGAATAATTAACTCGCATTCACGTCAGCCTCTCTGGCTTTTACCTCCACCAGGCCTGTGTCCTGCCCAGTTCCAGCCTCTTTCCCACCCTCTTCCAGACCCTCCGTCTCTGAAATTCATGGGATGAGAAGTAGCTGAGCGGAGGAATGTGGGGAGGGGATGAGACTGACCAGATTCAGATACTTAGTTACAAACCTTAACAACCAACGCAAACGACAAACAAACATAGCAAGAGGACCCTTCTCTTCTAAAGCAAACTTTTATTCCTCTATGCTAATTAGAATGAAAGCCCCATGTCACATTTTAAACGTGTAAGTTCTGACTCTGTACTGGGCAGGGGGGAGGAAACAAAGCCTACCATTACTAAAATTAGGCCAAATGCTGCATTAACAGCTCATAAGAGCTGTTCACCAAGTATACTTCCAGGAGTAACTTTGGTAGGCAGACGTGTCCACTTCTAAGCAGAAGGATTTGCCAGGATCTACTGACACGATAATTCTCATTCCTTCTTTGCTCCCCACCGAGCAGCCTTTTATTTTCATGAATTAGTCATTTAAAAGAACCCAGCTCAAGATGCAGAGCCAAGAAACGTGTAACTTTACAGGTTATAAGCTCACACCTTATCTCACAGAAACTGCTTTTGATTTCATTAATTAGACAGATTTTAGAGAGTAAATACTAAATGCCCATCCCCTCTCATACACGGTTCTGCTGTCTATGCAGGCTGCCAAGCGTTAGCTCCCTGTCCCAGGCTGCTCACCGAGACTGTGAAGACAAAATTAGATTGTCTGCAGAACCAAAACCAACTCTGGATTTTTAAAATCGGTCATAGTTTTCGAACCATGGTCATGTTTAAACGACACAGTACAAAACAATCCCCTGCAGACGGGACGTTATCAGCTCGAATCCCGAAGCAACGTGGTCACCGGAGCACTGCAGCATACCCTTCTTCTGGCATGTCTACTTGGGCGGGCAGGGCGCCCCACTGACCGGGCTGCCCTTGGGCTAGTGCTGCAGATGCGAGCGCTGCGTTCCCTCACCGGGACCTTCACAGGCTGAAGGTCACTGCAGAGACAGGGTACACGCCGTCCGGCACACACCGCCTTCAACAGCACTGCTTAACAGCACTGCCAGCCTGTCACCGCTTCGCAGCCAGCCACCCTGCCTAGCATTTTAAGATACGAACGAGAAATGATGAAAGTTGTTTAAAAAAAATAAAAAATAATAAAATACACACCCCAACAACTTAAGGTGTTCTAGCAGGTGGGAGAAGAAAGCGATCTGAACGAGCCGCAAACAAGATACTTCTAGGACACTGGGGGTTGTGAACATTAAGCAAAAATAGGGATAATGAAATACTTACCTAAAATAAGTGGGTATCAAGGATAATGAACTCCAAAGATATTCTAGATCTCACAAAATGTTTTTTTTACCAACAGCTTCAGAATCACAAACATAGCCTCCTCCAAATACATAAATATGATTTACTTGCTTTGGCAGAAATGCAAGTCTATATGAATACTCTTCCAAAGTTAACCATTCTTACTATGCAAGCATAATAGCTTTTTCAAGCCCTCTCCAAAAGATCACCACCAACTGCTATTTTAACTAGTAATATTTCCTATTTAATAGAAACCTCAAGATAATTTGAGAAAGAAAGGAATATATTTGAAACTTCAGTACCAAGTCAGCCAATGCAATCTGATGAAATACACAATTCTGGTTACTCAATAACATGGCATTAAACGGCCAAAGAAAAAGAAAATAGTTACTTTATTAGCTATTTCCCCACTTGTAAGAATTCAATAAATAACATCAAATGATGTGTGTGATCAGTAAGACACTGTTCAACTCTCTAAAGACCTATGCTCTTACAAAACACTTGAGGCAGGGGGGAGTATTTTGACTTTATGTTGAATATACAGAAAAACTCTACTGAACTTTGAACACATTTCAAGAACTTGTACAGAATTACACAGCAGGAAAGTTTTCATAAATCCTTTTCTGACATCCTATACCGGTATGTTTCTCACTAAGGAGCGGAGCAAGCGTGATGGAGCTTAAAAACCAAACTCGAACAACAAGAAGAAACTACACAGCTCTGGTACGAGGCAAAAGGCACCCATGCTAGGGATTTACAAAGACCCTGCTTCTGCTTGGCTACCATTTTCATCTGGTCCACAGAAATACTGGCTTGGGAGCAGGGATTCTAATTGGACGGTCCTGCTGTGTAGGGGTTTGTCTGAGGGCAGGAAGCAAGCGGCATAGACCAAGGTTCAATCAAGCAGGTTCCATTAAACAGCCACCCCAGGCTAATGGTGGCAACATGCTCGCTGAATCTGAGTGCAAAACATAGCAAAAAAGGAATAGAGTTCACTTTCAGTTCTTAAAAGGCTGCACCTTAACAACTGTATTAAAGCTTTTTAAAATCAATGCGGAAGAGTTTTCCTGATAAAACCAGTACCATGTCCCACCACCACCAGGCTTCAAGTTCCCTTATCCAAAACTGGGGGTAAAGATTAAAATCAACATTGTTTCTAGTTCCAGAATCGTAATGATTTGTGCTATTTTAAGAGGGATTAACTTTTTACAAAAATGAAACTACTGATATGAGGTAACCCCATCCTGAAAACTTCCTGACTCTGAATTTCAGATTGCCATAGACAGCATCCAAATGCAAGGGTCCTCATGCCTACCAACAATAATCAAGGAAATCTCTCTCGCATAAAAATCCGTACCAGTGTAAGGATGCAACTTGGTCTTTGCAATTAAGCTTTTTTCTCTCACCAGTAAATATCCCATCCTGCAATCCTTAAGGTTAACATTTTAATTTGTACAGTGCAAAGGAAAATTCTGTCCTCTTGCCTTCAAAAAAATTTATTCAGCTGGCCTATGTCTCATTGCAGTATTCAATGCAGAAAACGAAAACACAATTACTACATCATCTGGGTAACACTTTCGGTTTCCTTTTTCCAAATCCTTTGATAAAAACAAAAAGGACCAAATTCACTGTAGAAGGGTGCAGTTCAGAAGACTCAGAAAAACTAAAACATTTCAAATGACTTAAACTGTTTTAACTGTCGCAATTGTACTTCAGAGGGCTCCCTTCAGAGGAGAAACTACTTTACAAATAAGCCAATGGAAAACTACAATCAACTTGCCCAAGATCATAAGAAAAAATAGGAGGATTTGAAAATAGCGCCCCATTATTCAAATTTTAAAACTTGTAATGATGGTCCCTCTTGAATTCACAGATAATTTAACATCCATCCCAATTTCAGAATTAGTTATCCACATCGAGAAACTGGCTTGAAAGACTGCAGTCACACAGAAGCTTCTAATGTGCCTATCACATCAGTTATGAAGTTATTAACATTACAGCATATACTAATAATAACTTCAAGTGCACAATATCATAAGTAAAAATAAATAAATAATAATTAAAGTGCACAGTTTCCTAAACAAATGAGGTGTACCATAAAAACATTCCAAGATCAGCTAGAAAAACCTAATAGAAAACAACAATTCACCCTTGTAAGCAACACTAATGGAATTTAAACATTTGTGACTTTGTAGGACAAAGCTTGGGAACACTACGGAGCTCAGTGTCCTTCAAACACAGTACTGCCTGGAATACAACATTCATACAGATATCCCATTACACCCTAATCACTCTGTTTAATTGCTGCCATACAGCACAAAGTTAAGGACTCAGCAGATCACCAACAAGAGTTACAAACATTTTTTCCCCCCTAAGATAAGGCAAAACCATGACACTGAAGAGCACATAGAAGTTAACAGAAAAACCCTCCGTGGCACCTGGAACATGGCAGCAAAGCTACTGGTGACCTTATGCAAGCTGCTCACAGATTTAACTCTATACATAGCATGTGGTCATAGCCCTTTACAAAGGTAATAGTACCAGTAAAAGGGTTTATGATTGACTGGAAAAAGGGACCTATTCCTTCCCCAAAAGTTATGAGTTCTGACGCTTTAGTGTTTTTTATGTATATAGAAATTGCCACTAACCCAAAAGAATTAGAAGATCAAAAAATTCCATACATGGTGTCACTAGGGTACATGTTATTCAACAGACCAGGAAAGTAATTTTCTTTTATCATTATCCTCAAACCTTATCAAGCCTTATCCAGTCAGCAGCTCAGCCAGCTCCTTTCATCCACGCAGCAACCAGCCACTAATGACAGAAGCTGGGAATCTACAGGTAGATCTTAATTTATTCCTAAAGAACAGTATACATGCTGAATTTCAATGCATATATATTAGTTCATTTTGAGAGCTACATAAGAAACTCAAAATGTGAAACAGTAAGGAAAGCAAGCAGAAATTTAAAAGAAATCTATGACTACCTCAGTCCTTTAAAAGGTTGGTCTTCCTTCACCTTCAAGGGCGTCTGTCTGCCGCTCTGCTAAAAAAACTTAGAGCAGCCAGATTTTTGTTCCTACAGCCCAGTCCCAGACAAGTTCACCACCACGCGGATACCCAAGTTACATTTGGCTGGTTTTGGTCATGAAAAGAATGGACAAAACCAGCAGACTTCTATCTCATTCTGCTACAGTGAAAAGTTTACCATTCCAGTAACGTCTGTGGACTGGGCAGCTGGCCTGCCCGCTGATGCATCTCTCAGAGGTTTGGTGGGAACCTTCTTCGCTGTTGCAAACAGAAGAGCACATGTGCCTAAGGCACAGGAAAGGACTCTCATACAGAAAGAGCAGACATGAATGTCACCTCATGCGCTCAAACCTGGGCCTGGACTTTCCTCTTAGTGGCAGAGTGGGAAACCAACCTCCCCAGCAGGCAACAACTATACAATCTTTAAAAGTTGAGCTTGCACCTTGTCTGGAACATCACCTAAAGGTAAATTTGGGAAGTGGGAGCAAGGCAACAAACCTACACCAAACACAACAGTCTTTACTATGCAATATAAAAAGCGCCAAAGTGAAAAGAGAATCTCCAAGGCTGATCTGGGTAAACTCAAAGAAAACACTTTTTGGAATGCAAACAATATGCTACATGTCATACCGCATTTCTGAATCTTTTGTCTCAAAGTCCTTACAATTTCAATTTTCAAAATTGAGCTGCTACACAGCTCACTAGTGTCACTGCCTGAAGATACCCACTGAACTCTGCTAGGTCTCCCTCCAAATGTCCCAGATCACACCGGCTACCTCAGTATATACATACAGTAACACCAGAAGGCAGCACTCCTCTTTATCCTCTGCCACCTCCAAGACTTGAAGTCCATACATTAAGCCCTTCTGGAATTTATGAATACAGCAGAAATAAAAGGCAGAAGTTTGTGTTATTTTAGATGTCACTTCTCAAAATGCAATAACGCCAAATTGCTGAACACTAAGCACACTTTCCTACTCCATTTTCCAATAATTTTATAGACTTGCCAATGTTGGGTACTTGCATAAATGCATGCCCAAAGGAAGGCTAACTAAGGACTTACAATACAATCTATGAATTTTTAAAACCATTTTTTTTGTTTTTAAAAAAAAACTTTTTTTGTTTGTTGGTTTGAAAAGAAACCTTTCAGAAAAAAGAACTTTATTTTGTTTGTTGAAATAGGCATTCTAAAATTAAGCGTACTATAAATGTTTATAAATTGGCAGAGACATTCAAATATAGAACAACTGATTACCACAATTAGCTTTTTTTTAAAAATATCTGACTTTCATTACATACGTTATGAGAAACACACAAGAGAACAGTTACACCAAGTTTAGCCTGCTGGAAAATCTGGTATGTTCCACCCATATAAAAGAGATCACAATAAAACCACCACTGGCATTAGTTTATAAACAGGCACTCGGTGTTGTCACAGTATCCTATTAGAAATGGAACTATTCCCAGATTTTTTTCTATTATATATAGAATATCCCCAGGTGTACCTCTAAAAACAGCTGCTGATATGGCTACCCCTTCTGTTTGTTTATTCTCTCTAAACCAGTTTATGAACTCAGGAGGAAACGTGCATGTTAAACTACATGGCAAGTTCTTAAATTGATGCTAAGCTACAACACCCCTATACTGCGTGCTTCCACAGAGTCTCACAAAAGATGCTAAATAACCATTAAATAAATAAAATTAAAAAAACAAACCAACAATCTTCACCTACCATATATTATGCGTTCTTTATATATGAGAGAACAGCTGATTAAAAAGACAAAACAGTGAATCTGAGCACCAATAAGATTTTTTTTTTATGTTATAATTTCAGCTATAATTGAATGGAAGTGGGGAGTAGAGGTCTCTTGATATCAACACGAGGAGATTGGAACTATTCCAGCACCATTACATATAATCTAACCACATCCTCTTCCTTTTTTTCCAGTAGTTTAGAATTCAGAAAATTAAAAATCTTTATAGCATAGATAACTTCTAACTGTTAGCAACAGTTTCAGACTATTTCACAGTCACAACCACAGATAGATTTTTAAGATCTCTGTAATTGGAAATCTTACTAACCTTAGTCTTATTAAAATTTAGCCTTTCCACTGTAATAACAAAACTTTGTATTTGTAAGGAAAGAGAGCACAACTTCAGTCACTGACACCCTCACTCCAAATCTATCAATGAAGATTCAGAGTCCTCCATCAGCTACAAGGTTGTTGCCATTGCTAAAATTAGACTGGCTCCAAAATATCTTGAGTGACTGAGAACTGTGATTTTCATACAAGCAGGTTTATTTTATAACAGACCAGCACAAGCAGACTTGACAGCCTGTTTATAAAGGAAAAAAACTGAAGTGTTCACATTAAACCTTGAAAGCTGCAAAATTATTCTGCTGCTCCAGGTGATTTCTTTCAGCATTTGCTACACTAAAGCAGGCAACAGAGGTGTACCTGATCTTATTTCTTTATAGACAGGCTTGATTACAGATAACAAACAGATTCAGAAAATACCTCCCTTCCAGAAAGGATACTGCATGTGAGAATTTGTTACCTTAAAATAAGGAACAGCAGCAGCAGCAAAGAGAAAAATACCTCTGAAATAAAGAGGAAACGAGCTTTTATTTTCCTGTGAATTACTTACCAAGGCCACAGATGCAAGGTCCTTTAGGCTTTTCTCAAAGAGAATCTGCCTTTTGTTTCATCAAATCACTTATAAGAAGAACATTTCTGACTAACTATATATGTCAAGAACTCTAGCTGTCTGGCTTATGGTAATTTTATAAGTATAGATCCTAAAGCCATAGTGTAAGAACGTACTGTAACTACACAGTCCAGCTTAATGTGCATCACGACCTTTTCTCTGTAGAAATCTGACTAAATACTACAACTTTCGTGGGTGGTAAATTACTATTAAAACACCAGATATTAGGAAGCCTGCATTTCTTCTGCATCTCTTTGTTCAGAACCTCAGTTTGAAACACCAAATGTAGATATTGTGTCCCTGCCCGTGGCAGGGGGGTTGGAACTTGATGATCTTTAAGGTCCCTTCCAACTCTAGCCATTCCATGATTCTATGACTGTATTTTTTTTTTTCTAAACCATTATAATGCATTGGGTTCACCTATAGCAGAAGAAAAAAATATTGACTCTATCTAAGACCTATCAGAAGGACAATAGCCTAAAATCTGCAGTTATTTAGTTTACTTTTTCTAGCTCATTACACAATTAAATGCTCCCTCTCAAGCATATAAAAAGCCTTTATTTATCAGAAATATCTTTTGTGCAACAGAGTACATTTATTACAGTTGGAAAGTTGCTGAGGGAAAAAAAAAAAAAAACCAAACCCAAAACCAAAAAAAAACCCCACATCCACAAGAAGGTATGAGGACCAGAACAAAATTCTACAAAGTCACCACAGGGTCCAATTTCCTTCAGTCTGAAATGACAAATCATCATTATTGCTCATGAAGCATTTACATCTTTCCCCTCACTTCAGTTTCAGGCAAATGGGATTTCACAAAGTTACACGTCTTTATTCCAACCACTAAGAGAGTCTTGCTATTTCCCAAGAAGGAATAAGTTGTTTGGTCATCAACCATCATGTCTGTTCCCAGGGAATCCAAGTCATGTTCTGCCTCCTTTGAACTTTAAACCTGAGCATCCCATTGTGAGAATAGGCTTCTCTCACGCTCTTTCTGTAGCTTAAGAGCACCACTTGGATAACGTTTTACACTGACATTTTTTCCCCCACCATTGAACTCATGCTAAATACATGGCATTCAACCTGTAATGGTCTTCTGGTTGTTCTGAACTGAAGGTCAAATTAAATTTGGTAATTTGTTTACCTCTGTTTCTCATTTGGAGGATGGCAGAATTGGGCAAGGAACAAATGGCTTATCCTGCACAATTAATAGTTTCAGTCAAAGGTACGAACACAAAGCTGACTTTGAAGCCTACACACCCTTGAGAACATGGCAACAACTCATAGGGGAATTCTGTTTCAGGAACAGACACATTCAAAGACACAGGCTGAAAACCACTGTCAGCTGCACTAACAGTAATGAATCAAAGCAACAAACATGACTTTTTTGAATAAGCAAGGTGATAAATCTTAGCATGAATCTGTGGTAATCCATGGAAGTATCAAGACAGGTGAGAATTTTCTCTAAACACATTTGAATTTTCAGAATTCATGAGCCATGAGATACAAAGCATGTCTCTCAAAAGAATCTCCCTAGGAGCCAAACAGATAATCTCATTCTGCTAGAAGTTCATGCATGAGCAGCCTCTGTATCATCAGATCTCTTCAAGCTCTCAGACACCACAACACACCAAAGGGGTGGGAGAGTCAGGGACAATCCCAGTCGGAGCAGAGTCACAGCGGTACCTGTGTGAATGCTCCCAAGTGCTCTAGTGAAGACAGGAAAAGAAAGGAGGGACAGAAGAGACAGAAAACCTTCTGGCCATTTAAAAAGTATTGACTCTTCCTGCAATTAATGCATGAAGAAACCAGATATATCGCTACAAAATAGTGAAACTGTCCTACTTTACCTCCAGATATAGTTTCCATTCCAGCAGATCTAGCTTCTGCCTCTAAATCAATTGCCTATAACATTTATTTCCACTTGACTGTAAAAAGAAATCAATAGCATCTTCTACTTAAGTCAGCAGGGATGAACAAAAATATAATCATACCGCAAGGGAGGCCCAGTTTATAGGAACGTATGTTTAAAGCCATAACATCTGAGACTGCCCCCAGTTCGTATCTGTGCTCTTATTTACCCCAAAACCCTTATCCTTACGTGAGCGATCCGACGCTCCCAGCACGCACAGGAAGCTATAGCCGTTGCTTTGCCTATTGGAAAGCTTGACCCCACTGTGGTTTCATCCACAAGACAAATGACCCTAAAATTTTTCAAGACTGTGAACTTTGTAGAAAACAGACAACAACTGAGGGAGAAACAAGCAGTTATGCAGTAGCCTCATCCGAAAATACTTATTTAAAAAGCTTTAATCCCAGAAAAGACAGAAGCTAACATGAACAATGCACATCAGAGATCCACTATTCCACTCATCTCAGCTCCTCCAGTCTTTCTCACAAGAACAGTCAGTTTTGCTTTCCAATATAAAAAGACCAAACAAACAACAAAAAAAACCCCACAAAACCAAACAAATACACACACACCCCTCCAAAAAAAAAAAACAAACCAGAAACCAGCCCACACTTATAGACACCAATTTTGCAAAGGTCAGTTAACACTATCTCTACATTTCTTTCAGTCTTAACAGATACACTAATACTTCACAAATTAAAAAAAAAAAAACTGCTAAACCAAAGAACTGTGCTCCCACAAAGAACATATTAATAAATTCAGATACAGAAGTATCAGTTGATTTAAAGACTATGACAAGAGCTTGTTAATAAAAACTCATTTTGATTTAAAATGTTTCTGTGCTTTTTTTTCTCCCTAAATCTGTTGAGACAGCTGAAGTTCACAACAGGTAAAATAATTTCCAAAATCATCACGAGTAGCATTTTTATCTGTCAGTCATCTATCTTAAAGTCAATAGATCCATGTAAACCAAGTCCCCAGAGTTGGGAGGTCTTTTACAAACCTAAATTATTTAGATATATCACACTCTAAAGTTAAGTCAAAACAGCAAAGTTTTTGCATTTGCTACACAAACAGAAATCCTTCCTCATTTCCTGAAGTCACATGCTGAGTTAGCCAATTTATTCCAAAAGCAGTTGTCCTGGACCAGTTTCAGCATTCCTTCAGGCAAATGTGCTGTTATTGAAACAAATAAATCTTTTTAAGTTCTAATACTTTGTTTCAGTAAGAGACACTTAAAAAATTAAAAAAAAATTGCAGCCTGTGCGAGTTCTCAAATACCAGCAAAGAAGCTCAAGAAACAAGACATCTTCGGAAGCAGAATGTAAGAGCTGCCGACGACTTTGGCCAACGATGCCTTCCTCGATCGTGCACGTGGACTGTATCGTCTCCTGAGCAGTGCGTTAAGCAGCAGTGAGCACATGCAAATAGAATCTTATTTTACAAAGTAGAACTCAGCAGTTAAAAATAAAGGAGAAGACTTGGGTCAGCAGCATCTATGCAAATCATGAGCTTGATTCAGGCCACAGAAGAGACAAACACACCTTTTCAGTAGGTATTTTCAAAGGACATTGGAAAAACTAATGTTACTAACAAACCTCTAGTAAAATTTGGTTAGAACATTCCACAGAAATTCTGGTTACTTGTGCAAACATATCTGTAGCATTCTGAATTACAGCAATTTCTGGGCTTGGGGTTTTTCGTGGGTTTTTTGTTTTGTTTTTAAATCATACATGATGTGAAGATACTCATCTTGGAAGTAAATTTATGAGAGAAACTTTACAACACTTTTAGCTACAATACAACGTATTAGATTGGATGACAAAGAAACACACCGACATACTAAATTTTTATGTCACATAGTTCACAAGAGAAGTATTTAGCTTCTGACCCAGCCCCTATTCTACCTCACTTTGCACCCTCTTATGAAGTGAGGGGCAGAAAGGAATCTCTTCTTCCCCCTCAATCTCTTATTTCCTTTTCCTGTAGCACCATTGGAAAACTCTTAATGCCCTCACTCTGTAATAGGAAACTTCTTATCCTCTTCATCTCTTTAATTAAAAAAAAAAAAACACACCACCAAATCTTGGGAGGTTCCTTCACAGCTTATTATGGGCTAATTTATGCACGAGTCTTCTTCTGCAACCTTGGCAAAAAATCTTCATCTACTTCTCTCCCAGATGCAACCTCTTCTGCATCTCATCACATGCACTCACCTCCTTTCTTCCTCAAGCTCTTACCCACCACCACACCTTTGTGCTTGCCATAGTAGCAAACAAAACACCAGCTGAATGCTGTTTGCTTTCTGTGGGCTCTACAGCTCATTTCTGCACTTGGTTTCAGGAAGAGTCAGAGAAAAAAGGACAGAACAGCATTGGGAGAGCCCGTATGCAAGAGTCTGGGGGAAGCACTAAAAATTACTCATCACCACTTGCACTATCCTCTTGGGCAGGAAGCAAAGCCATGGTAGAGTTGCACCAGCAGCTCTCAGTAAGACACAGTTATGAAATACTAATGATCTCTTCCCAGATTGGGGTTTTTTATTAGAATGCATTGCAGGCAACTAGTTAGACAGGTTCATTTTAGTTCTGCTGCTCCTTCTCACACATATTAAGAGCACTCAGTGCTAACAAGTACTTTCAGGATTTGCAGGTAAATCTAGTATTTAGGTTTACTTAGCTATCAAGAGATTATAGCAAGGCATGGACATCGTCAGCCACCCTATCTCCCTCAAAATAGTAAGTTTCATCAAGGAAAAAAAAAAAATGAAAGTGAGGGGCAACACACAGCTTTTCAAATACCATCATTGGTAGATATTTTGCCGGAGAGAAAGATAATTTTTCAGGATCAAATACACTGCTTTCTGACTTGGGTCAATATTTCTGTGCTTCAGCCTGCCACAGGATTACATTAGTAAACAGCAACTACAGCTGAAAACTCCATTTACTTCTATTCAAGACAACATTGAATAGAGGAAATAAAAAGATGTAAATATATAAATTATAATAGACTCTTAAATTTCTTACACGTATGAACTTGCATGGGTACATAACACTCCGGTTTCACATTCAAGAGTATAATCCTTGCCACATCAATGAGTTGCCTCTCTCTTGACAGTAAACTGCAGTACACATGTACCCATTCCCCTGTGATTTTACCGCCAACACTGTTCATTTTTAGCATTTAGTCAAGTTGAGTGCAAGTTTCGTTTCCTGACACACTCATGCTGTATGACTTCAGTAAACTAAGTTCAGCAGAATAACCATATGGGAGAACGGTACATAAATTATTGCTATACGAATACTGATTTAAGAAACTAAGCAGATTACATTTGCCTCTTCTGCACTTAAAAGTTTTCTATCACCGCCGTGATCTCTGTCATAAGTGTGACCAGATGCCATCTCCGAACAAAATAACAATATTAGCAGAAACCCCAACCACAGCCCCAGAAGAAAGCCCATTTTTCCAATAGAACCATGCCTCATACCACACTATTTTTTCTCTCTTAATCAATATTTTTCCACTTCTGCTTCAAACAAATAAGATTCATCAAATTTAAAAAAAACCAAACAAAAGGTTATATGGCCAGGACCACAGCCAGCATTCCTAGGTCAGATTATACTCTTGCCTTGGCCATTATGTACTTGGTCTTCCTTTCTCTTCCCGTGCCCTAACTTTTACTTGACACTTGTGTGGATTTGGATGCAGAAAGCACTTCGTTTTACGTTATGAACTTTACATTAATGCTTCTGCACACCAGTATCAGTCCAAGGAGGAAAACAGACTCTCCTCTTTAGTTGCAAGTTTATAGTACTCAAAAAAACAGGGGAGAAGGTGTAGAAGATTTCATTTGCCTCCCCACCTCCTATGCCTGTACTTTACAGTGATGTTTTTGGACTTGCATCACTCTTGCCCAATTTCCAAAAGGAAATTTCATATTTGGCAGCTAAGGTGAAGCCTGTTTTATATCGGTTCTCTTGTTTGAAAGTTACAGATACATTAACAACAAAGTAATCAAACAAGTTACAAATAGTGACTTTCTTTTAAAAAAAAAAAAGTGTATTACTATATTAGCATATAAATCTATATAAATCTCATTCAGCTGATATATTGTACAGTACACGGCAACGTCAAACCTTTTACACTTGCCAAAGGGTAACAAGGCAGGAGGGTCTGCAGAGGCAGCCCCTGCTACGGAGCGGGGACAAGCCTGGGAGCCCCCCAGGGTCCAGCTCCTGGCCCTTCTGCTGCACCCCCTTGGAAACTGATCACTCTCTATTTCTGCCATTCCCCCCGCAACAAGATTAAAAAGCACATACTTGCTTTTTAAAGGATGTTTTGAAACATACAGATTAAAAATATTACCAACATAGTTACTTGGAAAGAAAGAACAAAAAAAAAAAGTAAGTTTATTTTAATAACCTCTGTTGCCCAACCCAGATAGAGAGTCAAAGAAAACTAACACAGCCATAGTGTGAGAGAAAGCAGCCAGCTCAATTGTTTGTTTTAGAGGTAAGCAGAAGCAGCAATAACCAAAAAGGATTTATTCACATGAAGATTTCAGCTTTTTGCAAGCGCTACATCTGCTGTCACGGCAAGATGTACGAAGAACAGAGTGGCCTATTTTCTACTTGACTCGTGCATCCCATTATTCCTCGCACACTCCTAACTAACCAACAGCGGCATCTTTTCAGCTTGCTGACTCCTCCAAACAGCCTCCTGCAGGTGAGCTGACATCCTGGTGAAAGAACAGGAATACTTTGTCGTGGCCTGGAGTCATAGACTGATCTTTCCCAAAGAGTAAAGGGAAATAATTCAGGCATAGACAACAAAGAAACAGAATTTTCAACCCTTACTTCATCCTAAAAATCGCCTCCCCTGTCATAAGGAGATACAAGAAGTGAAACAACGAAGCACAACATCGTGGCTTAAACTGTGATCAAAGAAGCAGCAAGGAATGTAAGGAGAGGTAAGGCATGAAATTAAATCTCACTTTCCTAACTGTGACTGGGAAAATTGCGTTCTTTGGTTTACTGGACAAATGTGAACAAGTGTCGAAAAAAATTTTAGCGAAAAGTCAACATGACATTTTGAGGTAGTACACACACATACACAAAAATCATAACAGATTTTCCAGCTATATAAGGAGTCAAAAACTTAACATTGACAACCGAACCGCAATCATGAGGCTTATATCACTATTTCCCCCCCTCAAAGCCACTGAGCTGGTTTTTGTGTACACTGAAATAAACCATTAGGCAGTTTATATAAAAACCTATTTTCTAGCCCTTCTGGATTAAAAGAATATTAATGAAAGGTTTGTAAACCCAGGTGCCTAATTTCGCTAAACGCATGATGCAGGTAATACCTCTAGCCCTCATCAGAGCACACAAACACTACTGAGGTAAACGGAAGCTGCAGGTGCTCAACATCTTTAAAAATATGCGCATGTGGTGCATGCAAATGTCACACCAACATTATTCAAATCTGACTGCCTATTTAAAAAAAAAAAATAAATTAAAAAAATCTTTTAACTTTCATAGAAACCAATCAGCTCACTAGAAACATGCCCAAATGATACTCCAATCTGGGCTGAAAAAGCCAAACTAAGCTATTACTTTGTTGAAAAACTGCTTTTATGCCCAGGCCATTCATGGGAGATCTAAGCAATGCAACCACTTTTTTTACAAGCATTTTATCGAACAGCTTGCCAAGCTCCGTATAAACACATTTTACTATTTCATAAAGTTTATATGCCAAGTTTTTGAAACATGAAGTGACAGGCTCTCCGTGGAATTTCTGCAGAGCTACAAAGTTCTTATTGCCCTCAGCCTCCTGAGACCGTAAATTGACTGTAAGAAGCAAGTAGCCAGAATCTTTTTCCTTTTATACAAGAATGCCTTGCAAATTTGAAGTACTGAAACGGTCTCTATGATCAGCCAAAGAATTCCTTTACATGAGACTCAAGATCCCCCAGTGATCAGCACACTATAAATACGTGTCACTGCTGCATTTCTTCTGACAGCACTGGAAGCTTCTCACCATTATTAAGGACCCCTTAAAGATAAGAACTAATGCTAAATACCCTCCACCCCACAGAGATGTTTTAGCTTTAGACATTTTCAGAAGGAAATCGCCTTATCTTAATGATTTAGGTTGTTTTCTAATTTTTTTTCCTAACTTGCTCACATCTTACTTTCACTTAAGGTCCTAAAGGTACACAAAAGCAACTGAGAGTGAACTCACCAATGCCATAAAAATGAAAACCACAAAAAAAGAAAGAATAACCCATTTTCCAAGCTTCATGAAGCAAAACCTCTGAGTATACAGTGCAGTTACTTTTGTGCCATATTGCATTACATTTCAATCTATCTGACCACCTACTGAAACTCTGCACTTCCTTTTACCAGTTAATTTTCTTATGGCTCAAGGTCTCCCTTTGATTACTCCCAGCTCTGACACATTAGCTATCTTTTTATCATGTTTGCTTTTGCTTTACTACCCATTTGCATTTATTATTATTGTAGTGATTTTGAAGACATGTTCTTTATGGTGCTTTGTAGGATCAATGAAATTCTCGCAATGGCTTTCGTTTGCTAATGATGGAAATGAAGCAGACAAATTAGAAATAGACATCAAATTTCATTTTTTCATAAAACAGTAAACCCAAAGCTCTGCCTTTTTCATGTGGTTCTTCCAAGCAGTAATTTCAGGATTAGTATATCAAAGAACAGCAAAAAAAAAAATATATTTAACCAGCATTTTGGGTGTTCTTATCATCACTTCCTCTCATATATATAAAAATATAAATAAAGCTTAAAAAAAAAAAAGAAAACACAACTACTAAATCCACAAATATTAGAAGAGCTCAGTGGCAGCTGTAATACCCAGAAAAGCTTTAGTATTTCCTTTCCAAGCTAGCTATGCTCTAGTATTCTCAAGGTTGCAGAGCAAGCTAGTCAGTCAGAGCTCATTTCCCAGCATTTAATCCTCCACCTGAATTAGTGTGCTACCTTTCAGTTATTAATCACTTTGATATCACATCCTCTTAACTCAGAGTTTAAATTTTCAAGACACGCATGAATGCAATTTATTCCTACAGAAAAAAATCCCTGGACTTCTCTATCAATCTAAAGGAGCAGTGTTCCATTAACCACTTCCAGAACTTTATTTTAAAAAATTGCCATTTTTCCGTAGTCGGTCTTCTCTTTTTCAAAGTTTCAGCTGCCCATAATGGAAGGCTATTTCTCTTTCCCTTTATTCTGTCAGAAAGGTGTCGCCTCTGATTTGCAAGTATATTTTCATCAAACTTTACGGGATGCTTAGAACACTTCAGAGATGCGGTCCGTGTTTGGGCGCTATTCACACACCACAGTGAAAAAAAAAAAAAGCAGCACTTAACGGCTCTTCTGGAAGAAGAAGGTTGTATTCGGAACTTCAGGAGAGCCTTACTCAGGCCTCAGGACCGCTCCTCTTGAATGACCACACAGCAGCCAAGCAATCCCAAATCGCAACCCGAGTTCCCCACTGCTCTCTTAACCACGGTACAGCGAAAATGGCATCCCTGGGACACCTATGCCATGGTGCCAGCTGTCTTTTTTCCCCAGGGAAAAGAGGGAAACCCTGCTTAGCCAAAAAACGTGGGTTAAATGGCTATATGACCTCTCTGGTTCTAGCCAACGGCCAGGTCTGTGGGGACGGTGACAGGTATGGCGCTCTCGCATGGGAAGCTGGGGACGATGGGGACACACCTGTGACTGGCTACTGACAGAAGCTGCCAGCCCTGCCTGCGAGGAGCCCCCCAGACACACCGCCAAGCCAAGCCCGTCCGGCTCCGGGCTCAGCCGGGGGCTGGGGCCAGCCCGGGGACCGACTCCCTCCCCGGGGCTTTGCCCTGCGCATGGGCCGGGGCGGGAGAAGCCGGGGAGGGGACGGTCGGTAGAGCCCCGGTACTCCCCGCATCAAACTTCGCTCCTCTCCCCGGTCCCCTGCAAGTTCCCGGGGCGGGATGTCAAAGCACGAACGCCGCGGTCACACAAAAGATGAAAAGCGATGACGTGAAGCCCGGTACGAACGCCGCAGCCGAGCCCGAGGGCACAGCCCGCCGACACCGCACACCCCCAACCCCTCCCGCCCGCCTGGTGCGGGGGCACAGCGGGACGCGCCGCCGGGGCCTCGGCCGCCACCCGGGTCCCCACGGCCGCCGGGTCAGAGGGCACAGCCCGGGGGACGGCGACAAGCGGGCAGGTCTTCCCCCTGCCGCGCAACGCCAGGCAGGGCTCTCGGCGGGCGGCCGGGCACCGACCCCGCCGTCGCAGGGCCGCGGGCCGCCCCCGCCGGCAGGGCCGGGGTACCGGGGCCCGCTACCGGGGTGTGGCGGAGGCTACCCCAGGCGGGCTCGACGGTCAGAAACTTTATGGGGAAGGGAAGGGAGGGGAAGGCACCGGCGAGGGAAGAGGG
>JAOXNO010000024.1:73002806-73017241 GCA_028565335.1 Limnodromus scolopaceus | reverse complement strand
TTGGAGTGGGACTGGGATGGGTTGGGACTGGGATCGGACTGGGAGGGGGGAGTGGGAGGTGTGTGTGTGGGGGGCGGTTTGTTTTTGTTTTGGTTTGGGGCTTTTCGGCGGGGGGGAGGGGGGTTGCGCTCCGCCGCCACCCGCTTCAACTGGGCTCCTAGCCGCGCGGCGCGGGGGATGCCGGGAGTCGTAGTGCGGCTGCGGGAGCCGGCCCCGGCGCCGCGGGCGGGACGGCGGGGGCGGCAGGACTACAACTCCCGGCATGCCCCAGCCCGCCCCGGCCCGGCGGCGTCGGCGCACTCCGATCCCCGGAGGCACCGAGCGTTTCAGCGGCCGCTGGGAACTTGCTGACTCTCCACATTGCAGGGAAGAGGCGGGAGCGGCGAGCGCGACCGGATTCGGCGCCGCTCGCTGGGATGGATAGATGGAGGGAGGGAAGGACAACGGACGGACACCCGCCGCCGCACCGCGCAGAGGGCTGCGGGGCGCCGGATAGTGCGGCAACTTGTTTATCTCGCCAGCTGCCACTCAAGGCCTGGGCCCCGCCCCCCCTGCTGGATCCTGCCCTCTGATTGGCCGGCTTCGCCCCACCCTGCCCCCGCTGTGGCCGCGGGTGGGGCTTGCAGCCGCCCAGCCCGAACGGCGGCCGGGGTTAGCCGAACCGAGCCGAACCGAACCGAACTGAGCCGGGACCGGCGGCTGTTTAGAGGCGGCAGCGGCCTGCGCGCGGAGGGATTGCGGCGCTGGGGAAGAGCCGCGGATCGCCTGAAGGGCGGAGGAGCAGCCGTTGCCGCCGCTTGGCCCGGTGACCAGCGGCGCGCGAGAGCGGCCGTTAGGGCCGGTGCCGGCATCCGCTCGCGCCCTGGCCCGACCAGAGCACAGCTTCTCTGGGCAACCCGTTCCAGTGCCTCACTGCTCTCACTGTAAAGAATTTCTTCCTGATATCTAATCTAAATCTCCCCTCTTCCAGTTTAAAACCGTTACCCCTCATCCTATCCCTGCTCTCCCTGATAAAGAGTCCCTCCCCATCCCTCCTGTAGGCCCCCTTCAGATACTGGAAGGCTGCTATAAGGTCTCCCCAAAGCCTCCTCCAGGATGAACAACCCCAGCTATCTCAGCCTGTCTTCATAGCAGAGGTGCTCCAGCCCTCTGAGCATCTTCGTGGCCCTCCTGGACTCACTCCAACAGGTCCATGTCCTTGTTATGTTGGGGCTCCAGAGCTGGACACAGTACTCCAGGTGGGGTCTCACCAGAGGGGAGTAGAGGGGCAGAATCATCTCCCTCGACCTGCTGGCCACGCTGTTTTTGATGTCACTGGAGTTCCGAGTTGGAAACAGGAATTCTCAGAAAGTGGCTGGATGTAGCCGCACGGTGCTAAATAAACTCATTTTTCATACTAAGGATCACAGGGGCAGATTACAGCGTTTGCATTCAAATACTAACCCGGTTTTATCACCGAGGCCTTCTGAGTCGATAAAGCGTAGAGACTTATAGACATGCTCTCAGCTTCAGATTTCATGCTGAGTATTTTGAGATCATAGAAATATTTAGGCTTTTTAAAATTACGTCTCAGTCTCTGTCATTCAGGGATGTCTTTGTGCAAAACGTCGCTCTGTGAGCCTATTTGCATTGTGGAAGCCCCACACAGAGCTAACCAAATAGCGAGGCTGTACCCCATCACAGGAGCAAGTCATAATCCCCGCCTTGTGTACTCAACCTGCGTTTGTAACAGTCAGCAGCGAGTGAATGAAACAGATTGGAGTTAGAGAAAGGAAGAGTAGAAAATAAGGCTGTCCCTATACAGAAACCGTCTCGGTTCATCACCTGCCCAGCCAGCATTAGTTACCTAAATGGTAAGTTTTTCCACTGCCTGACACACACAGGCTGGGAGGGGAAGGCGAGCTGATGAGAAGCCGTTGTCGCTGACAAAGCAAAGGGAGGGGTCAACGGCACTATAAGGTAAGGTGCTGTATGTGATTACTAGTGCATAGCTAAGTCGTGAGGTCCTAACCAGAAATTTGTTTTCCAAGCAATGGCAGAAGGAGTGTAACCGTTTTGAAGTGATTGTTTCTTCCAGAAGGCATATTGGTGATTCAGAATTTCCTTGGTGCCAGGTAGCTAACAACCAAAATTCTCAGAAAACTTTACCACTCCTTTACCAAAGTAATATTTTCCAGAAAGATAGAAGTGCTTTCCTCTGCAGTTGCAGATATGGATCTTCCTGAACAAGGCCCGATCATGAGCTGGCAAATTTCCTAAACACGGGAGAGAGAGGACCATTGATCTTCCAGTGTCAACACTAAAGACATTTGCTAAAATTAGAGCTAACCATTTAAATTTTGCAAAGTGTTCACATCTTTGGTCACCAAGTAATCAAAGCCAAAACTGAGAAGAAAGGGACACAGACTTAAAAAGGCAAGCATGTAGCTGTAGAAGGTTATACTACACAGATGTCTCATCCAGTCTTAAAGTCACCAGGAATAAGGACTATCTTGCTGTTGGTAACAATAAACTCTATGAGCAGTTACAGGTGCCCTCTTTGACCAAAAAAATAGCTGTTTCTGCCCATTTTCATCACTAAGGCTTTTGTTTTCTACTCTTTCAATTCTACCGTGTGATGACAAGACTGTCTTTTACTGGAATTCATTGTATGCAGCCCCAGTGAGAGAGGGCTAACGGCACCCCCGTTATGGAAGCCTGGCTGGGCTGGCATTTGTAAGCCACGGCAGCTTAATTTCCTTCTGCTCTATACCCTGCCCAGCTCCCTAGTGTTGCAAACAGCCATTTTATCCTTTCTTCTGTAAACTGACCATGCTTTGCCAGTAAACATTTTGGCCCTCACTGCTGCTACTGGGAGGCTGTCCGAGAGAAACCTCTCTAACAGCTGGAAGCCTTTTTAAAATTTCAAACCTAAATTTCCCCATGACCAGTCCACATCCATCTTTCCTTCCTCTGCAAATTCTGCCCTGAAGTAGCCTTTCCCGCTCTCCTGTGTGTATCCCCTGCCAAAAGTATTTATAGACAGCAATCTCATCCCCACACAGCCTTTATTTTGCTGGACTAAACAAGCCGTGCTCTTCTCATCCCCCTCATGACCCCCCTCCCAGTGGAAGCTGGAGTGGTACGACACTGGTTATGGGAAACACAGGGTGGGATCTGTGCCCTGGTTCCTTCTCTCGTGACACAGCCCTGCTTCCAGCTTCTGTATCCTTACGTTGGCCACATAAAGGCCATTTAAACTGTAGAATCATCTAAGCAGCTCCAAGCATAGGCCAGCTCAGAGGCAGGTAAGAATGAGGCTACCTTCTCATTTGATAGAAAAGTTTTATCCATTCATGGTTAAAAGATGAAAACGGGCACATTCCTCTCTTCTTGAGGTTCAGAGCACGTGGCAGGATTCCACTTCAGGTTCATAAAAATGGAGAAAATTGTTGGTGTGGGCACCCGCTGTCAGACCTGCTGGAGAACAGCTGCCTGGCATCTCCTCTGCGGGTGGCTCCCAGGGGAGGAGCAGCAGCGGGCGGCCGATGGCAGGGCAGAGATGAATCCTGAGCGGTGGCAAATGGGCCAAGAGAAAGAAGCAGAACACAACCGTGACATTCCCATTGCTCTTCCATGTTAGTAGAAAGGTTGCAACAGCGGTAATACATATTTAGTGGCATTCATGGTGGTTTTTTTTTTTAAAGTGTTTTATTAATTGTATTATTCACTTCTAGTCAGAAGAGAAATGACTGTAACCTTTTTAATATGTAATGCCCTATCATTTGTGAATTGTGCTGATGCAGAAAGTCTGAGTAGCCCCACCAAAGAAAACAGAAAATGACAGGCTTGCAGATTGCAAGCATGATTTTTTTTCATCCTGCCAGCCTGACTGAAGATGCCAGGTTGTCGCTCATTAGAATCACCATTTCTTCCAAATCTCACGTCACTGTGGCTAAATAGCGCCCAGGCTGTTGGAGAGGAAAGGCGTTTCAAGCAAGACTGAAAGTTGAGAAATTGAATATTCTCACCAATTCTCTAACTAATTCTCCAAGACAGATAAGACATGAATTTCTAATGTAAAAAAGGAAGACTTTAGCACTTCACCATGAAGAAAGTGATGCATGCAGACCATTTTTCCCCTTTGCAAATTGCCTTGCACGTAAAACGCACCATTTTATTTTCTTTCCAGCTTGTCTTAACATCATTCCTTGGCTTGGAAAGTTGTGTTTTCTGTCATAGGCAATCTCTTACAGTTTTCTCTTTGTGTATTAGTGAGACCAAAATATATGGTGGTTTTTTTTAATTTTTTGTAGGCCACATCTGGAAGTAGTTGCACCTTTTCTTAACTTACTCGCTTTGTAAGCTTTTACTTTTTAATCCAGTGGGAAATTTTGGATTCTTAGGGATTAAGACAGCTTTTTTCCAGTAGACGTTGAGTGAGGCATAAATAAACATACACAAACAGTGTTTACTTATCTCAGTCGCATTTAAGCTGATGTTGCTTCACTTAGGAGTGGAAGCATGCATCTCGGAAGTCTGAGGAATAAGAGTTAATTCAAAAGAAATAGAGGCCTCACATGAACTGTATTATCATCTCTACAGAAGCAGAGAAAAACTAACAGTTCTATGCCAAAAAAATGTAGAAATATATTTGGGATTTTTAGACATACAAGTATGAGAGTGTGAAGAGCCTAATGTAAATGGGACAGCATGGCAGAGGATTTCTAACAGGGATAGATTAGAAAGTCTTTAACCAGCTGTAAGTTTATACGTTATCATTCCCAGTAAAACTCTGAATTTTGGAATCTTTGATGTCAATTAACTTCTGAACACCTGTAATAAAAGTATTAACCTTATTTTATAGGTTAAGAAAATAAAATACATAACTAAGGAGCTCTATCAAGATTTTACAGTAAATCTAGAGAGTATGCTAGGAATGGAAGATGGGAGTCCTGACTTCTGCTCTCATGATATAATTATTTGGCTAGCTCTGGTGATTTTTTTTAAATTAATTTTTATAGTACCATAATCCAAATAGTACTGAAATAGAAACCTTGTGCTGCTTTTCTTGAGTATAATCCAAGAACCTGGTCTCAAAATAGGCCGTACTGCTTTTCACCATGTTTTTTTTTCCTGGGAAAAAGAAAACCCTCACAAAATCACAAAAGCTATTCCCTACCTTCTTTTTTACAGACTGGAAAGATTGAACAGTTACCTGACAAAAACAAGCAAATCTAGTGTTCAGTAAATAAAAAACAGTGGGAGACAGCAAAGTAAAAGTGAAATAATTTTCTTGTGCTACAGTTTGTCATTGTACAACTACGACTCAACTTTATCGTTGATCAACTAGTGTAAGCACATGTATATCTTATTAGCACATCCACTTACATCCTGTGAATTGTGAAGCAAGATGCACAAACTTATATCATTTGGGGTACAGCATACACTAGAGCAGGCTTGCTTCAGTTTGTCAGAAAAAAAACCCCAAAAAGCCAGAGAATCCTATTCACTAATGCCATTGCATTCACATTTGAGAATCAGCATGACAGCTGGTTTAGAGGGCCAGCCAATACCTCCAAAGCAGAGATTTGGAGAAAGCCAGGAACTCTAAAAACATAGAAGTTGCCCGTAATTATGGACAAAGCATAAACTCTAATTTTGAATATAGCAGCCCAAATTTTCATAGTTCGGAGCTGCACACGCAGTGTAACTGAGTTTCCTTGGCTTTCTTGGTTACATGGTTTCAGTTTACCTGCATTGTTGGCATCTTCGTTCCAGCACCACCATATTCCACCCACTGTATTTCCTTGCCAATCATTAAAGTTTTCAGAAGCTAAAATAATTCTAAATTTCCCTGCAGAATCCACTGATCTTTTTCCATGAACCAGAAAACACAGTAGCATGTAACGAAAAAGGAAAGATGTTTCTTCATTTATCCTTGAAGTATACAATAAAAGAGAATACAGCAAAACTGCACTGTCTGATAGCTTTCTGAAGTTAAATCCATTCCCACAGAAGAAACAGAACCATGCTAAGCAGATAACTTGAACTGTGACATGTCCTACTGTTATGTTTTCAAATTTTCCACTGGATGTAATAAATTTTATACCACTGTACTGGCAGAATGCATCCTAAGGACAAGCTATGGCAATAGAACAGTATTTCATGACAGGTCTATATATATAATATAGATGATATATATAGAACTATTACACTTTAGTGTTGCTTCTAGCCAAATAGATTGTGATGTCCTATTGCAAGTGTTTTCAACAGCAAATGTTCAAAAGAGCTTTAATGAATCATTTTTGGATAGGAGACATAGGACAAGAAATAATAAATTTGAGTTGTACCAAGTCAGATTTATATATAGGAAAACCTTTGAGTAATAAAGACAGTTACATACTGAAACTGTCTGGAGATACTGTGTAATCAATAGACTAAAACGAAAATCATTATATATTTTTAAGAAAAGGTAAAATAAATCCCTGTCAAATTTTGTAGGTAAGGTAGCATTAATATCATGAGGAGAGTGGCCAGGAATTAGATTTATTGTTTCTCTTTCAAGCCCTACTTTTCTATGATTCTGATGTTCTGTGTGACATAAGGAGTGTCATCTCATGGACTACCCAGCTAAAAGACAAAAACCAAAAGACAGAGGCTTTACAGCAGAAAGGTTATCCCACAAGGATTTGTACTTAAAGCTGAGCTGTTCACAGCTCATAAGTGAACTGGGAAAAGGAATGAGTGATGATGTGACAGCATTTGAAGAACATATCTAATAATTCAGATCTAAAGCTGATTGAAAGGTGCTGCAGGAGGCTCCCAGGACACCGTGTGAGTAGTGGTAGTGGAAAAGCAGTGTTCCAAAGTGAAGCAGAATGCACATGGGGGGAAAAACATACAGACGTGATGATGGACTCTAAAAGCTAGTATCAGCCAGAAAAATGTCTTGAGTAGTCCTATAAACAGAAGTTCAGTGCTCAGAAGTAGTTAATAGGACAAGAAAGGTAAACTTTTTTAGGAAAAGGCTAAGAAAACATAACACAAACAACATTTATAGTATTGCATATAACTGTGGTGCACTGCTTGCCTATTGCTTTCAGTTCTAGTTACCCCATCTCAAAATCCATATAGTAGGATTACAGTAACAGTCAGGCTTGGATAAGCAAAACTCAGAAATATGAAATGGCAAAATAAATGATGGGACACAAATACATTAGCAGCTATTAAACACAAAATACTGCCTCTGTAGACAGTATTTTGTCCTGCAAGTCTGCAGGACTGAGGTTACTGGAAGCTGGGAAGGCATACAGAAGGGATTATTGCTCTCCGCCTGCCCTTTTCTTGTACTCTTCCGTCATGTACTGGATGGGTCTCTGGTCTGATCTATCACAGCCATTCTTATGATCCTATGAGGAAAGGGTAAATAAATTTGGATTTGTTAGCTGGGAAAACAAATGATTGGGGGTGATAAATGATAAAATACCAATCGATTCAAAAGGCAAACTTTATTAATACCGTGTCATTTGTGGCTATTCTGTACCATGGTCCAGAGGAAACTTCCAGCTGAGGAATTTACTATAACACAGTTTGTTAGAAGCTGAGATGATGTACTAACAAAAGAAATGAGCGATCCAAGAACTGAATCCCTCCTGCCTGTGGATGATTTTGAGCTTTGTGAAACTCTGGTGGAATTAGATTCAGGAAAACCTAAGAAGAACTTGTATGCTGCGAGCCTCAATATGTTACTGGAGTTCTGGTTTTCTTATTTCCACTCTAATTTTATTATTTCCTAACTCCATCCATGCCTCAGTGGCAAAATCCTAAATTATCTAGATTCCAGTACTATATTTACAGCCAAATAGGAAATGACAGCATAGGCTGCTGGCTCACTACACTGAAGAAGTTGAGCAACTCTGAATTTTAAAAGAAAGCCAGATGGTCTAATGAGACCAGGAACCAGGAGTTCCATTGTCCTGCATGGTTCTATTTCTTTAGGGATCAGGTTTTCTAACTGTAATGCAAAGCAGAATATTTCCCCATCTCTAGGAAAACTTTTGGATTAAAGTACTAGTGAACCTATCAATTAGTTATATCCATCAACCAGTAAAGAATTTGCACTCAGCCAAATTCCAGTCAGCCTGAAAAAAAGAACTGACCAAAATCTTTTTATACTTCAGGCTATGATCTTCCCACTACAACGCAAAAAAAAGATTATCTTAAGAAAAACATCTATTGTTAACACCATATACAGAAAAACATAAGCACTGGTTGTTGAAGCAAAAATACTTTTTAAACCCTTGCCACCAGACCTCAAAAATTTTATTGTCAAACCCCTACAGTGCTTCTGGCTGGAAACAGTATCAAGCAGAAGGTGATTATGACTTTGGCCTCACAGAAGATGCAGAAAGAAGAGTTGATGCAAGGGAAGTACGGGGATGATGCGTAGCATAGCATAGACAAGCACTACCTGCTTTTACTACAGAACGTGAATGCCCTTGCTGCTGAGTGAGTCTTCTCATCACTTGCTTCTGTGTTATCCTCACTCCAGTTTTACGCATAGACATTCAGCAAAATTAAGGCAATCGAAAGTATTACATTAATGCACCTGAGTTTAAGTACTTTCAACTGCCGTATTAATGTTTCTTTGAAGGATAAAGTGCCCTTGGTTTCCTTTAGCCTCTAATAGTGTACTATGTCTGGGATGGGGTTAATTTTCTTCATAGCAGCCCGTATGGTGTTGTGGTTTAGATTTGTGACCAAAACAGTGTTGATAACACACCAGTGTTTTAGCTATTGCTGAGCAGGGCTTGCACAGCATCAAGGCCGCCTCTGTTTCTCACTCTGCCCCCGCAGCAAGTAGGCTGACATGAGCTGACCAAAGAGATACTGCACGCTGTGTAACATCATGCTCAGCGATAAAACTGGGGGGGGAGGGGGTGGGAGTTTTTGCAAAGTTGCCGTTGCTTGCAGACTGGCTGGGCATCACTCTGCTGGTGGGAGGGGGTGAGTGAGTGCCTTTCCATCACTTGTTTCTTTTTATTTCTTTTTTTTTTTCTTTCCTTGACTTATGAAACTGTTTTTATCCTGACTGATGTGTTTTTCTCACTTTTGCCCTTTCAATTCTCTGCCCCATCCCACTATGGGAGGAGTAAGCAAGCAGTTGGGTGGGCGTTTAGCTGCTGGCCAGGCTCAACCCATCACCCATAGGAATGCTCTGTGGAAAGAATGAGATGGAAGTGGGCGCATCTTACCAGGCGAATTGCTTTGCCATGGCTCTCATTTTCTGCTTTGTATGTGGAAACTACCAAATCCCTATTGTTAGGATTGGGTAGAAGAACTCACAGTTCATTTTCTCTTTCCCATCTACTGATGTCAGCAAGAAGGCAGTATGGGTCTCAAAAGGATTAACCAACTGATAACAGTTCCTGTTGTGTGAAACAACCGAAAAAAAAAGTGCTGCTTTTTCGACCCTCTAATGCAGCCATTGGCAACCTATAGCTCTTAGACCACATGAAGCTTGTGTGTGGCTTCTGCAAGAGCTACACCATATGACAGATAGCAGGCAGCGCAAGTACGGAAGTTCCTGCACATTCTGTATGTCCATCTGTCAGAAAAAGGAAACAAACTGGAGCTGCTGAAGCCAAAATTACCCTGTTGCCTTGGACCCAGCTCTGCTCTCCAGCAGAATGCTTACCAGCAGCCTATAACGTCATTTTACAAAGTTTTCCCTCTCCTTAGCATG
Organism: Limnodromus scolopaceus; assembly: GCA_028565335.1. Taxonomy (NCBI): domain Eukaryota; kingdom Metazoa; phylum Chordata; class Aves; order Charadriiformes; family Scolopacidae; genus Limnodromus; species Limnodromus scolopaceus. The sequence goes on along the minus strand of JAOXNO010000024.1, from coordinate 73,007,514 downwards.
ATGAGATCTCACATGAACTTGAGCTTTCATCTCTCATCTTCCTCAATCTGAAACTGTTTTGTTTGATTCTGCACAGCCACAGTCCGATATCATGACAGCCAAACCAAAATCTTCCTCTGACTGAAGTTTTCTTGCCATTGGGTAAACCTGTGGCAAAGCAGGCTTCTCCGCTAACCCTGTGACTTCTAGATATTGTAGGAATTTGGGTTCTACAGATGCATAAGCTTTTCAGACTGTCTGAAAGCAAAAAAACCACAGGGATTTATTTTTTTTTTTATATATGCCAGAGTAAGGAGACTTAAATTTTAGAGAGTAAAATTCATAGACTCTTCAAATCAAGCTTCAATAGTAACTTAATGGAGCCATGTTTACCCCAGAGTCTGTTCCAAACCTCATTGTTGCCACTGGAAAAACTGCAATATATGTGTTTCAGTTCTTGTGTCTATAAAGTAGAAACAATAATATTTAGGCATCCTAAATATCTCAGGACTATCTCAAATCTAATTGGTAACTTTGGACGCTCTGAGTATTAACCATTATTTTATTGTTATTACCTTATTATTGCAAGTTGTTAGTGCAAAAAAAACTTTCTTCATATAAACTATTGAGTCCATCACTTGCAATGGATTCTTTGGTATAAGACAAAACACACAGAGCTGTAACTTTAGCATGCTTGTTTTAGAAGCAAGCATACTTGAAATATAAATAATTGTGATATCAATGGTAACAGAAACAATAGCAGTAGACTAGCATCAGATTACCAAATTGTTCTCGGTAATGAAGTCCTGAACACTGTCTGTAGTGAACTGGATGCTCATGGCAAAGAAGATAAACTAATTTAAAGAAAAATTGTTTGAATGGTGGTCGTTGTGCTGGTTACACTAAGAATCCATTTTGGGTGTGGAGCCCACTGCAGGCTGTTTAATTTTGAGGTGTTGCTTTTGACTCAAGTCATTCCCGGGTAGAGATCAAGCTGTGCTGTTAAGAAGTAGCAGAAATGAAGCCCTGGCTTCTTTAGATCTGCGTCCCATTCTTCGTTCTTTCCTGGTGTCCACAGCTCGGGCGCCCTGCTCATCATCAATCTTCCCTTCCCCCAGTGTCCACAGCTCCCTCCTCCTGCCTCCCAGCTACCGGCTGGGTGAGAACCAAGGGGATGTGGCTGCTTTTGAGCTAGGCATGTGCTGGCTGCCAGCAAACTAAACATAATAAATAACCTTTGAGCTCGGGCAACAGTCTTTCAGTCGCGGCAATAATTTGAAGGAAGTGGTCTTTTCTTTACTGAGCTGTTACGTTTCACAAAACTTGGAGGAATTTCGTAGCCTGACATTTTCTATTTCTGCATGGAATGTAACTGACATGAGCTCATGGGTTCAAAAGTTATTAGAGGGGGTCTGACAAGATGGGTAAGCAAACAGCATATCACCTAGGCCCTATTTCCTGAGGCTTACAGTCACAGAGAAATACCCTTTGACAAAATAATAGATACAATTCCCAGTAGTTTATTAATAAGGTTTGAGGACAGAAGGTCTAGGCAATATGCAATATTGATCTCAGGAGTTTCCATACCATTTACAACATTCAAGGGAATTTTCCAGAGCCACTTAGGCGAATCACAGCAGAAAAACTACAGTGGTTTTGGTTTATCAGGATTAATAGAGAAATTAGTAGAGACCAGGATCGCATTTCAGGAACTGGAACATGAGTCTGTTAAATGTCTCTGCTCCAGCAGTTAAGCGTTATTTCCCGAACATAAAATTGTAGTTTGTTGTCAGAATGTAGGGGGGTTAATTTGTAAATTAAAAAGAAAAAAAAAGAAAAAAAGTATTCATGGGTCCATACTATATAACTTTACTGAATGAAAGATTTTCACTGTCTTTAGGACTTCCTGCATAAGAAAGATCTTCTACTTGAACATCCACAGATGAGAATCATATGCTGTGTATGTATGAGTGTATTTTCTGCCTTAATTAAGTGCATTCCAAACATCCTAGGCTGTATCCAACTTAAATTCAGATATAAAAAGAACTGGTTTTGGCACAGTGCAGGTAATATGATACCTGTTCTAAAGTCTGATAAAATTGCATGCTTTCTTTTGTGTGTAATCTCTTTTCCTTGATATCACTTAAGTATTGATACCACATGTCATCCTCGTCCCTCCCAGAACACATTAGAAGTGGGGGGACAGGGAAAAAGTCAAACATCAAATTCACCTTGATATGACTTTGATGGAAAGAAGACAAAGACATGAGCTGAACTCAGTGGCATTACAAAATAATTTATTTCTGTCTGTCAGTAATTCAGATTTCATTGAAAGCATGTCAGGACACTGAAATGGTAGAAAAAGCCATCTAGTGTCAAAAAGATCTTTAAGAAGAACTTAATGCCTGAAAGCAATCTGGTGGTTATACCAGCTCTGGATGAACTGAAAATGGAGGAGTAAATTTGGTAAGTTACTGATGGGCAAACAATATGCAGTGATTATAGCTCATATTGATCAGGCAGCAGGGCACATGATACCCTTTCACAGAGAGAAAGTTCTGCACATCTATATGAGAAACAACATTGAAAATACAGGATGGAGGAAAGCCCCAGAATATGGGGAATTTTATTTCCCAGCTCAAACTGGTCATGCATAAAAAGCAGATCTAAGTGCTGGGCTGTGGACTTAATTCAAGTGATATTACCTGAACAAGCTCAATTTTTGTATGTAGTTTCTCTCATATTTACTTAAAACTATTTTTATCCGTTTGGTTTATGACTGTACATTCTGAACATAAGCACAATTAAGTTTGCAAACAGTTGCTCGATTCAGAGTCGTTACTGCTCCACAACCCTTCACCACTGACCTTTTGCCAAAGGCCATTTCCACCCACGGCTCTGCCCCCTCACAGCCTGCTCCAAAACGGGGCTGTTGGTGCCAGCCAGGCTGGAGAACAACCTTCTGTGAAGTGTCCAAGGGGCGAGCCGAGGAGCACCTACACAATTCCTGTTGCTGACAGATGTGGGAGCAGTAACCTGCTGCTGGATGGTGACAAGCCACGAGGCGCTGTATCTTCACTTGCTCCAGCTATGGTGGGAAGGGAATGGCAGTCTGCTGCTTTGCTGATGGCTAAACCCCTATAAACAGATCTAGCCCATGCTAAAACCTTGACTGCACACTGCCTTGGGTACTACACGTGCTATACTGGTTTGGAAATCAATACTGCTAACCTGGTACCCCCATGTGCAAACATACTTGCAGCATTCTAAAGGGTTCTTTTTCACTGATGGGATATCCCTATAAATTTAGCTCTAATAAAATAAGTTATTCTATCATCATCTACAGCAGGAAGTTGTGTTCCATCCTGAGCCAATATATAAGCACAAAATATGATGAGTATCTTCTCTTATCTTTATCTACAACTTTTCTTTATCTACCGTCTCACAAGACCATTTTAATTTAATCTTATGTAATTATACTGTAATGTAAAATAGTGCAATTTTTAAGTAATTCTAGGAGGTCTTTATTAGCCTAATGCAGCGAAAGGAACACCAAAAAACTACTGAGCAGGGCCAAATGAAGCCGGAACATAGCTGGGAGGGACCCTATGTAAGTTATTTTGTTGTTCCCATGCTATGTGGCACAGAGTGTGACACACTGAGGGGTGCTGATGGCCCCCAACTCTAGCCAGGTCTCCTGAATGCCCTTTTGCAGCGTTTGAAAGGATACAACTTGAAACCAAGTAAAGCAGCAGCTAAAAAGGTAACTTCTGATATTAAAGCCCTCCAGCCCCAACACTGTATTTATTACACAATACCTTTCTAGATAATGCTCCTTATTTTAAAAAAATTTTCTTTGAGAAACCTGTCCAGAAGTCATTACTATATGCAGATATATATTGAATGCATAAATACATAACATATAAAATTATTATATTTTTCTAATCGTAAGATTGCATTAACAGGGGTAAGGCTGCTTACCTGCTTTGATTCTTCTATCTGTACTTTGTGGTTGTGCTTTATAGCAGTATTGCATGTTAACAGTTTTATAACTGGTGAATTCTTGCCTGAAGTGTAACCTTCAGGTGCAGTGTAGCACCATGCCTTCTGTAATTGCCTTACGACATACAGTTGTAAGCGTTTGCTCTTCCTTTTCAGTTCACCTGAATCACAAAGTCCTCAGAACTTACCACCTTGCTGAGAGGAGTGAGTTGTAAAGCAATATATATGCACAAAAGGCCTGGAGAAACAATCCTTGCAGGCAGGTAACGCATATTCGAGCACCATGTGCCTGTGGCCACATGGTGGGCAAGTAATCCCATACCGTGGCTGTCAGCCACCCAAGTCCCTAAGAGAGCAAGAACTGAACGACAGCCTTCCCAAAGGCAGCGTCAGAGTCAGGCTTCAGAAGTGGCCTAATACTTGGTAAAAGCTCCACCTAGGCATGTTACACATCTTAGGAATGCAAATATTTTGCAGCACTCTGATCCTGGTAGGCGGTTCCTTCTTTGTAATCTTATAACAAATCCAAATCCAATCATTTTATCCTGTGGGACAACTTCTGCATGAAAATAGCAAATTCAGATATCTTTCTTAGTCAGAGGATTTGAAGCTTAAGTCATTCTGAAAGCTTTGCTGTAATTAATATAAAGAAAAGAAGAAAAAGAAAAAGAAAAAGAAAAAGAAAAAGAAAAAGAAAAAGAAAAAGAAAAAGAAAAAGAAAAAGAAA
>JAOXNO010000024.1:72987538-73002706 GCA_028565335.1 Limnodromus scolopaceus | reverse complement strand
AAAGAAAAGAAAAGAAAAGAAAAGAAAAGAAAAGAAAAGAAAAGAAAAGAAAAGAAAAGAAAAGAAAAGAAAAGAGCCGGCTAATATAAAAAAGTAGCAAGCCCAGCATATGCAGGCAAGAAGCTTAATTTCTTTATATAAATAATTTAGATACAGCATTAGAAAATTCTTAGGTGAGACATACGAAAGATCATACATTAAGACAACAACCTACCTACTTTTTCTAGCCGAGGTTCAGATTACTGGAATAAAAACGTTTTGACAGATAGGTACCAAAAAGAGGTGGCAGGAGCTGGTACCCTGGTAATGATGGTACATTGTGTAAGGGCATCTGTCCCAGAGAAGAGGCAAATTCTGGGACTGCACCCTGATAGCCATAACAGTTACTTAATCCTACTGGAATTAACGGGATTACTGCTACACTTCCCTGCTTTTCCTTTAGAATAACCTCGCATAACAGAGTTTGATGGAAAATGTACGTGTCTTCCCAGCTCAGGAATCAGAAGCTCAGGAGAAGGACCCTGAAGACAAACTATCCCTGAAGCAAAGAACGAGCACTTCCTGTTAGAAGTCAGGACACAAAGAAAACTTAACATACACCCTGTCTCAGAAAAGGTTTGACAAAACATGGCTCCCTACCAGTCAGCAGCTCCAAACAACTGGCCCATTAGGTACTCTGGGTGAGTAGACTACAGCAGATCCCATTGTCACTGCGCTCTCTTGCATAGTTTGGGCCACCTTGCACCATCGTCCTTGTTGACAGAAAATAAGGGAGTGGTATATCCCTTTTTTTTCAAAACAGATGATCTCAGCTCCTGGCGCAGAGCGTTTGATTGCATTTCTCACTGCCCTGAGTCCAAGCAGATCAACGTGTGGCTGTGCTGTACCAGAGACCGCAGACCCCGAGTCTTCACATTATCTCAGCGAGATACTTATCTGCTACTGCTCCTGCATTTATGCAGAAAATGCGGGAACGCTCAGCAGCTGGTCCAAGGTGTGTCCCTGACAGACATAAATACTTTGTACCTGTTTGCATAAAGTCTCACATGCTGTGTTAAATCAGTGCAGGGACCGACATGCCACAAAAGAGCTAAAAAAAACCCAACAGTGCTCAAAGCATCACATTTGTGCACAAGCTTTCCCATTCCTTGAAAGACCTCCTATTGGAGGTAGGGCTTGACAGGAAGACAGTACGCCGTTTACCTGACAGACTTAAGGTGTTGTATGAGAGCCAGTTGCGACTTCCAGAAATTTAGCATGAAATCCAGAGAATAAGGAATTTTTGTCTCTATTGATTTTTCAACCAATGTAGCATCTAAGCCGTATGTAGACATATTTTTAGAATGGTTTCAACCTTTGTATAGTCCCCCTATTATCAGTTGCAATTACATGGCAAAATTAACCACTTTAGTCTCGTACTAAGAATGCTACTTTTGTATGATGTTTATTACGTTTTCTTATATACTGATAATTATTATGCATACTCCTGCTTTTTTTATACTGGTGTTTTCCATTAAATGCATTTGTCTCATTTAAAAAAAAATCAATAGCTGTATTATCTTCAGATTGCCTCATGTATTGCAGCATTGTAAGAAAATAGGTGTTGGAAACAAAATGTTAAGCCACCCAAAGCCACTGCAGTTAATCATATTTAACACCTGACTAAACTGGGCTCACCCAGAGCTTTTGGTAGGATTGGAAATAAACAATCCTGCTCAAGTAATTCTGTTGTATTACATGAAGCCCATTAATAGCTGCAGTTTCTATTGAAGTTGGATGTAATTCTGGAAGCCAAAGGCCCTTCAAATTTAGGAACATTTTGTACCTCTCATTTCTCTGGTACAGCAGCTCTTGGAAGAGCCCACCATTTATTTTTCAATGACTTACAGATAGACTGATCGTAAATATATTTGCTTTAACTCAACATATCATCATGAGAAGCATATGAGAGAAGATTGCAGAGAGTACACTTTGCTGGTCAACCTCCATAGTGATGCCATAGCACTGAGTTGCTTTTTATTTATTCTCTTGAACCTGTAATGAAATAATACATACTTTACCACAATTAAAATGTTAATTTTTGTCATATTTACCCATGTTTCTACTGCCAAACTGATGTGAAAACCCAACTTTCCTGAATAATGTAATTCCCCCAAACAACTCACAGTTGAAGTGGAACAAAAACCCCATCTCTGCAGAGCAGGCAGAGAGCAGAGTGTTAAGGCAGGGCAGGCATCCACGTGGAGAGACAGCGTTTTTTTCAAACAGGCTGGGAGTAGAGACTGGTTCCCAAATAGCCAAGATGAGTACAGCAAGGAAAGGGGACAGGAGCTCAAGGATATCCTACTGCATTTTACTTGAAAAGGTATGCTTTTTCCTTTGTGGCAATGCTTGCACTTGACTTTTTTCTCTTAAAAGGAACAGCCTTTTCTTTTCTTCTCTGGCTTAGCATAATAAAGGAACAGGTTTTTAATGGCAGCTTGCTTTTCTTTGGCTTTCAGACAAGGGAAAAATTCTCATTTCCTCAGAATATATATTTTACCCATAGAAAAATAACCTTTTTATCCTTCTGGATCCTTTTTGATCCCTCCATGTCATTTTTTTAGCTTCCCATGCTTTTCTTATCTTCATTCTGTGGAGACATGCCCTTGGATCTTCCCAGTACTTATGGCTGGGGACCTATAACTGTGTGTACCTGGGCCTCTGTCGCTGCTGGGGACACAATGGTGGTCACAACGATTGCTGCCTGTACTAAGTTTAACGCTGACTATACTGCTCCAGCGCTCATACTTTAAGGTCCACTGTATCAGTTCCCCTCCTTCATAGGACTCACAGGCAATCCCCAGCAATTTAGCATCCCTGCAGCAATGCCTTTACCCAGAGCAAGCTGTCTGGAAGGAGACAGACCTTCCTGCAGAGAAAGAAGTCTCGGGAATTTCTAAATTCCTTCTCCTTCCTGTTGCTGAGCAAATCTAACAATCTCTTCTTTGACCAGAGTCCTAGAAAAACACAGCCTCGGTAACTGCTGAAGGACTGATGCAGATTAAGGGAGAAAATGGGTTAAACAAGGGATAATACACTTCCAGAGCCTCGTTATTCCACAGAGAATGCTGACCAGGAGCACACACAGTAGAGGGAGAACATCCTGGGGAGATCACAGGAAAAATTCTGTTGCTGAAAAACAACACGCTTCAAGAAAAACAGAAAGGCAGATAGGTGCATCTGTTATCAATCAGCTCTGTAGACAACAAGTTGAGGAGTCGTGGAGCAAAAGAAACAAGCTTTCCCTCGGGCTCAAATTCCTCCTTGGAATTTCTCAAATGTCTACGGCTGCAGAGCAGTAATTCCTGGTACGCCTTGCGAACAGCAGCTATTGCCAGCCTCTTTACCAGCTTAACAACCCAGCCAGGGAAACCAGCGAAAATGTGACTACCTGTACAGAAACCATACTGGGTAGCTAAGAAAAGACACAGTTGCTTTAGCAGTACATTAACAGGTTTAGCCCATTAATCTAACAATCCAACAAAGCGTTGATCAATTCACGATCATTTACATAGGTAATCACTGATTTTTTGTTTGTTTGCTTTCAATAAGCATATTTAAATGACAAAATTAACTTCCTGTGAAGTTGTCTATAGTACCAATTCAGCTTTTCTCCCTGAGAATGGAAAACTGCAGAGTACATTACCACTACACTGAGCGCTCATATACTTATGTTAAAAGCAATCAAACCCCAGCAGTTTCCTTAGCAGAAGAATGGGTTTGCTTTGTAATGACAATGCTGACTGAATAGCAAAAGTTTCTGTAAAACACTTGCATTTAAAGCTTGAGAGCATGTCCTGGTACAACACCCTGGTCCTTAGGGCCCTCAGTTCTGGCTCCCAGCTCCATCCTCAAACCCAGCTGCCCCAGCTACCCATGCACCTTGTCTCTAACTCCAGGCAGCCCAGTCTGCCTTGCCTTTTACTTGTCCTTCCCGACTTAATGTGGGCAATGTGGTTCCTGCCACTGGCTCTGGCACCGTGCTGCCCTGGCAGTTCTTGCCAGGAGAGCAGTGCCTGAAGTGATTAACTCCTTGGAGGGGGAGAGAGGAGGAGGGAACCTCAGGGAGAACGTTCTGGCCATATAAAGAGTGCATCCACATTAGTATTTTGATTTGGAAGATCTTTTGTTCTGCAGCTCCGTTCCTAGAGGCGTGCACTGCCATCAGCACTGTGATCATGTGTGGGACAGCAGGAGAAGGACCCTCCAGAAGTACCCCGCACCAGTGCTGTATGTTCTCTTTGCTTCCAAAGTGTGTTCTTGTGCTCCTGGACATTTCCAAACCCTCCCTCAGCCTCTGGACTCTGACCTCAAGTCGAGGAGAATTCAGTAATGAATATAGTTAATTTGAAACTGATTAGTGTTTCTAAGGTCAATAATGGGAAAACGGACTATTAGCAAATAGCCCTCCTGAGAACACAACTCTACAGGGATCTAATGTTTCCCATAACCAAACAATGCCATAGTGACTAACCTGATGTTTGCCTACTCAGCCTACTGCCACACTCTCCCTATTGCTTAAAGCAGACCTCACAAAACCTGAACTAAAAGTGTGCAACAGTTACAACAGCATCAGCATCCTTATTTCACTCAGATTGGGCTTAAAAGGATGTGTTACTTGTGAATTTTAAGCAAGTCATCCAAAGTCACCTTGCATTTGCCAAAACAAATGTTGAATCTCTTCTTTTTGGTTTCTGCATTTGGGAAGCAAAGGCTAAGTTTCACTACCTATGCTTCAATAAAAAACAGTCAAAGAAAAATGTTTCCTGTAAGTACTGCGCATCTTCCTTCATCAGCCAAGGTTTACACCATGGACAAATATGCCCATTTGTATTCAGAGGATGCAGACTCAGGATGCCTCCAACCTATTTCCCTACCACAACCTCGTCATCCCCCGCTTCAAATTCCTCTGTTCCCCAGGCACCACCCTGATTCATAATCTCAAGAAAGTAGGAGATGCATGATGATCTTGCAGACCTGCACGACAACTGTTTTGACTGTGGATTTTCCAGCCCAATTGATTGCCCACTGTCTGGTAAGCAGGCTGGCGTTGCTAACTTCTAGAGCACGAATGCTATTTGCTTATCTGTCATCAGAGTGGCTCTCACTCTGGTGTCTCTTTGATGAAGACCAGGGCCAGTACCTCCTCAGCGTACAATTTCTTTTATGTGGCCTTCTTCACTCTGAATTTCTTCATCCGCTGCTAGTCACCCAAAGTCTGCAACACACAGTTTCAGCTTCTGGTGTGGTTTTTTTAGGCCCAGAAACATTATTCTATGGTATGAAGTTATTTTTATCTCCTCCCCAAAATTTCGTCATTCTTGTCCCATCACTAATCACCATTTTAGAATGAGTTGCTTAAGTTCCACGTATATGAAAGATATGCAAACCAGAAATGCAAGGTACATTACCTTTCACAGATCTCATGCTGATGGCAGAGAGAAAATTGCGAAGTATGGATCTAAAAGAAAAAAAAGAAAAAAAATGTATTTTAGAATGTACAGTGGAGAATTATGGGAAACTGATTTAATATCTTGACACTGGAAAAATTCTGCACGGGGGTGCAGTACGAGTTAGCACAGGGAGACCTCCGCACACTTTGGTGTGGCTCCACCCAGCACAACCACACGCGGCGAAGCTGGGTTGTGTCAGGCTGCGCGGCTATGTATAAATGTACTCTGATGTTGCAGTGTCAGCTGCTGCAGGCTGACAGCATACTTTCTCGCGTAGTCATGTCTTCAGACCTTGGGATCGCCAGTTACTCTGCTTTGGCTCGGTCTGGGGAACTAGCTGAGATGCAGACATCAGTACTGCAGACATCTAAAGTTAGATAACACGAATTCCAGTGCCGATGCTGTAAAGATGGAAGACAAATGCTCGCAGATCAACGTTCAGCAGCGTTCTTCATTGCCATTCTTTAAAATATTTCTAAGAAACTGATTAATATTTTCTCTCCGGTAAAGATGCATCAGTCTTTCAATCCCTGAAAGGCATGCTTTTCTGCAGCCGTTTCATGCAGCATCCATGCAAAATTCTTAGCAGTTTAAATAAATTATATTAATAAAATTATTCCATAGATTTTGATTTATTATAACCTGGTTTGTAGCGTTCCTGCGAATGTGTAATAAAGCTGATGCTTGCTGTTGCTTCACAGTCAGGTCAATTCTCTGCTCGCTCTTCCCAGACTGCCCATACAGTTTCACTGACACCCTTATTGGCCGACTCTTCCAGTAGAACAAGTAGACCCTTTGGCGTACCTAGAAAATTTAATGAATCCTTGTCTAAAATAGGTCAGGTGAGCCATGCCCTAAACCCACCTGTTCTTCTACATTGACCACCAAGGGAAGCCCTGGGTGACACATCTTAGTTATCAACATCTGCATTGCATATGTAAAAGTTAAATGAGATTAATTTCTCCAGTGGTGTCTGTAATTGCTTCAGAGATTTCATGCCAAAAATGAAACATACGACACCTTCCAAAGAGCTCAAATACATGGCTTTCGAAAGCCAAGAAAGGACTTGAAAGTTCTTTGACCAAAGAAAAATATTCGTCAGCCTTTTCACAAATCTTTTCTGTCATGGAGTGATTCATGTCTCAAAACTGTCCCCAAAGTAAATGCACACAGACACGGTTGAGAAGAATACACCTACAGGGAAAGGTGCAGAGCTCTGGAGCAGATAACCTCAGGCAGAGAAAATGGGCAGAATCTGGACGGAACTTACTGGGGGTCTATATAAATAATATTTTTTAATTTTCTGCGTAAGATTCAATATGGAAAGTTTATCAAACTGAAATATATCCTGTTCTAGGCTAGAAAATTAAACTGAGAAAACAGTAAAACTTCATCATGCCAAATGACATAGTGTTAGCGTGCTGAATTACTTTATTTTCCTGACATAAACAGACCTGGATACAAAGAAAGATATATAAATTCTTAGATTACATGTCTAAACATTGCCATTTCCCTTATAAAACCAGAAACTGAAGAGATTGGATTAACAACTTGCTCTAAATCACAGAAAAGAAATCTAAAGTAATGTTTGCACATGATGCTTTACAACTCAAAGAACTGATTTGAAATTATTAACTTCTTGTACCCCAACTATGTTGGGTGACTGAGTCAAGAAAATCTGCACTGTCCCCTACCGTTGTTTACGTACGTCACTCTTACTGCAAGGAACAAGTTTCCTTGCTGGGGGCAAGACTGAATACAGAGTACCCAGATCAGAAGAGGTCTTCAGATGAAATATGAGTTAAAGAGACCAGAGAGACGGTACATAGGAGAATAAAAGAGATATTTTAAAAAATGTACAATCAAGTTATATGCTGCGAGTACTAAGTTAAAAAAAATAAATCAAATTATTATGATTAAACTGACCATATTGCTTAAGATGTGCCTTTTTTTCATAACCACCAGCATATATTCTGTAATTGCACACAGAATGAAATCACTAGTAAGAGACTCTCTGTTGATCAAATGACAAAAAGGATCTTGCATTTGCAGTTAGCAGTAAGTGTATAAAAGTTCAACGTGTGCCTTCTACGACAGTTGGCCTAGCTGGTGCACTAATGCAAAGACGCAATCAAAGACAGTTGTGCAATTTAGACCTTAGCTAGTATTTTGAAAACATAGAGGGAGGGGTAGTGTTAAACTGCTGGAGAAATATTTAGGAAAAGTAAGGGCACAAAGTACGCTCTGGTTCAATTGAGAACTACTGATCCATGAGAAAAAAAGGATGAAGTCATGAAAAACTAATATTTTTTTCCAGCACCCTGTTGGACGTTAGATCAGCTCTGTGCAACTCTGTGTAAAAGCTTTGCCTTCCCGTCTCCAAAACAGCTCGATTACTTTTTGGTATTATCCAAAAATATGCCCTCTGTCACGATTTATCCTAGAGCAACTTTCAGAAATGGGTTATGACCTTTGATTAAAGGTTTTATTTTTGAAATGCTGACACAAGCTTTGCTGTAGCATTGTCAACACGGAATGCTACTACAAAGAGACTTAAACGTCGCTGTCACGTAGAGCAGAATAAATTATTTCAATTGTAAACCAGCTAATTATACATTAAATCTGGTATCTACTCCTCTTTGTTATAAGAAAGCTTTTTCCCGCTATGGATTAAATACAGCAGTGTCCATAAAGCCACATAAAGAACCACTTTCTTTTTATCGTATCAGTATCCTCAGTATTTTATTTTAAGATTTGTATTTCTATTCTTGTGAAAGCCTTGTGTTTTCTTTTGAATTCATTTTCAGAGTTTTAAAATTGTCAATACACATTGACAAATACCCCAGAGGTCAAATCCTAATTTATTAGTGTCTGAAATCTCATTATTTTTGAACAAATCTCATTAGTTTAAGACCTAACTGGTGATTTTTTATGCTTAGGATTACTAAAATTGATAGTAATATGACCAATGTAAATCCCTTCTTTATATAAATGAGCAATTAGAAACAATGTAAGCAATTACAAGCTATAGAAATATTTTTTCATTACTTTTGTGATAAATGTGATGAAATTTTCCCTGCAGAAGGTTGATTATAAATCAATCACAATCAGATGTCTCTGCAGAAGCAACCAGCAGAAAGATGAGACAGCCTGGCTTTCCTCAATCAAGTCAACTTTAATAAAGATCTCTTATGTGTTCATCCAGTATTTAAGTACCGTACATGCCAATACAATGAAATAATTTAACCAAAATATCTATTATTTTGTGATGTTTCTCTTGTCCTCTCGCCATGGGTGGATGGAAGGGAGAGGGTAGAGCAGATAAACCTGAATTCCTGTTGTAAAAATAAACAGAATAAAATTTTGTTTTGACAAAAAAGTCATAAATAAGAACAAAAGGCGCAGTTCATTTTCCTCCCTGGAAGCCCTCTCTGAAGGTCAGTTCTGATTATCCTGTATCCCGGTGACAGAAGACAATAGATAATGCTGTAAATTCCCTTTTCTCCTCTCAAAGGAGCTACGAGGAATCTGCCTTTCTCATTCTGTTACGCATGCTAATACTTCTGTACATGAATAGCTTCAGAGATTCGTGTGCCTCTATTGACTTCAAATTAGTTTAAAAGGGAAACGTGTAAATGTTTGCAGCAGCAAGGCCTTTGTTTGCACACTGACTTCCTTTAGATCGGACTAAAATGACCGATACGACCGGGAGCGTTTGGAAATGATGGAAGGGGAGAAAGTATGAGTTTTGCTTGTGTATGTGTAAGATTCCTATTGACTGAGAGGTTTGTTTTCAAGTGCCAGAGAAAGACTTGGGTCATAAGGAAAGCTGTTGCTTTATCTCATTTAGTAAGGCAATCTGGGATGTTTTTAGGATCAGAAACGGTAATTTTCTTGCTTTGTAGTGGTGACTGCAAATCAGCATTGCTTCAAAGATACAACTGATGCCACAGGGCAGAATGAGGGAAGCTCAAGTGAGTCTTTTGGTTTTTGGCAACACAACTGCAAATGTCTCAAGCAGCAGTTTCCATGTACTTTTTAATTATCCAAATGTAGGGACTGAGACAAGTTTTCAGAACACTGAAAAAATAACATCAAGAAGAAAAAAGCAGGATTACCCAATTTTCTTTTTTCAATCTGTCTTTGAAGATCACCTGTAACTAGTTTAATATAAGTTTATAATATATATTTGGTAAATTAGGTACAGATAGAAAGTGAAGTAGAAGGTAACTACAACTGAGCTAAAAGTATTTACAAGTAATCTTCATAGATAAAGACAAAACATTTATTTTGTAATCCTTACATTATGAATCATTTGTTATTGCATTCGGTGCATTATATTAATTAATCAAATGCCTACGAAAAAGTGTATAGGCATGTAGTGTCGGCATGTAGTATAGGCATGATAGTCACTGCCTATCACTAATGACAAAGAGAGCTACAAATACAAAACAATTTGCTTAGGTCAAAACTGGCTTGGGGAAAGATGGTAAGGGCTTCTACTCCAAAAGTAAACAATATTCTCAACTTGAAAAGGACAAGCTCTGATAAACAAAGGGACTTGTGAAGTCAGGGGCTGAGGAATTCAAATATTGAGGATAATGTAATTATTTTAAGTGAAAAGGATAAAAGTATGTGGACTTTGTGTCTCAAGAAAGCAGAGAAAGTTCTACTGAAGAGCTTCAGAGCTAGTTGAATAAATAACCACAAGCGAAAACCAAAACATTTACAAAATGGCAAAGAGGATTAAGTACAAAGGAAATGTTATCTAAGGGATCAAGAAAAGGAAGGACAAAGTGAGAATTGCCAAAAGTCAAGCTGAGTTAGATTTCCAAAAAGATATGAAAAGCAAACAACAAAAAAGATTCTTCATCCTCATAAACAAAAGACAATAAAGAAAGGGCTGTAGTGCTATGGAATATGAAATGGAGAGAGATGGAAGACAACCTTGGCAAAAGATAAATTGCACTTCGCTATTGATCTGAAACAAATACTTTGCCTCAGTTTTTAATGAGTACAATGACTGATCATGGGAGCAAAGACAGTTTAGATAATGGCAGGAGCGTGTGGAAAGCACGGTTCAGAACAAAGGTAGAGCAGAACTCAAGAAAATGAAGGCAGCCTGTTCAAGAGATCGCATCTTCTCCACCCCATTCCTGAAAGGACCTAGCTCATGGATCTAGTGCCAGGTGAATGGAGAGGAGCAAACGTCACACCTATCACTGAAAAGGTGGCTAATTCCAGCAGTGGTGTTTTTATAGCCCATCACCATGACATCCAGGCCTGCAGAACACACAGGAAATAGTACCAATTACAATTTAGGCCAAAATAGAAGTTCCTAGCCTTTTTATTTCACTTACCTTTTCCAAATGTAATTGAGTGATTATTCTATTTGCCAAATATTTGCTGCTGGATATGTAAGCCAAACTTTGAGAAGCTTCAGTAATTTCACGTTTTTAATAAGACATAATATACACTGTCCAAGTATTAAATGTATGCTACTTCTACTATTATAATTTAACGTATACAGAATTTTACAAGACTTACTTAATTGTCAAAACTTCCTTCTCTTTTTTTGTCAACCATTGTCATTTGTAAAGAGACCAACCACGTGGCAGCAAGACACTTATAACTATCAGTCAAATCTGAACTAACTGCAGAGGAAACCATAGTGGTATCCTGAAAAGGGTCTCCCAGAAGGACAGTTCTTTGTATTTACTTTCCTCATTTAATTTAGAAGGATATTTGCTGGTTGTAGATAATAAATTCATCTATTCGGTAGGGAATAACCAAACAAGGTGCTTGCAATCACTATTTTGAGATAAAAATAGCTTGAGTTACTGAAAGATCATAGCTGCTTGTTACTATAATGACTCAATTTAGAATTTCGATCATGTAGAAGAACAACCCAGATTTGCTGAGAAATTCTGTTCCATGACTTTTGACTCCCTGAACTGTGAAGTTGGCTGTGGTTGCTGTGTTCTCTGTACGCAGAAATCTGAGAAGTGGGGCAAGTAAATCAGAATGGGAATGGAGGAGCGGGGCCAGGTTGGCAATCTCAGAGATGAGTGCTTTTCTTTTTAAAAGAAGGGAAAAAACGCCTTCAAAGCCACGCATTCTCTGTGCCAATACTGGCTCTGGGGCAACTTGCTTTTCTGATTTTTTTTTTTGTAGCAACCATCAGAACAATTGAGGAAGACAGCAGAAGTGCTCCTCCTCACAGCGCTCTCCGGTTTTTGCTGTCACAGTCACATACCGGGGTTGCATAGAATTAGCGTAACATAACCTTTACATAAATATTAACAATGAGTGTTCTCCTTCACACAGAGTGAGCACGATTCTCTGCTGGCCGTTGGGTGGAGGGCTGGTAAATGCGGCTTTATTCCGTATTTGAATCTTCATTTTTCTTGGCAATGCCTCTCCTGTAAGTTGGCAGCTCTAAATTACTTTGCTGCCACAGCCCCCTATGGATCATTGCAGCGGCTCAAAATAGCTGTTCAAAGTGAGGAAACCTCTACACAACGAGTATTCCCTAGGGAGAAATTTCAAGAACTCTACGGCCCCTTTGTGCTTCTGGGAAAGTGTAAAGAGACTGGATAAGAATACAGAATTCATCATTGTCCTTTCCATACAATAAAACATTCATACTTCCTCATCCTTCTTTCTGGACTTGATTATCTGTTGACACCAAGCTTGCCCTATTCAAGAATATGGGTAAGAGCAAAGATTGCTTCACGCTAACTCTGTGAGCTCTGTGTTCTGCAGCTGGTTTAGCAACGAAAACGGGGAGCAGCTTCGGCACCATAGAGGCTTGCACCCTGTTTCTGACTGCCCCAAAGCTCTGTTCTTGCATGCAGGAGCTCTGAACTGCTCTGACGGTTGGGCTTGGCTACGCACCGAACATAAAAAAAAAAGCCAAGTGGAGTTATATAGTTAAAACAGATTTTTGCTACATACAATTTGCTCCTGTGCATAGGGTAATACACCTGGCCAGTTATGGCCTGTCGCACCAGCGGGTTACTACAAAAGAACCAGATCATGAACAATTTTTGGCCCCGTGTCTCACAATCATACGATGATATCTAAGCCTTCTACTCCTCCCGAGCCTTCCTTCCACCAGATTCAAACGTTTGACTAATGTTATTAAATCAATTTAAAAAGTACTCTAGTTAAATTAGTTAAATGCTCCTTTGACTGGGCATTTTCAAACCTGCTAGTCCTTCAGCTCCTGTTCTGCCCTTTATCTCCGGGTAATCTCTGTTGTAAACATGAATTCAGCGACCATCTTTCAATGATGACTCACAGAACCTCCCTCTAATCCACAACAATCTCCTTCTGTCCTTCCTGAAACCTCAGCCTGTCTCTCAGACAATACCGTGTTCACATCTAGTTGTCAGTCAAGTTCAAAAAAGAGCTTTCAGTGTTTCCTCTCTCCTCCACCTGTTCCATGTGTATCTTTCAGCAATCCAGCCTCTCATGAAGGAAGAGGGCCTGCAGCCTTCAGCATTAATATAAACCTCTTTTAGGTGTTCATACCCATACTCTCTGACTTCAAATATACTACATCACCCTGCTACTTCTCTATCACTTCAGAGAAAGTACTTGTCTTTGTTTTCAGATTCTTTCACTGTTTCATGTTACTCAGCATTGAGATCATTTCCCTCCTCGTGTCAGCTGGTGACGCTGGCCTGTATTGTCCCTTGTTAAACTTTCAGACAAGTGCTCCTCACCGTTTTGTAGGTTATGCTTCACACTGGGAAGCTTCCTAGAAATAAAAAAGAATTTACTTCATTTTTTTTGAATCTTGTCCTCCTCTGCAGTGTCTTAGAAACATTCTTATGAGTGATTGGTGTTCCTTAAAACCAAGGAACAACAGCCACAGCCTGTGTGTTGGGCCCGCTCAGACTACTGTCTGGTGGCAGGTGAGAAGACATTGAAGTCCTGAATTGGGAAAGGCAGAGAAAGCCCTAGTTGAAGGGGGCAGGCAAGAGCACAGTCAGACTTCAGGAAATACCCACATTTGGTGCACGTGGCCCAAGACACGAGGTGAGACCACACTACAGTCAAAGATTAGGAAGTCAGAGACTCCGTACAAGACAGGATCCAAGACCAGAAAAAGACACATTTGGCTGGAGCAATGTCACTCAGACCACTTACAAACAGAAAGTGGGATTGAGTACCTGACTGAAAACCGGGGACTAATATCAAACTGACAGGAGGCAGGACAAGGAACTGGTATTACAGATCCAGAAACAAGGTGTGGGGGGGCTAGTATTAAAAATAAACAGGGAATATGTCTGGGCAGAGCCCACAAACTCTCAGCTGTACTTTCATAGCCATTTTAAGTCAATATAACCCATTATGGCTACTGAAACAAGTGGTCCTACGCTCTCCATCCATAATTTCTTGTGCATGCCCAAGCATAATCTCTTATTTATTCCAGCACAGGCATTTATGTAGCTGGGATGAGAAGTGGCTTGGGAAACTGATGCAAGTTAAAGCTGATCACGATTAAAAACTATTAACTATGATTAAAACTAAGTAGTTAGCATTAAACCTGATGCAGTCCACTATATAGCCACAAAGTGCTTGTACTGGCACAACGAACAAGGCAGAACGCAGGCAGAAATAAACAATTGAGAAAGGAAGACCTTTTTTATGGTTGTAACATCTTACACAAAGTTAATAAAAACCAGTGAACCCACAGCACTGGAGAACGTGTTTCTTTGCCAGCTATAAGGCTGTGTTAAGGGTGCACACAGTGGCAACTGGCCACCTAGGGAATGATTCACATCCAGCTGCCTTGGGAATGACTCACTGGCTCAGTGAGTCACTGCTCCGCTGGTGGACGGAGCCCACTGCCTATTATGTTGGTCGATACTATCTCACTGTCTCCTAGTAGGGACTCATTCATCCGTCCTCTGCCATCTGCTGCTGCCCGTCCCCTGCTTTATATTGTAAGATCATCGGGGCAGACACATTTTCTTGTTCTTCCTCTCTTCAGTAGCGAGGGTTTCCTTAGATTATGAAGTATGAATAATACCGGACTACAAGGTATTATAATATTGATGGGGAAAAAAAATGTTTTACGAGACTATAAAGCTGTTTAGTTTGCAACAATTTGCAACTGCAGGTAGTCAGGAATATTCAGAGATGCACATACTCCCAGTAGAGACTTTCTCTCCTGTGGGGCACATCCAGCTGCTTGTGTCACACTCCCCCCGGTCACTTGCTCCTTCTGCCACACACACACACACAGACACAGACACATGTATAAATAACTTCGTACTTCTCTGCTTCACACACACAGCAAGAGGAGAGTGAGAATTACGTCTGAACGCCCGTTTCAGCCTCCTCTTCACTAGCTAGTAATTAATACTCGTTAAGACAGCGCAGAGGGACAGAAGCAGTGGGTGCAAGGGGAGGGCTGCAGCCCCGGCCCGGGAAGAGGCTTTATCCTCGGGCCTTGCTACGGGCACGGTTCTTTCGGGGGTCGCTCCCCCGCCGCCGCTCGGCCATGTTCAACCCTCGCACCGCACCCCCCCAGCCAGCTCACCGCTGACCATTAGGCCGCGCTTCCCCTCTCTCCACACCCGGGGGCGGGGCGGTCCGACACCGGGAGGGCCGCCACACCGCGGCCCCGGGCGCTGTCGCGGCCCCCGGCCCCGGCCCC
>JAOXNO010000024.1:72962777-72985562 GCA_028565335.1 Limnodromus scolopaceus | reverse complement strand
GTGGCTGGAGCCCGGTCTACACGTGAGCCCGCTGGCCCCGCTCCCGGGCCGCGCTGCCGCTTCCCCCATTGAGAGGCGGGGGCCAATGGGAGCGGGGCGGCGGGAGGGGCGGGCCCGCCGCTGTCACCCAATGGGCATCTGAGGAATGTGCTGGCGCTTCTTTCCTGCCACCCGGGGAGGGAGGAAGAAAGGCCCCAGGCCCGGGCAGCTCCCCCGCCCGCACGTGTTCGGGAGCCGGCCCTCGCTGCGGGGCGGGGGAGGGAGAGGGGGGCAGCTCACCTCTCCTGGCCGAGGGGGTGCCAGCTCGGCCTTTGTCAGCGCGGTGGCTGATGGCCACCTGCCGGCACGCGGGTCATCTCCGGAGTCGTGCTGGGCGAGACAGGCGTGACATGTCTTCACTGTTCCGTGTTCTGTGTAGGGGTGGGAGTCCAGAAAGGCCGGAGTACCTAGACTTCCGACTTGCAATAATGAGGGGTCCAGCTGTAGATCTGCAGAAAATCGTGTTCTGGCACAAGTGTCCTGCAAGTGTCAGAAATTGCAGGAGCTTGAAGCACAAAGCAAAATCTTCTGGACTCAGAACTATGTACAGGTTTATAGGAGGGACAAGATTGGTATGTAGATGTAATCAGTTGATAAATCAACTGTGTCATCAGTGATCAGCTGACACAGTTGATAAAAGCAGGCTTGCGTTAAGCATACAGGACAAATCTGAAGGTTATACTTATGTCAGTGCTTTACTCTCAGTATGGTGAGTGTTCAGCTCTTCAGGTTCGGATGGTAGCTGGAGGATCTGCTGTTCTCAGTGTACCCGTTTCTGCCTGTGTATATTACTGTTACCCCAAAGGGGTCTTTGGTCAGGGAGCTTGGAGGAGAGCTTGTCATGATGTATTGAAAAATTGGAATATGTTAAAGATGGTAGCATCTTTGTTCAGAGGCATATTTAGCATATGCTCTTTGTCTTTTCTTTTGTTTTGGTATTTCTCAGCAAATTTCCTGTGTGTAGAGTTAGCTATCCAAAGATCTGAATTGCCAGTGGGCAGGTAACTGCCTTTCCTGAAATAATGAATAGCCCGTGTTGTGTGTGTCTCTGTATTTACACCACTTGCTCATGGGTAGCGGAAGCTTCATTTATGCCATGCCAGAAGCAGAATGTATGGTTAGCTCTGACCTGTTGGTGTAATGAGGTAGTTTGCTCATGTAACTTTTTGACTTGTGGAGCTATTTAGACCTTTGTGAAGGTCTCTCAAGACCCCACCGGTAGTACTGCATCCAGTTCTGGGATCTCCAACATAACAAGGACATGGATCTGTTGGAGTGGGTTCAGAGGGCCACAAAGATGATCAGAAGGCTGGAGCACCTCTCCTATGAAGACAGGCTGAGAGAATTGGGGGTGTTCAGTCTGGAGAAGAGAAGGCTCCAGGGAGACCTTATAGCTGCCTTCTAGTACCTAAAGGGGACCTACAGGAGAGCTGGGGAGGGACTCTTTATCAGGAAGCATAGCAATAGGATGAGGGGTAACAGCTTTAAACTGAAAGAGGGGAGATTTAGATTAGGTATCAGGAAGAAATTCTTTCCTGTGAGGGTGGTGAGGCACTGGAACAGGTTGCCCAGAGGAGGTGTGGATGCCCTATCCCTGGAAGTGTCCAAGTCCAGGCTGGATGGGGCTTTGAGCAACCTGGTGTAGTGGGAGGTGTCCCTAGATTATTTTTTTTTTTAAGGTCCCTTTCTACCCAAACCATTCTATAAATATTGTGCTTAATATGGAAATTGTCAGATGTCATTATACAGTTCTTTGAGATCCAGTGGTGTAGCAGAAGCCACAAGGTAACAGCTTGTATAGTTAATGTTCAGCCAATCCTGGAAGACTATTGCAAATCCCAGCTGAAATATGTACAGATGATCTGAGTTATGCAGGCACTTCAGGATTCCTGTTGTGTTTTACTTTAAATGTGAAAGATTCCAACAATACTCATGTGACTTTGTGTTAATATGTTGGTGCTGGAATGTATGGATCTAGTCTAGAGATGGCATTCTGCAAATGCTTTCCTCAGTGACTCTGGTGTTCTGTTTGTCAGCACAGGCTGATGTTTACAAAACTGCAAACTTAATTTTTAAAACTTCAAGGGCATTTAATACAATTGCAAGGCAGGTACTG
Source organism: Limnodromus scolopaceus (assembly GCA_028565335.1). NCBI lineage: Eukaryota > Metazoa > Chordata > Aves > Charadriiformes > Scolopacidae > Limnodromus > Limnodromus scolopaceus. Next base: position 72,983,407 of record JAOXNO010000024.1, on the reverse strand, counting down.
TGATGGTTCCTTTGTATGGTTTAGATATGGCTGTAAAGTTTTAATAGAGTAGATTCAAACTGTTAACTGTTCAACATGTGGTCTTTAACACAGTTTCAGAGCTGTGAGCAAGCTTTGAAGGCCTTTGTGTTAATTGGCTCTTAATACAAGACGTTAATTGAAGCTGTGTATATTTTTGGTAGGAAGCTGTGACATGTCTGAAAACTGCTGTTAACCTGTGTCCAGGAGTAATTATCAGTGATACTGTGTTGCTAGAATGAAATGAAGTTTATAAACATTCTCTTTTAGAAAATTGTAGGAATTATTACAGGTGATAGGTGAAAATGCAAAAATCCTGAATACAATATATCCCACTCTGCTCAGTCTATAAAGGCAATTGAATAAGCTAGTTTGTGTTGAACAGAACTTGAAATCAAAGCTGAAACTGTAGAACAATAGCTAAATTAGAATCAAGTTGCAAACCAGTTGAGCTTGCCCTTTGTATTGTAATACCTGCTTAGTAGTGAAATGTGAGCCATTCATCTAATGAATGACTAAGCTGGTGTTCAAAGCTAAAAATTTCCATGTTGTGTGTGCTTGCTAGAGATTAGATATTTTGAGTCTTTGAATTAGATATCTTGCTGGATATCACCAGCAAGAAAAGGAAAAAAAGTTCAAGAACTGATGTGGTTAAATTTTTTTACATTTTTTCCTCCTGTGGGCAAGCCTGCTTTCTAGAGAAGAGTATGGATAGATGTAAAGTATTTCAGAAAAGATCTGATTAAAACTTAATGTTTTAATACATTCAGTAAAGGTCCCAACTAAGAATTTAAAGAAAAATATTGAACATTGGCCTTTACTTTGCTGTTTGGGGGGGTTGTTTATTCATTTGCTAATCAGTTCTGAAAAAGGTTTTGTGGTTGAAGTAGTGGCAAGCATCTGAAGATGATGCCTACCCTACTCATACTGAAAAGTGGGATGAAGTTAATGTTTTTGTGGTTTTGAAATAATTTGCTTCAACTTTAGTTCTTGTTCTCAATATGCTTTGTAAAATGTGTTGGGTTTTTTTTTTAATAGCCTTAAACTATGTGTAAAAAAAGAGGGTTTCCTGAAAATATGATGAGCATGCTACAAGTCCTGGAATTCTGTGTTGAGTAATGGATTCACTATCCCCACAACAAAATAAGATGTTTATTCCTTCACATGATATGCAACTATGCATTTCTCATCAAGGAACTGGAAAAAACCAGTGTGGTAATGAGCAATATGGAGTGACACTGATGGGAGATTCTCATCCTGTGCTACATGAAAAATTCTAAGCACCAACACAGTCAAGTGTCTGATGCCAGTCCTTAAATACTTGCCTGGGGAGAAGGTGGGGTAAGTGGGATTGTGCCAGGATAAGGGCTTCTGTCACTGTGCACTTGCTGAGCTTTTTTTACATGGCAGTAGAAGGTAATCTGGAGACTGCAATGACAATAAAAGGCCTGCAACAGGAGCAGGAGCAATATGTAGCCTTTAAAGCACTGCTTGTGGCCATCTTTGTGCCATTGCTGAAATATCTTGGTGTCATTTGGGATGGTTTTCTTTAGTAGTTGGCTCAGGGCTCTCTAGGTAAGAAGTGTTTTGTGAGGAGTCCTGCTTGGAATCACTTTTGATGTGGATGCAATATTCCATTCAGCTGCCTGTCTTTAATTCAAGATTAAGTGCATGACCCTGGAGAGTTTAAGTTTAAGGGAGATGCAGACAGTATTTTTCTATGTTCTCCGAGCACAGATACACGGGGTGTGTGGTTTTTGTGCACTCCACAGATAACTGCTGAAGTAAAGTTATCAAGTTGGCGATGCCTTGTGTCTAAATTCAGGGTGGGAACATAGCTCAAGATAAATTATCTTCAACAGCAATTTATAACTAAGTTATAATTCTAATAGGAAATAATTCACATGCATCTGTCTGCAGAAGAATATACCTGCTGCTAGGAGATACTTTAAAAAGCTTGTGATTTTTGTGTAGTTGGTCTGTGCTGTATCTACCTGTTTCAGGATGCTTGAAACTAGTGTGGCAACTCTGCTGACACTGGTATCTAGGCAGCTTCCATGCTCCTCAGGTGCAGCTCCTCTGCATAGGCTGCTTAGACAAGGCATTGAGTTTGACTCAATGGTATTGGTAGGAATTCGCCTAATTAACAGTAGCCTGCTAATGAGGTAATTGATATATCTGTTGGCTCCTAATAATACTCAGTAGGTAACAGGTGAGAGAATAAAATGTTGCTCTGCAGTCGAATGCTCGATTTTTAAAACAAGGTCTTCCAGTAAAGTACAAGATGAAGATGCTTATTACCTTGATTACTACAATCAAAGTCGTTCTGTTTTAATGAAAAGCTATGCAAGAGTTTGTATACAGCTTAAGCTGTCTTTAGGAGTGTCATAGGATTTATTACCTAAGAATTCCTGCCCTACTGCAAAACCACTTTTCCTCCCAGCACTGCCTTGGCTGTGTTAGCAAGGTACAGTTACTGGGATGGTGGGATGGTATGCTGGTGGAGGCTGTTAATTGCTGATAGGAACAAGTTCTTGGTGTAGTTCTTTCTCTTGAAATTTCTGTTATCCTCTTCCCAGTTGGCCTGAAACAGCAGGATTTTGTTACTGCCTGATATGCTTGACTCCTGTGTTAAGAACCTGTTTTACCCCTGAAGGTAAAGGCTCAGAATGGGCTAGTAACTTGCCTTCAAAATTAGGGTTTTATCTGGCAAGGAAAACTTGATTCATTGCTTATTCATTCCTTATTTCTCAGAAATACAAAATAAAGGAGCAAACATGATGGTTCAGAACTTGGTTGAGAGGGACTGTTGACTATGCATTTCATTACATGCTTTAAACAGACTTCCTAAAAATTAAATTAAAATACTTCTCAGGTCTGATAGGTTTTCCATACTGACATTGCTGGGTGGCAGTTTGAATGGAAGTTATTTGTACTCTAGTAACACATCTGTGCCCATAAGGCACTAAATATTGCAACACAGGTATAGCAGTAGATTGCTAAACTTGATTTCTTTTCTTTTGGCATGTTCTGCTAGTCAAGTATAGAACAAGTAGCTTTCTACTATTCAAGCATGAACAGTTTTTCACACTGGAGTAGATGCATTCCATTTTTATTTGGTATTCTCTGAGCATGTGCAGCCATTTAAGATGTATGGTGCTTGCCTATTGGAGAAACTATTTTGACTTTCAGTAGGTGTCAGTTATTTGAAATTTCAGGAGCAGGATCTTACAGCGTTGGAATGAAGTGGGTAATAAGCCTAAAGAACAGTGGGGAGTTGGTCTCAAATGCATTTTCAGTTTGAAGTTCCAGTGGATGCAGGTCTGCGATGGAACTTACTTGGCTACCAATGATTTTCATGCATCATAATGTACTATGCTTGGCTTGATACGAGAAGGCAGCCTTCAGAATGTTTAGAATTGTCCTGTTATCTCACTATGGGAAATAATTTAGGAAATAGTAATGCAATCCACGTACTTCCCATTGAAAAGGCAATTCGGAAGAGCAGAAGCCCATGGTAGCATTTTATTGAGAATTAGTCTCTTTTGTTCCCCTTTTCCAGTTGGAAGCTTTGCTTCCCAGTTACAAGTTCACTCAGTTATGAAATAAGAAGCAATTTTTTCAAGTATTTCACAGTTACTAACTTTGAGAACTTTTACTTGACAAAATAAAATGGGATTAGCTGCAATACATGTACTGATAACCATTGAAATACTATTTTTAAGGTGGATTTTTTGTTTTTACTTTAAGTGGGGGTGTATGTTGCTTGTCTTTAACAAGTAATGCTTAAATAATTATACAGATTAAAGAAAGGGAAGAAATGCAAGAGTTAGACTTTGAGTGAACTCAGTCTACTTGGTACAAAGTAGTCCCAGATGTTCTTCCTTAGCTCTGCTTTAAACAATGGAAAATGTCAAATGCTAAGGTCATCTTGCTTAAATAGATTACAGTGAGATCAAATCCAGCATGTTAGTGGCCTTTCTGTAGTTTTCTGTACTTAACTTTAAAATGCATACAGGTACAGGCCAGTATCTTTGCAAAACTTCTCTCTAATGTGGCCAAGTCTCATTCTGAGTGCTGCAACTCTTTGTCTGTTTTCTGTATGCTTCTGGATCAAGCTTGGCATCTTGTACGTTTCTCACCTTGTAGGCTTTCTTCCTTAATGCTACTGTAATAAGATCAGATTATGAACTTACACTTTATTCCTGTAAAGGCTGAATGCATCAACATTTAGCATGTACTTAGTTATGGGTTTTGAATAGTGAAAACTGAGCAAAATTTTAATATGCAAAGGTCTTGTGCAACGGCAGTTTTCAGCCATGGTACCTAAATACCAACTACAGTACTAATGAGCATAACTAGGGACTTTCTTTGTGTGGTAGGCTTTGGACTTAACATGCAATATTGTACTGTTGGTAGCATGCTGTACTGATCCTTTGTTATTGATCTACTTGGAACATCAAAATTGTAGTATTTTCTCCTCTACTAATATGTGATTGAAACTTAAATGAGCCATTTTCCTGAAATATCTGCATGTGAACTGCCCTATAGTGATACTTCAAGCAAATTCTCACTGGTCTATATAAAGCTAAGGTTTTGACAGTCTGACCAGGTAAGAAGCTTGTGAAGGCTGAGATGTATGCTCTTGCAAAGCCTGAGATAGTTACGCAGACATTAATGCTTAGACAAGTACAAAATCAGATTTGTGGTAATGTACAAATGGGGTTACTCCAGCTCAGCATTAGACAGTATAAGGGAACTCTACCTCAGCTTTCATAAATGCTATGTCACACACTGAGTATTTCTTTAATGGCAGATAAAGTGTCATCAGTAGTGGTGCTGGAATCATTCGAACAGTTATTCCACCATACTAAACCAAAGTAACACATTAACCTAGTTCAGTTTACAGGAAGAGTATAATAGGATGTTAGAGGGAAGATACTAAAGCTGGCAAACTTATGGAGGTGTGCTGTAACTTCCAGAGAAAACTAAATCCTTTAGTTCTCTTCTCAGCAAAATAGCCTAGTTGTCTGTGAGTGTTTGAAAAATAGGTATAACATATTCACTCTTCGCATTTACCAGATTTTTCAAAGATGAGTTGACACTTGCATTTTCATACTTAATTATCAGGATCAGAGCTAAACAATGGCATAAGCGTAGAGCTGAATAAATATGTGGAACTATCTGAGCATTAAAAACAAGCTCATTTTTTGACATGCAGATTTGAGTAGTCCATGTCTGTAGTTGCAGAAGAGCATTTCATCAAGGCTCACTAACCCAGGGTGGTAGAGAAAACCTCACTTTGATTTGAAGTATCCAATAATACCACTGAGTTCATAAACTTGTTCAGATGTGCACTTAGTTATGAGAGATTTTAAGATACATAGGATTATCTTTAAACTCATTTCTAAAATGAAGCTATAGAGTGAGTTTGTAAATTAAGTACATTCTCGGTGACTCCTATGTAAATACACTAGTTTAGTGCAATATACGCTTTAAAAGGGAAAATCCCTAAGTGTTAGTAGTAAAGGTACAGAATTCAGTTTCAGGAGGCACTCTCAAGTGAGGAAGAAATTAAGGCACTTATTTGCTGGGGTGTTTAGAGAAGCAAAGAACATCTGGATGTTTTTAATTATATGTACAGCAGAATCTAAAACTTAAACTTTGCAAACTGACCAGTTTTCTAAACTGATTGGTGGCTGTGGGAGGAACCCTGCTGATGAAGTTAACAGTGAGTGCTCTGTCCTGAAGTACAACTAGAGAGTTTTTGCAGTGTCAATAAAGGGAGAGAGGTCTGAGCTTGAGGAAGGATTAAGCTGACAGTTATATGGGCAGCTGAGCCAATCTGATATCTTGCTTGGCAATTCTTTCATGCTTCCAGCTGCAAGGGATCCTATAGTTGTCTAATGGGCTGCTTAGTTTTATGCTGGGTTAGTAAATGTCTTAGTTTCATGACAGTTTTCAGCACAAACCTGTGGGTGGAACATGCTGTGGGAGGGGAGCGATGGCAGAGGTAGGGCAGCTGGCAGTCTTGTGACTTTGCAAACTCGGGAAGCTCTATCTGTTCCCCTCTGCTTTACAGAAAACTTGACTGTATTGGATTCTGCTAATTTGGTTTAGACACAAGACTGAAGTAACAACCAAAGTAGTTTTTTTTTTTGCAAGTCTGTCACTTCTCATGAGTTCTTCAAAATCTTTGGGCTTAATTTGAGCTCATTTTTTTCTATTTCATAATAAAATTCCTTGTAGAATGAGTAATGACAGTAAAGAATTGAAATATTAAACTTCTGCCACTACACTGAAATCTTGTGCTGTAGCTTCAACTTGCGCTAATAAAAATAGTTCAGTTTGTTTTCTTAAGTATAATATTCCAAACTATTTGCTGTAAGTCCTCTATATCTTCTAGAGGTAGAAGGAATTCTATGATCCTGATTGGTCAAAGAGGAATTCGGGTCATTAAGATGTGTTAATTTTTAGGGCTGGTTTTCAATTAAATTATGGGTGTGACTCTAATCTGGACAAATAAAATGTGTTAATGTTAAGGTGCTGGTTTATTACTCTAGTAGTTGCCAATGACTAATGTAAATGAAGTACATGGAGATTCAGCCTAAAGCATACCTGAAGTTATAGCAATGAATTTTATCTCAAACATGTGAGATGCAGGACTTAAAGTTATCCTGACTTGCCCAAAGAGCCTTGGGTTTCTCTTTGACAATTGTCTTCATTCAGCCGGTTACACTAACAGATCTTGAGGAGTGTAGCCATTGGGAGATAAGAATTGGATATTACTGTATTGAGATAGTTTCTATATAAAAGTCCTTGCCTTTTGTGCTCTCGGATTCAGAAACTCAAAACAAGAGGTATAGTCTTGTTTGGGCTATACTTTTTACTCAGGGTTCCAGAAAGCTTCAGTTAGTCTAATGTGTTGTTTGTGCTGTTCTATAATTTCTTCACAGGATTGAGTGGGACAAACTTCTGGAGAATGTGCATTGTTTGATCATAAGTGTGACAAAAACTGACAAGCAGGAAGCTTATGTACTCAGGTAAGCCACTAGCTTATTCTTTTAGTCTCCAGAGGTAAAAAAGTTCAAGCTGTTGTACGGGATCCACTTGGCCAAGAATCCAGTCTTCGTCATGAACAGTGGGATCTTAAACTACAACTTGCAGGGGTCTGTTAATCATAATACTGTCAGGTGTCTATTCAGTAGTGGAAATGTCTTCATAGTTACCAGTGTTTGTCTTTTTTCTTTAACTGAAAGGATTAAGGACAAGGCTGTGGTGTTTCTGTACCTGACCCTTGAATTTTGTCCAGGGATAAATAAGTCTCCCCATTTAAGAGGTTTAGGATTACTTCTGCAGAACAGTGCATGTAAGTGTCACACTTAGATCAGCAAAAACTATCAGTAGATCGGCTGTAACTCCAGATAATGCAATCAAGTGGAACAATTCTTGCAGCTGAACTAAGGACATCTGTAAAACCGTAGCTTTCCTGAAATCTCGGTATTTTTGTGTTGTGCAGCAGTTAGTTGTAAGGACACTGCTGTTGCCATGTGGTTTTGATCTTGCAAAATACTTCCATACTCTTTCTGCATGAACTTTACAGATGCATTGACATTCTCTGTTTTACTTCAGATTACAAAAACTGAAACTTTTGTACTTTGAAAGACTGCCTTGAAGGCAAGGTTGGGCTAAGAGCAAGCTAGTCAAAAACCCTGCTGAAGTCTTGTTTCTGCAAGCTTCATATATTTAAAAGAGAATTCTGAAAATAATGTAACTGGTTACAACTGTATCCTGGATGAAATATAATATTTAGTTTGAATTCTGAAACAGCATTCCAAACTGGGTTAGTGTTTTAAGCTAGACTTATTCCCATTGTTCTGTTACTTGGTGAGAGGATAGTTAGTTACACGTGTTTAAGTGTTCTGGATGTAGTATCAATGCTAATCTCCAGTTGGACTGTAGTTAAATATCTGACTTACAGGAATTAACTATACATAAACTGTATCTTATGCATAAGGTGTCTCATATAGCTATGCCAGTACTGTCATTATGAGACTCCTGTTTCTGTGGACAGGTGCTAATTTATCACTTCGCAGTAGTCAGTTTTCCTAGAAGATGCAGCCAGGCAATTTATGAAATTCTTTTAAGGCTTTTGCCTTTTTTGAGTTGACTTTCTCATAGGCTTTATTTCATCCAAGAAAGTCAGATTTCAAGTTTGACTCTGTTCTGTGTCTGGGCTAAGAAAATAAATTACACATTTAGGTTGTGTACTCACTTGCAGTAGGTACTTGTTTTGGGAAATCATAACAGCTCTCAAATATTAGCTAAAAATCTATTGGTTTGATCCATTTGCCAAGCATGTTTATGTACCATATACTGTACGTTCACTTACAGTAATGCATTTGGTTGGGATAAGAACCAAGATCTAACCATTCTCTCTTGGCTTGTTTAATATAGTGCACTTAATATATTTTTAACATACCTTTTTATTTTTTACAGTGAGAGTAGCATGTTTGTCTCCAAGAGACGTTTCATTTTGAAGACGTGTGGTACCACCCTCTTACTGCAAGCACTGGTTCCCCTGTTGGAGCTTGCTAGGGAGTACAGTGGGTTTGACTCAATTCAGGTAAGGTGCCAGAAATCGCTGCATCTTCTTAGAATGTACAAAAAGCTTTTCACTAATATTTCAAGTTCACAGATTTTATTAAATATTCTGAAACTTCCTTTGCCATTTCTGTATGCTTCCCAGAGTGGGAAGATTATAATAGTGCTTGGTCTGCTGTAGGATTTAGCTTTCTATTTGCCTCTTAAAGGCTGCTAACTTACAAATGCTGTTGTGCTGAGTTAAGGTTACTTAAGGGTGAAAGAATTCCATGTCCGTGTTGTCGGTGCTAAAGTCACTGATGTTTTCTTGTGGGAAACAAATTTGGAAATAAGCAGTCTCCTGTAGCTTATAAATTAAGGAATTACCATATGCCTCTGCAATGGAAATACAACAGCTAGCAGTGTTTGGACAATGAAAGCTTAGGTCCTGTGAAAGCTGATACTAAATGCTTGCATTTTGCTAGATTTTTAGATTCAAGGTAGACACCTGTATGCAATATCTAAGATGAACTGTTATTTTTCCAGAGCTTCTTTTATTCACGTAAGAATTTCATGAAGCCTTCCCACCAGGAGTACCCACATAGGAATTTCCAGGAAGAAGTAGAGTTTCTTAATGAAATTTTCCCAAGTAAGTTCATTAACCTTCAGCAAAGTTGCACAGCTTGTGTCAAGTGTTGGTCTGAAGTGAGAAGTGATAAATAATACAATACATAGAGGCTGCCAGGCCATTCATTCACCAGTCCTTGCAGTTCTGTAGCCAGCACAAGCTTCAGCTGCATAAAAATCCAAAGTTATAAATACTTATTTTCTGAATTTCTTACACTAACTTGCCAAGATCAAAATTTAAATCGTACTAAGCTTAATATGTTGTCTTCACTGAGGTCACCTTCAGGCTTTCGAATGGAGCAGTAAGTCAGTCTGCAGAATCCAGCTCTCACTAACCCTAAAAGCCTCATTAAAAAGGTAGAATAGTAATTCAAGGTAATTAGTACACTGAAAAAAAAAAAAACTTTTTTCAGAAAAGTTGCTGCTCTAAAGAATAAATTCAAACATTTATTAAAAATCTGAAACCTACAAGAATAACCTTGAATTTCAACTACGGGCAGAAAAGTTTTTGAAGGAACATGGAAGCTGTTGTACTTATCTGAGTTATTTCAGAAAATGCTAATCGTAAATTCGTTAAATAGATTCTTAAGAAGGCTGGGGTTCTGTCTGTGCGTAGCTAGAGAGCTGTAATCTGAATTTCCTGCTGGTAGGCTCTGTACTGGGGTGTCCAGACTACCTTCTGAGGGAGCCTGTTTTACTGATTATTGGCTTTCCATTCCTGAAGCTAAATGCCTGTTTATTTGATACAGATGCTGACTCTATCAGTGGTCTGTGAAAGACTTCCACTATATTTAAAATATGAAATGAAGCTCATCTTTTACATACAGTATCAGCTGTGGTATATTAACTGGAAACTTTTTTTTCTTGTCAGATGGAGCAGCTTATTGCATGGGGCGTATGAATTCTGATTGCTGGTATGTATGTGAAGACTTTGAAATCTTTGGGGCTTACAGTAGAACTTAACTTGGTGCTTCTAATATTTATTACATAAGTGATTTGTATTTTTTTCTAGGTACCTGTACACCCTGGATTTCCCAGAGAGTCGGATATCCAATCAGCCTGATCAGACACTGGAAATTCTGATGAGTGAGCTTGACCCAGTAGTTATGGACCAGTTCTACATGAAAGATGGTGTTACTGCAAATGATGTCACTCGTGTATGTTTGCTCAAAAACAAAGCTTTTTGGGGAATGGTGGAAATTGGGCAACAAAATGCTTCACTTGCTATTTAATATGGCATTTATTTTTTGGTAGGAAAGATCTCATAGAAAATGTCAGGTTAATGTTTTGAGATGAAATGGATTTAACTCCCTAATAACATTTTGGGAATATAACTTCATATTTTCAATACCCCCGCTTTAGTCTATTGAAAGGAGCAATTTGCAGCGCTTCAGGTGATCAGAAGCTTATCCTCCGACAAATGGAAGAATAGGAATAAAACCACAATTGAGTAACCTCCACTGAAGGATGGAGGTTATGAGGAATAAGGCTTAGACTGAAGATAATGAATGCCAAGAGAATCGAGGTGTCAAAATTAAATCATAGAGCCCTTTGGGGGAGGTGGGGAGGAGGATTTAAGGTTTAACCATAACTTGATGGTTTTGCCTCCTTTTCCCCTTTTTCCAAATGGGAAAGTCCTATGACATGAAGAGGTTTCTCTGACAAGTGCATTGACTTCATCTGGTTTTCCCTCTTAGGCTTTGATTCTCATACTGTATTTGCTACTGAGATTTGGCTGTAGCTCAAGTATTGTGTGGGAGATCAAAGCGCCTGGGATTGCACTTCATTCTAGGGTTTAAAGAAGTACATTCTCGCTCTGGAGTAAGTGTGCATGGCTTTCACTTTGTAGATACTGGTTGAACAGGAGCTCCATTTCCCATTTTAGTTGCAGGATTGGTTACGTATTAGAGTTCTAAGCTGTTCCCTTGTCTTGGAGGTGTGCAGCTTGGTTCTGTAAGAGGCAAAGGATCTGATAACTCGTGTGCAACTTGGCACTCCGTCACTTGGTAAGTGACAGGATGGCAAAGCAAGTTCATCTACAGTGGTACAAATTACCAAACTGACTTGTTACTGGGAAAATTCTGGTGTCCTGTCCTCTAAATTGGTGTTCATTCTGCCTTTGAGGTAAATCTGAACAAGTTTAAGGATAAACTGAGTGATGTAATCTTAACTTTTGTTTCAGATGAGTGGAATTCGTGACCTGATACCAGGTTCTGTTATTGATGCTACAATGTTCAATCCTTGTGGGTATTCAATGAATGGGATGAAATCGGATGTAAGTTTTACACTTATTGATCATTAATATCAATATAAATGTTAATTATTTGGCAGTAATAATATTTTATTTTTTCAGGGAACTTACTGGACTATTCACATCACTCCAGAACCAGAGTTTTCTTATGTTAGTTTTGAAACAAACATAAGTCAGACCTCTTATGATGACCTGATTAGAAAAGTTGTAGAGGTTTTCAAGCCAGGAAAATTTGTGACAACCCTCTTTGTTAATCAGGTGAGTTTTCTTGACTTACCTTGTCAGTTCCTGAAATGCATATAGACAGAAACAAAGCAAGGCTAGAGATCTTTTTACTGGGGCATTAGTAGTTTCCAGTGTGTCTCTATATTTGTATGGTAGTTTCTTTGGAAAGCATGCACTGAATCTGATCTCCAGGAAACTTAAGGAACACTAAGATAAGGCAGCCTGATCTCAATATTTAGTCTAATGACTTCCTATGCAGTTCTGTGTAGGCATAATTTCTGCTTTGGCATTTTTCTGGATGTGGCTGCAGCTGTTGGTTGTACAAGTGCTGCTGGTGATGCTGCCGGCTGTTCACTGATAGAAAAGCAGTACTGTACACAGGGAGCAGAGTCGCTGCTTGGGGTTAAAGCTTCCTGCAGCACTGCCGGGCACAGGTTTGAGGCACATTAGTAACAGTACCACAAGAACCATAGATAAAATACATATTGTGCTAGTCCGTCTTTAAATGCTGAGTTTAAAAATAACTTTCCCTCTTTTGTTTTCTAGAGCTCTAAATGTCGTACAGTGTTTTCTTCTGCCCAGAAGATTGAAGGGTTTAAACGTCTTGATCACCAGATTGCCCAATTCAGTGATTATAACTTTGTTTTTACCAGTTTTACAAAGAATCGCCAGCAACAGCACAGTTGATTAAGAATGAAGAAAAAGCGCAAAAAGAAATCCCATATAGAAGGTGGTGGTTGCTTTCTAGTTAATGATTCAGGGGGCCATGCTTTCCACTCCCACCACCTTGTAGTTGTGGAAAGCCCTAGGTGTAATCATAGTATAACCATTTTGAATTGTATGCATTATTATATCAAGGAGTTAGATATCTTGCATGAATGCTCTCTTCTGTGTTTAGGTACTCTATGCCACTCTTGCTGTGAAATTGAAGTGCATGTAGAAAAATCTTACTGTATGAAACTTTACAACACTTGTAAAAATGATTCAGGTAGAATTACACACAGTATAGTTTTTCTCCAGGTATCACCAAAAATTCCCCACAGACAAGGCTTTCGTCCTCATTAGACGTTAGCCTCAACCTACTCATTGGGGACAGTTCTTTGTTAAATTGACACTTTTTTTCATCTATGTTGTGACTTCAGTCTAAAACTGTTTTTGACAAACTTTTATGATTTCTAATGAAACTGATTCCTAATTAACACTTCCATGTTTGGAGAAAGTTCTTAAAACAGTTACAAATTGTTTTGCTACTACAGGTGATGGTTGATTTATTTTTTAAATCAGACTGACTTTCATGCTCTCCTCAAGCTTATAGGAATTTGCTCAGCTATACCGTAGCACTGGGCTAATGCATTGGTCTTTCACCTCTAGAAACTTGGATATAGGTACTAATGCAGGTTAAATTTCATCTTACTTTAATGCTCGTTTATCTGTCCACATCCCCAAGCTGTCACACTGCTACACAATGGCAGAATTTGAAGAAGGTCCCAGACTTGATAGGGGAAGAGCTGAGTCAGGATGCACTTGGTGCTTTGGCATAGTTGTGTGACAGCTTTGCAAAGTGCAAGCTTATATTGGCACCAGACATTTTCTTTCCTAATCACCAATTATGTCAGACTAAGAAGAGCTGGTGCTCTTGAGCACTGGCAGGTAGATTTAGTGAAGGAGTGGAATTTGCCAGGCTGGGTGTGTTGATTGGTTTGGATTATTCTTGGTAAAACCTGTGACCTACCACTTCTAACTGTAAAGAGTGCTTCTAAACTGGTCCAGTGTCACTTCATTTTGTTGTTCCAAGCAAAGCTAATGCCTCTATCTTGTGACAGTCCTGTGACATTGTTGTGCATGTGACTTACGTTGTATTTGAGTGTTGTGACTTCATCTGTTTTTTCTTCCTAATTACTAAGGTGGTTCCTCTTACTGTGACTCGAGGGCATTAAGTGAAGGCATAGAACAAGAGCTGTCTGGGACACCTGGACAGAAGTGAAGTAGAATGCTATTCATAGAGCATGAATAAGTGTGTAATTCAAAGTCACTTTAATGGGTTTTGACTAAAATGCAGGCTTTAAAGAGCTGGCACACTTTCAGCTATGTTTGGAAATGCTGGGATTTTAACAGCTCTGAGACCAGCACGTTAACCATGAAATTGAGGTGGGTTTTTTTTTGGTTTTCCCCCCTCTTGTCCTCGCAATGTTTTGACTCTTTCTGGTTTGACGCAATGGTTTTTTGTTCCTTCTGTATTTATATATGAAGCACTTTTTCAGTGCTTCTAAACTAAAGTCTGCTTGGTTAGAAATCAAGTGGTTGGAACATTTTGAATTTTTTTATTTTAAGCATATTGTTGAAGTTCTTTACCAATGTTACCAATTACTTGCTGTAAATGGCACTAATGCTTTTTGGTGTTAATATTGAGGACCAATACTTCAGTGGGTTTTTTTTTTGTTAAAGTTGTCCCAACTGACCTGACATTTGTTGGCTTGAGGTCCTTTAAGTAGACCGAAGATCCCCTTTCAAGTAATACCAAAATACACATTTTACAAATAGAAGCATAAGCCTCGGCTATAAAAATGAAAGCTGTTGAAAGGATTATTGAACTATCTAGGGTGATCAGGATGGGGGGAGTATGGTGTTTATAATTTCTGTGGTGTTAGACTTTGATCATTTAAAAATATCTGTACCACAACTTAATGCTTCAATAAAAGTTCGCTTAAATTGTTTGTAGTGATGCCGTGATTCTACCCTTCATACTTTTCATGGTTTTTTGGTACCAAATGGTTTCATTTTAAAACAGATTTGTGTTTCTTCTCCTGAATTGCTTCAAATTTATTTTGCTTTAGTAGGGAATGCATCTCAACTGTTAATGTGTTGGTAGTTTAAAATGAGACAGCATGTCAAAGGGAGCCAAATGAAAATGTTACGGTGTTCCTGAGGCTAAAAATGTTTGTTGAAATGAACACATAGAAATTTGAGATTTGCTGTCTTCCCCCAACCTGTATTTTTCCCTTGGCATTAAATATTTAAAATATTCCTCTGAATTAAGACAACTCCTGCTTCTGCTGGTCTTAAGTAACAGAGCTCTGGCATACATTTATGGTGCTTGAGCTTAGACTGACTTTGAGAATTCAAGTCAAAGTGAGTCTCGAGATAAAGTGGGCATGTACCTCATCTGGATGGTAAACTAGACCAGAAGCTGGTGGCTGGGAATGGCAGTCCTAAGCAGATGCAACCAACTTGAACTGAAGGCTCCATGATTCCATGTGATGAGTCCTACAGGAATAGCAGCTGCAGTTTAACCATACCTGCAAGCTCTTAACAGTGCTGATATCCCCCCATGTCACCTAAGTAGGGAAAACTTGTTTTAGTGTTGAAGGCCTAATACCTTTAAATTGTTCATTAGGCACCTAGAACCTAATTTGTGATACTAGATTTCTCTAATTGTGCTTTGGAATATTAAATAGTAACTTCTACTTATTTCAAGTATTTAACACAGTTGAAAATGCCTAATTAACTCTTCTATGAAAAGAAATTCCAGCTTACAGCATCAAGTGATCCTGTCTAACAGTCTCAACTATGACAAGTCAGCAGTAACCAACCTCTGAAGAACTGTTTTCTAGACTGAACTCCACAAAACTGAAAATTCATTTTAGTGTTTCTCTATTTTAACTGACTTTGCCTGAAAATTGCAGATTTCCTGTAAAATTACTTGTCATCTTCATGTTTCACAGTGGGAGTGTTCTTAAATAATAATACTTTACACTGTCTCTCTCTTGTAAATGGTGCTGACAATGGATATGAGAACATGGTATCTGCAGAATTCTGTTAGAGCAACGCGAATGCCAAGTTTGCTGAAGTCATTGGCTGTGTTAGATTTCTGTGAATAAATCAATGGAATAACCACTGTAAAGGGGTGGGACGGGCTTTATGTAGATCTCCTACTGTCAGATGAATGCCATCCAGTCTTGTGGGTGTTTGAGGTCCAGCTTGATGCCACCTGTAGTATAGGGAGCATATCTTACTCCACAAACTTTACTACAATAACAATCACAGAATGATACAGGGTTGAAAGGGATCTCTGGAGATCATCTAGTCCAACTCCTCTGCCAGAGGAGGTTCACCTAGAGCAGGTTGCACAGGAATGTGTCCAAACCGTGTGCTTTGGGAGGAGACAATCTCAGTGAAGACTGAAGTTCAGGAGAAGGCACCAAGTATATCAGGGTTTGGTTTTTTTTCTGGCGTTAGGTCACCTGCTTGATTCGACAGTTCTAAAACTGAACTTGCCCATTTGTGTGCCCAGGGACTGCTTTGTATTTCCCCTTGGTAGCCTCTTCTGTTTCTTGAGGACTTTGTGCATTTGAGCTCAGAAGTAATGAGTGCTGGGGTCACAATGTCCCAAGAAAAGGAAGAGATGAGCTTCAAAGCTAATAGAAGCAATTGAAAATCTGAAAAATGAAGATAATACTGGTTCTTGCAAAGCTGGAGGGTCTCATCTGCTGTGTGGGGGCAGAGAAGGATAGGCAGGCTGCAGGTAGTAGGACAGTCCAGGCAAGAGGACAAGGCAGTTCAGTCTGTCTGGGCAACCCAATGTAGTTTCAAACCAGGGTGGAAATAGAGCTGTTGGCACCAATGCTGCTATTGAGCCATTTGAATAGGCATTAAAAGCCACCAGACTTCAGTCCTAGGCCTCCACTGTCATATGTTGATGCTAAAAAAGATGAGTTTGCTCTGGTATTGGGATCCAAGTGATGGATAACTCTAGGAACAGGTATTGGCTGTCAGTCTGGCTGCTGCTTTGATGGTGCAGGATTATGTGTTGACAGAGAAATGCTGAAGTTTCCCTAGTGATAGTCCTCAAAGCAATGCCACCAGTACCTAAAGGCACAAGGCTTGGAAGCAATGCTGAGGATATGCTCCAGAAGTATGGAGTTCTCCCAAGCTCTAGTGCCAAAACGATATTAGAGGTGGAAAAAATTGCTTCCAAACAAATTATGTGTAATCTGAAGCCTGTTAAAAGTGTTAAAGCAGAGCCTGTGGCCAAAGCCTAGAAGGAACAGGACAGTTCTTGTGTGACCACAGTAATTACAATTCAGTACGAAAGTTAATGAACAACTGAGGAACTCAGCTGGATGGAGCTGAGCAAGCAGGATTCGGTGTAAAGGAATGCAGAGAATCACCTGCATGTTCTTAAATACTCTCAACTTAAAAAATACTCCAATTTGAATTGCTTTCACAGCCACATTGTGGACGTACCTACAGACAAGCACTTGGAAGAGAACACTGTCATTAGAAACCACTGAGACAGGCATTTCCCGGTGGTTTGTTCCATTTGACTTTCAATTACATGTTTAACTTCAGGTTAAGTTACACTTTTTCATCCTGTGGAATTGCTGGTGGTGTAGCCCATGGGCCATTCTGCACATGGCTTTACAGTTCAGGCTCTTGTTTGGAGGAGATTGGATTAGGGTAAAAATTACTTATATTTGCTGTTATACTTCATACCCACAATGCTCAATTTTCTTCTGTTTCTTGTTATAGAATATATATGTGTGTGTGTGTACATGTATCTATAGTACCAGAACTGCTGTTACATTTAAATTTTAAAAAAGTTAAGCAGGCCCTAGAGAGCCTTGCTTCTGCAGCTGCCTGAGAGCCAGATCTTAATACAAATTTTACATTCTCTGTAACAAGCTTAGTTCTGCCTTTGGCAACTCCTGTAAATTTTAAATATATGTGTACAAGTATAATATGTAAAGTCACATTTAGGAGCAAATTCAGACACATGAATACAATAATCTCAGCATTTTTCATTCCTGGGTTAGCCAGAACATGAAACCATGTTTTTTGCTATTGTAGTTCCTAGCGTGCGTGCTTTGCCTAAGCCCTAACTTTAAATTATGTAATTTAAAGCATTCGTGTTATTTTGCCCACTTACTTTTTTCTAGATGATACTGATCTTCTCAGTCTATTGCTCTAAATTTGTCCTAAAATACTAAGATTTCAAAATAGCATGCAAGCCACCTGCCCATCTGAAGACGTGCGCTGAAACTACTGCTTTTGAAGTCTGGAAGGAGTAAGAGTGCCAGGGCAAGGTCCCAGTGCTCAAACCAACCCAGAAAACATCCATTTAGCCCTGAGAGAAATCAAATTGGATCGGATCCTTAGTGACCTTCCCAGACACGCTACGTACGGAGCAGCGTGTTCTGTGACTGATACTCATTCATTTAGCAGCTCACAGGCTTCTACAGTCTTAAATGCAACCCAAGATATAAAAAGTGCAAATTTTTCTTCCTCTCCTCCTTCCCTGCCATCCACTGAATTTTATTTTGCTTGCTCTTAAAGACAGACTTGCAGAAACTTAATTTAATTGCAATAAACAGGAGCCCACGTACAACTATCAGATTATTTCCAATATGCAATCTAATACTGGCTGACTTGCAATTATGTTTAATTTTTCATTTCTTTAGCAACATTTGAAGATTTACATACGTGGAAAACAAAAAAAAATAATGATTTATGATTTGCAAAGTATTTGACCTCAGCCTAAATTAGAAATACGCTTTTCAAAATATTCCTGCACAACCTTTTTCAAACAGTTGAATTTAGAGTCTTAAGTAGCTCAGAGTACTCTATGAAATCATCCACTCATTTAACTCTCAACTTATACTGCTATTGATTAAAGGGGAAGGGTTGGGGCACTGAGCTGTGAACTGTAATGAATATTTACTCTTGTAAATTCAATCCCAGGGAACTCAATGGAATGACTTATATGGAAGCATGTTCCGTAATGGAATTGTAACTCAGTGCCACAGCCCTCAAGAACATCTTTCAAATTTCACATTGATATGAAAAATAAGGGTGCAGCCTAAGTAAAAGGATCCTTAGCACCTATTATTCAGAAATGCAAGGGGACTTTATAATGAACTTCCCTAAAAATAAACACAGCTTTTTGAGAATGAATAAACCGATAGTGTTACTGTTAAATCTATTTGGCCACTTAAATGTCTATTGAGCCACTAACACAACTAAGTTACAGTTACACAGACTGCACAGCTGTTATGCAATTACATATTATATCATCTTTCTGAGAACACTCTTTGGTTATAACGCAATTGTGTTCTTATTTTACAATTAAAAGGAAATTATTGTGCAAATGGATCACTATAGGATCGCTGCTTTATAACTGCAGATCTGTTGATATGTGCCTGTGCATCAGTAAGGTGCAAAATTCTGGTTTGAGTTTGTAAAGTAGCCATGGAAGTGGAAGTTCTGACTCCACTGGTTTAATTCCCATCTGTTAAATTTCATTGTCTTGCTTCCTGGGCAAAAGTAAGGCTTTGGTACTTGTTTTACACTCCTAAAAATGTTGCACCAACAAAGCTATAAAAAGACAAGAGAAAACCACCATAGGATTGAGCAGAGCTGTTAGTCGCAGTGACAGGGCTAAACTCCATCCTCATTTCTGCGTGCAATCCTACTGTGGACAGGAGTGACACACACGTAACAGAACAAGACAAAATGTTCCAAGATTGATTTTCTTGCTCATAAACTTAGATCAATATGGTACCTCTTCGTCACCAGCTTCTTCCAGTAGAGGCACTGGCCTCTGTGCCTGCCAGAGGTTATTTTAAAGAATAAAAAGAGGTTATTTTAAAGAATAAAAAGAGGTTATTTTAAAGAATGTCACCATGTGACAGCTCCATCAACCACTGTATCCTTACAGCCATCTCCAGTCTCTAAATTTGGACTTCTTTCCTTGAAATAGGAAATTACTGTGTATCTGTCAGTTTCATTAGACTCATCTTTAACAGCAAATTATCTTAAAGGTTAGAAAATGTTTAGCCAAATACAAGGTCAGATGTCCAATTACAAAGTTAGAAACCAGGCTATAAAAAAAGGTAGATAAAACTACACTATACTTAACGACAATATTCCTTCTTAGCTGCTCTGGTACGCTGCACGCAGGGTCCCAAACAGCCTGGACAGCAGTAACACACATTTCCACACTATTTCAGCACAAAACATAAAAATAACTGGAGGGCTGATGCCCTTGAGGGCTATTCTGTAACGGCAACCCCCCTCCAAACTCGCTCTCCTCTCTTTGTTAAAGATGTCTCTCTCCTGTTTTATTTCATGATGCTGTTCTGAAGCAAAGATAGTGCTGCTGCATTATCTGAGAGGAGAGGGAAGAATGGGGTTTTATCCAGTTATTAAAGCATTTCCAATACTGTTACAATATCCTGCAAGGCACATATCATAAGGAGTACTCATTGTATGTTCATTTGATTGGACTTAGAGATTTGTGTTTTTTATATTCTGTGTATTGCCTAAACCCACATCATTAGCTAGGTTATAGATAGGATGCTCTGTCCAAGCCATCTCTCTCATAGCCCAGATTTGCCAGTTTTCAGGATTCTTACAGACGTGTTTTACAGACATATCCAGATAGTGCAGAAGTTAGTGATTTTTTTCTTATTTGAAGATCTAACATTCTATATTTTCTAATTTTCCTATTTTATTTAGACCGAAAATCTGATATAAACCAAAAAAGTGTTGATAGAGTTGCTGATTTAAATAAAGACCTAATTTATTTGTTCCCCCAAACTGTTGTGAAATATAAACTGGGGGGAACCTAAACAAACAGAAAAGTAAGATAAAGAAAATAACTCATTCCTGTTACAGAAGGTATATTGTACCTAGTGTGCTGCAGTGAAAGCCGGGATATATAAGACCAAGACAAAAGCTACAAAGACCTCAGGGTGTAATTGGTGAAGCTTCAGTACCTACAACTGAAGGATACTGAGCATGAAGCCGATGGGAAAACAGTAAAGCAAACAAACAGCCACTGTTGTATTTGTCTGTACTCTTCTATGATTAATATTGGTTTTAATGTTAGTATTTAATTTGCTTTGCTGGGCTTTCACTGTTTTTAGGC
>JAOXNO010000024.1:72929147-72962677 GCA_028565335.1 Limnodromus scolopaceus | reverse complement strand
CTGTACTCTTCTATGATTAATATTGGTTTTAATGTTAGTATTTAATTTGCTTTGCTGGGCTTTCACTGTTTTTAGGCTTTGTAAAAAGTTTATTTGCAGCTGTACTCTGTTGTTAAGTCCCATGACATGGAAAAGCTGAACAATTTATATTTGTGCCTTTCAACTCTTGCATTTAGTGTGCTGCTACATAACAGGAAGATGTCTTTTCTGATTACCTGCTCTTTTAACATTGTAATCTCCTAAATACTTCATTCCTGAAATATTTGAACTATGCAGACCACCCAGAAGGGCTGAGAGGCAAGAAGTTACAAACCAGTGATTTTCTCTTCAGCTCCTCATGTTACTATGTCAAGCAGTAGGTAAGAAATGAAGCAGCTACTGGAAAAAACTGAAAAAAATCTGTTTCTCGTTTTCATAAAGAAAATACTAGAGACACACAGAAATCACATATTTAAACCAACTTTCACAAAACTGTCCTAACTCCTTTTTAAAGAACTGTAATCCTAGTTATTCTTACTAAATTTGGACAACTGCTATCTCATTGAGCCACTTCTCAGTTTCTTACGATAATAAAGCTTGACTATAGGATTTTAGTGTAAAAGCTGACCTATAGATTACATTTGTTTCCTGATCTTACAGATCTCAATCACACAAAGGCAGGAGAGCACTTCATCTTATATAACATAAATATACTTCTTCATATGCTAGAGAAACATGCTAGTACTATTTTTAAGCAACCATTGCTTGTCCAGACCAAGAGTTTGCAAAATATGTCATTGTCTGAAATAAACACATACATGAACCTGTTCAGAAATCTGGAGGGTGTAAGTGGAGGGTACTGCTTGGTATGATTCTGTATGTATTTATGTGTGTGCTTGTTAGAGAGAAGAACTAACAAACACAGGAATATATACAGAAGTAATGGAGAGCCAGTCACAGGAGGGCTAAGGATATGTCCTTAGCTAAGGATATAAAGAAAAGCATATTGATAAAACTATTAGGTTGAGTGCTAATTGAAAAAGAGCAGAAGCTCTGAGCAAGGTAGGTCTCTGCTTGATTCCTTCTGTGTTCAGAGAAGCAGGATTCTGCATACAGGTTTTTGTAGTAGTGTATATAAAACCCATGGGCAATTAAAAAGATTTGGGAAAAAGGAGAATTAAATCACAAAAAAAAAGACAGTTAAAGAAACAGTCAGTCAGTCCATACTGAATCTCTCTGTTTTTTCAGTTTATGTGATGGTGTGTCAAGAAATGAACATAATCTCTGTATTCCACATGAAATATGTATTTTTGATACAAAATAAATATATATCTATCTGTATATATTTTTATATAAATATATAAATAATAAACAAACACATAATATAAACAATTCTAGAATACCGTTGTTGTAAGAGTTCCTCAAGGTTTTGTTTTTTTTTTTTTATTTTGGAATCCTTAATTTTCAAGACTGTTCAAAACTCTTAAGGCACTTTTAAAATTATTTTGATGACTCTATCTGCAAATCTATCCAAATTGCCCTCTAGCAATGAAGCCTGAGTGCTGAGACAGAGTGATGTGAACTTTGTGTTATTCCAGGAACCGTATGTTCTGTACAATTTCTTAATGGACTGCTATCCTGCAGAAAGATATGTTTTTATGCATCCTGGGATGGAATGAGAAGTTAGGCCTTTTTGCAGATGCTGGATCATTTCTTGCACCACCACAGGGACCCTACAGGGATCTGAAGAACAGTTGCTCGTATACTGATGCGAATACAAATATGATGTGCATCTCCTCCTTAAAGAATACACTGAGTGCAGCCAAGCCACTGAGGAACAACACAGCACAACGCATAGGCACAAGCTTTCATACAGTCCAAAAGTGACATGCAGGATTTTATTGTAGTGATAAGCATCCTGAAATACAATTAAATCTGACATAATCTGGAAACACCCAGGAAAACAGACAAATGGGAATGAAAAACAACCTATAGGTCTTCATTTTGAAACTTGGACTTCTAGTGACTTTGTAGGGCTCCCTGCAGGAGCGGAAGTCCTTACTCTTTTCACAATCTTATAAACCAGTTATACAGTATGGACATAAGGATATTCTACTTCACTTGACAGAAGCACTGGTGGTAGAATGTTAGAAAAGGTGGCAACGTGCAGAGGCTGAATGAAATAACCCTTCATTAGTAATCATCCTGCCTCCCCAACAGAATGAGGAATCTTTTGATAAGACAATCTCAAGGCTACATAAGAATAAACATATGTATCCCAAATTAGGTCAAGAGATCTGAACTACTTGCCCTCTTCTGAATAACCAAAACGACACTGATTAAAGTCACCAGCCTAAAGATGTAAAGGTTGACTCTTTTTTGAAGTTTTTTTGCTGTCTCCTGCAGGGAGACAGCTCATCACAGTATCTCTTGTTTCAGTGCTGTACTATGATTAATTTTGTAGTTTCTAAAATTCTTGAGAACACTTCCTGAAAAAAATTTGGGGAATTCCAGAGAAGCAGCAAAGCCAACTAAATGAATCACTTACTGCTGGTCACTGTGTGTATCTGCTAATACAGGAAGAAGAGCTGATTGGAACAGCATAGAAGAAGGCAAGAGAGAAAATTATTTGTTGCTTCTAGTCACAAATTCAGGCTGTTTTGCTAATTCTGGGCTGATTAGAGAAACTGAAGTAAAAGAGAATGTTGGCAGCGACCACTGTTCTTGCTAGCAGTGCTAGAACTGGCCATTCTGTAGCTCTTGCCAAACACAGAATCCCTTGCCCAGGCCAGCCCAAAGCTGGACTGGTATCAGCAAAATCTTTCCATCTGGATTGCTCCCAAAATGAAGATGACAGAAGGGTATTTGTAATGCTTGTAATGCTTTGCCTTGCCTTTTCTGGTTTCCAAAACAGCGATGGCTGAATAAGCTTAAAGAAACTGAGATGGTGCCAGTTACACATCATTATGTGTTTTAACACACTGAATATAAGGGAGAGAAAGTCTAAGGTGTTACCCTGTAGCTTCTACATTGGGAAAAACTCTTCTGCTTCCAAGTGGCTGGGCATGCTTTCATGCATGGTAGAAGTAGACTATATTATAGAACTATTACTTAAAGACAGAAGGTCTCGGGGTTTGCCATAATATCTTTTAAAAAACTGTCACCTTAAAAAATAAAGTATTTTGGTATCTTAAAATTCATATCTGGTGTGGGTTTTTTTCATAAGAACATATGTATCTAAATGCCAACATAAACTTCTATTTGTTAAAACAGTAATCTCTTACTTCTTTGCAGGGGAATCCTGAGCCTGTGATATATAATAATGATGGACCTTATGGGTAAGATGTTCAAGTCTGACACTTGGAATGTCATGTTCAATCCTTCAGGGAAGATAAAGCAATAATATCAGATCAAAACACAGATATGACAGTTTAAACTTATAGGCATCTCCTCTCATCTTCTATAATTCTGTTGCTCAATTATAGTGTGAAGACCCTGGCAGATAAAGCAGTACTTAATAGCAATCTTTTTTTAAAACCTCACGTAACACATGTTCAGATGAATGTACTTCAGCATCAGTCACCATTTAATGAATGATATTTTATTCAGTATAAACTACTCAGAATGCAAGAACAGTAATAAAGCTACAAAATTAGTTAAAAAAGAAAGTATTAGAAGCTCACCCACTGGAAACCTAATACAAATACAACACATGCTTGTAAGAACAGAAATAGGAAAAGAAAGTCCTCAATTAATTATATGTAGAGAGTATAATATATGTGTGTTTCTGCTGACTGTAAAAGATGATCTTGAGTGTAAACAATATGTCTTCAGAATCGCCAAGAGAGCAAACAAAGAGAGCTAGAAAGGCCAAGGCCAACAGAATTCAATATCCTCCATTTTTATTATAGACCTGAATAGAGTGGCTCAAGTCCATCCACCATTCAGAAATCCACAAGAGAAGGTATAAATTCTTCTCAGAGCAGATCTCTACAGCAAGAAAAAAAATCAAATCAGCAGGCATTTTCAGGCAGCTAATAACTCCCTCCAGAGCTGCCTGGGTCCAATTTGGAATCTGCACTAATGGTATCCCCCTCTCTCAACTGCTTTCTGGGAAAAAAAACAGCTACGCTTCCCTGCAAATGTAAGTAACAAAGGATGGTAAGGTCTTTAAGCCTTAAGGCTAAAAGATCTTTCGTTTTTAAAAAGATTGTTCATCTGCTTTTCTAAGGGCGGGGAAAATTCTTTGCAATCACTCTTTTTGAAAAAGAATCTGCTCTGGTATAGTTTAGAAATCAAAAGTGTACATTCCTAAATATTGAAAATATCATGAGTTTATCGTAAACTAAAGGAGGCAATTGTCAGCATTGAATTTTATTTTTTTTAAATAAAAGGCAAAAATCTCATTGACATATAGAGAAATTCTCTCAAGCTTCATCTTCCTGACCTACACTTCTGACTAGCTTACAAACAGACACAGTCATGGTTTTGCTCTATTCACGATTTGAGCCAGCTGGACATAAGACCAGCTTCTTTCCAGAAATCATGTGGCCACATTAGCACAGTTCTGAGCCCAAGCTAATATATCCTGCCTCGCAGCCAGCCTTATTAACTCAGGCTCAGCAATACACGAATCGCAGCCACACAGCTGCTACACCGGAGCTGGCTCCCAGCTGGCTGGTTCAGGACACAGGCAGAGCGAACGTGTCACTGTCCGCACCCATCCATCTAGATATACCCTCAAACGACCCTAGGCATTGTGTGCTGCAACAAAAGCTGTTTTTAAGAATTGGTTCCCCAAATAATTGTACTTTAATTACATAATGCAAACCATATTGGAAACGAAGCAACAAGATCTTACAGGATATGGTAGTGTGAGTTTGTGTCAACGTAGCCCCAACAGTGTGGCACCTGTCTATGAACAAACTTAAACTGAACAGATCCATTAACTTGCTTTATTTTCAACCTTTTCATTATTATTGAAAATAGATAAAAAAATTTACATCTTGTCCTGTAGATGGAAAATGTAGCAGGAAATCGATACTCTATAGAATGCTTCTACATTGCTATCTAATATTTGTGACCATGTCAC
The DNA here is from genome assembly GCA_028565335.1 of Limnodromus scolopaceus. Taxonomy (NCBI): domain Eukaryota; kingdom Metazoa; phylum Chordata; class Aves; order Charadriiformes; family Scolopacidae; genus Limnodromus; species Limnodromus scolopaceus. Next base: position 72,957,606 of record JAOXNO010000024.1, on the reverse strand, counting down.
TTCCATTGTCACATCTGAAGCATTACTCTCCTTTTAAAACAGCAATACATGTAAAACATTTAAAAAGATCCAACTGTCATGGGAAAGCTTATTGTGTTGCAGTGGTTGCCTTGCTTTCCAAACACATTATCTATAAAACAATGAGGTGAATCAAGAAGGTAAGAGCTACTGAAAGACTGTGGTCAACCATGACAATTTCCTCCTTTTTCCTTTTTGCTTGGCATTTCTGAACAGTATTTTCTAAAGCAGTGGAAATGGTAAGTGTGCTTTGCTATAGATTTAGGTCCTCCTTCCTCATTCGTTACCCTCCCTTCCTCTTGAAAACAGAGGCAAGACATGCTGTCAGAGGGTCAGTGCACTGGCTTTGCATCAGACCAAGCCAACACAACCCCTCAAAATTACTTTTCCAACAGCTCCAAAGACTTAAAAGTCACTCACAACAATACTTTTCACAATCTTCCTATGCAGAATTCCTACAGAGCTCAATTCCAGCTTTTTTCAGGTACTGATACAGTGTCTACACTGTATTCTCAACTGTTGTCAGCTGAGTTGATGTCCTCAACCTGAAATGATCTGACCATTTTATTTTTCCCAGTGAATCCCTCCTTCAAGTACTTGCCCAGTATCCCATTGAGTTCATGTAAATTTTTGCCTCTACAAACTTTGGAAAGGAATCTAACAGGTTTACTACCTGGTTGGTTTGTCATTCTGAACCAAATTTAAAAGCCCAGAACAGCCGCACACTGAGCTAGATCAAAGATCCACCTAGCCAGTATCCTTGTCGCCGAAATCAACCCATACTGAATGCCTGGAAAAGAGCAGAAGACCAGGCAGGACTAGCAAACAAAGGTATTTCACCTTGTAAATCTCTTCCGTCTTTGGCTCAGGAGTTTCTTAGCCAGAGAACGGTTGCAATTCACCCATCATTTTACCATCCAGTCATTCATGTGCTAATCCTCACAGCAGGCTTTCATTTTTGCAGCCCCTGAAAACACAGTATCATCATCCAACTTCAGTACCTCACTTTCAACCACTTTATTTTTTTTTAAACAAGTAATTTAGGAATAAGATTAACACTACAAATTCCCATGGGAATCCAATAATTGATCTCCCTTCATTATGAAAACAGACCATTTTCTCCTACCCATTGTTTCCCACCTTTTAACCATTAATCAATTCATAAGAACAACTTCTTGTTCCTTGGCAGCTTTGTTTCTTTTAAGAGCCACAGTCCACAGCACTCTGTAATGCAAACAGATCTTTACTTTGGTGCAAGAACATCAACTGCAAGCACATTAATATCACTATTTCAGAATGGCTCTTCCATACAACCAGTTTGAAGTGGATCCACACACAATAGTGATCAAGAATCAAGACCAGAGTTAATTGCTATCCTGTAGGTTACTTCAGCAGTCAGTCCAAGAAGCCTAAAATTTATGGCACCAAGAATTTTAGTCTCATGACTCCAATCAATATGACATTTATATAGAATACTCAAGAGTACTTAGGCAATCTTTTCTGTTTTGTTTTCTGCTTTTACAGTGTCTAATTTCCCTTATTAGGAAGTGATTGCCACCATCTAGATACTACAGTCCTAACAAGAAGCACTTCCTAATTAGAATTCATACAAGTTGTATATTACTTGTTTTTAAAGACATATTTTAAGTCTGATTTGACTCAACATCCTTTAGCAGTGCAAAAGGCTGTTTTCACCTTCCATACATAATTTATACCTGGTGTTACACAATGTTTATCCTCCTCCTTTCCAATGTCAAACATACATAGTATGGCACTATCCCAATTTAAACTAGCTATTCTTACTCTATTCTGGATTTGGGGGTTTTGTGTTTATGGAGCAATAAATTTTTAGTACTTAGAGTTTTGCACACACAGATAACTGAGTCAGTGTGTGCTTCTGTTGGTTGTACAACTGGACTTATTTGTTCGACTTCTCTTCACTATTTCCTACCTCACTTCTGTCAGTTCTGTCCTGTTCCTTGAAGCTATAGAATGCATTTATGATTTCACCCCCATAGTATAAACTAACATTGAAAAAGCAACATTCTAACACCTTGTAGTAATATCACAGTAAGAAAAATAAATTCATACAGCATTTACCTTCAGGCTTCAGCAATATGATTCTTTCTTTTTATATTGGGTGAGAAACATTTTCTGTAGGTCAGTGGGCATACCCACAAAAGCACTGAACTACCAGGAATTCCAAATTGCTGCCAAGTCACACCTCAGTAAAAGCCTACTGAATTAAGACTGATGTTTCTGATGCAGATTGACTAATAAGTATTTTTTATTTCCTGCACTACAAACCACTTTGGCAGTTCTTAAGGTGTGTTAAAAAAAATGCTTTTAACAGCACTTCACTAATAAGCAAAGTGGTGTTCATGTACTGGGAAAACTAAACACAATTCAATAAAAATATTTCACTTTAATAAAAAGTAAGCCCTGGGAGCATTGATCAAAATCAGTAAATAAATATGAAACAGAAATAACCTTCTGCTTTTACATAATTGTATGCAAAAAAAAATCCACGTGCCTTTTATATCGGTTTGTTTTAAACATATTTTAAACAAATACAGACAGGCCAGCTGAGATTAAATAAGTCCTTGGCCCTGAAAAGTAATGAGCATTTCCAGTGACCTTTGAAGTCAAGGGCATTCAACTGCTTTCAGCCCAACAGGAGTAAGAATTTACATCTTGGTATCTCAAATAACTGATGCCAACTAATTTGAGGTCATGTAAAAGATTCCAAACATTACCATTTCATAAATGAGCAGCTCAATTCTATAGATAGACATTCCCTTCTGATCCAGCTGGATAACAAGTAACATAATTTACTCCCTACTTGTTACCACCTGCTTCAGAAGATCGTCACCTGCTGAGTTTTACTGGGAGGGATCCCAGTTTAAGGACTCCATGCAGGAGCTCTGAGCCTGCTGTGTGCAGGAGGCAGCGTTCATTACCTTTAACAGCTAAGCTCTTTGCCCCTGAGAAAAAGATATGAAGACAAAATAAGCCTCTTCAAGGACTCCACCCATGGGATAAGGCCCTGGAGGGAAGATGGGGCCCAGGAAACCTGGTTAATATTCAAGGATCACCTCCTCCAAGCTCAAGAGTTGTCCATCCCAATGAGTAGGACATCAGGTAAAAATGCCAGGAGGCCTGTGTGGATGAGCAAGGAGCTCCGAGCCAAACTCAAACACAAAAAGGAAGCAAAAAATCAAGGACAAATAACCTGTGAGGAATACAGAGACATTGTCCAAGCATGAAGGGATGAGGTCAGGAAAACCGAAGCCCAGCTGGAATTGAAGCCTGTGAGGGATGTCAAAGACAAGAAGTGCTTCTGTAAGTATATAAGTGACAAAAGAAAGGCTAGGGAAACTGCCGAATGGTGCAGTGGCCCTGGTGACACAGCACACGGAAAAGGCTGAGGTACTTAGTGCTTTCTTGCTTCAGTCTTTATTAGCAAGACTGGCCTTCAGGAATCCCAGGCTCCAGACACCAGGAGGGAAGTCTGGAGCCAGCAAGATGTACCTTTGGTGGAAGAAAAATCAATAGAAACAAACCAAAACAAAGACCGTTCCCTCTGAATATCAGGAAACATTTTTTCACTGTGAGGGTGACCGAGCCCTGGCACAGGTTGCCCAGAGAGCTCGTGGAGTCTCCATCCATGGAGATATTCAAAAACTATTGGTCATGGTCCTGGGAAACCGTCTGTAGTTGGCCCTGCTTGAGCAGGGGGTTTGGACCAGTTGACCTCCAGAGATCCCTTCCAACCTCAACCATCCCGTAATCTCACAGGCTACTACTTGGCTTAAAAAATTCAAATGTGTGGTTCAAGATGAACCTTAGGAGTAATATCTTCCTGTTGTTCAGCAGCGGCAGTAGCCGGAGACAGTAGCATGTTCAGCTGAAACAGCTGGGCCCAGAAGAGGACCCTTTCCAATTTTAAGCACACTGGCTTTAGCTCAAAGCAACCTACTCCAATAAGACACATAACAGCTCAGTGAAATCCACTCTCTGAGCTGCTAAACGGGTATATAGCACAGATCTTCAAAAGAGTTTTAAAGGGGCTACATAGGGAACAAGTTAGTAATATCTGTCCAGTGGCAGAACTTGGGAGGCTAAGATATGTGTGCTTTCTCAGTTATTTTTTTAAAAGAATAAGAAAACAATTTCTCTTAAGTTTCTCCTGCTCTTAACTCCTCTCATCTGCTACCTCAGCCCAGGAAGCAGGAGAGAAGAACACCACACCCCTGTGCTTCTTCTCCCATACAGGACAGCATGCTCTGGGGGAATAACAGGCACCCCTGTTAAAGCACCCCTTACTTTATCCTACTCTTCTCTGACTGTGCTTTGTCTAATAGGGTTGCTACGATTTCCTTCCATGATCTTTAGGGAGCTTTTTGAAAAGACAAAGGCACAGATGCAAAGGAATCCAGCAGGTTTGGGGGTTTTTGTGGGTTTTTTTTTGTTTGGTTGGTTGGTTTTGGTTTTTTTGGTGACACCTATGAGCTGGTTAGGCTTGCAAATTCCTAACTGAAGAGGCTCAGCAATGTAGCTTCAGGGAAATGGAAATCATCCTCTGTAATACTATCAGCAAACTACCTTTGTCCTGGGGCTGATTTACCTTTTGTAACCCTGGCTAGAGACATAAAATATACACTACCCTCTTCCAAGCTTCATTCTGCATCTCTCTGCACCTTACAACGCTGTATTACTATGCTATACATGGTAACATTTTACTGAGAAGTCTCTTCTGATATTCACAGGCAATCACCTTATGTCACATCATCAATTTCAGTTGCGCTTCCAATTTAAAACACTACAACACCCTTCTCCTGGGGCAGTCAATTCAGCAAGCAGTACAGATACATAGACTATATATTTATAGTGTGTGTATACATGCACACATATGATCAATTGTATTTTTTTAAATACTAAATTATGTGTTTTTTCACTACATAACACAAAAGGTTTTCTACCAGAGGCACTCACAGTCTAAACAGACAGAGAAAATTCAAGAACTTAAACAAAGACTCTATCTTACCCTGTGTTTTTACAAAACATTTAACCTTTTTCTTAGAATAGTGCCAGGGCCTCACAAGAAAGTAAATATTCAGGAGGGAACCGAGAAAGGGCAACTGCCTTCTGCAAAGGATTGAGAAAGAATTCCAAGCATGAAGATAAAAATCAAAAAAAAATGAAAAAATGAGACAAAGTAGAAAGCCAGAATTTATTCATTACATGTTCAAGTGAACTTTCTCTGATTCCCTGTTATGTGCCTTAATTGCAATAATGTTTATTTGCTCAAGTAGACAATCCAAGTCTCTAATCTATGAAATTCCACAACTAAAATTTGCAAACTGCAGGACCCAAAATAATATATGCATTAACATGCTGAAATTGCAAGTGAACCCCCTGAAACTAGTGCAGATGTATTACATACATAGATCTCAAACATGATCATTTATTTTAAATTTACCATTTAGTTGTCACTGACTCAAATTGACCTAAGTGCCACCTAGGTACTTGCCTCTGGCAGCATGCACACATAAATCTGTTCAAGCACTGACAGGATTGTTAGCTGAGGCCTCAGAAACCCAAAACCTGGATCCTCAAGATGTGTATTTCCATATTTATCTCATCAAGCAGTTCAATCTCCCTGGCAGACTCTAAGGACAGTCTCTTTTAAGAGATAAGTTGTTGAAATACTCTTGCCAGGATATGATAGACCAAGGCAAACCACTAATGCCCATGGCAAGTTTAGCCTGACAATGAGATAGTCTCTTTTAAAATACATTTGGCACTAATGCATCAAAAATGTCCCATCATCCAACTGCATGCCCTGACTTATGATAACTAGGAGACTGAGATGACCCTGGATACTATAGGACACTTAGGCTGGTATAAAAGCAAATGAATGTACTGGCTCCTTCATCAGCAGTTCATGCCAGTCTATGATTTACATAGGCTGATCTGGCACACATTTATGTTCTTGTAAGGGCTTCCTGTAGTTTTAGTTAAGTCATTTAACCTCCTGCCATCTATAAAAAGAGGACGATGGCATTAACGTAATGTTACAGAAGCACTGTCAGTTCTGACAATTTTAAAATATATATTCAGAATACAGAGTTTATTCTGCTGTATTCAAGCAGAACTCTTCTAAAACAATAAAAATTTTATCAAAAGAAAGGAAGACCTGGTGCAAAAATGTAATTGTGAAACACAGCAATATAATAAATAGAAACCAGTAGTTAAGAACTATTAAAAGACTGGGCTTACTACACGTGTACTCATATTATACAGTGTAAGATCAACTACCTAAAGTTATTTACATACAGCTTTAAAAGTCAGAAGCTCATTAAAAACATCTAGCAGAAACCTTGAACAAGCTCTCTAAGCATAACGTTACTAATCTATCTCCTTCTAGTGGCAGCACATGAAATCAAATACTCAAAAACTTATTTTTGTTATTTTCTAAAGCTCGCACTAAGCAAAGTATCTGATAGCTAACACTTGTAATATACCAAACATCTGTTCCACAGCTATTATCCCCTCCAGTAAAAATTCAAGCTTTTGCAATTTGTCTGACTAAAAGGTAACATGCCCCAGCATCTTTTTCAGTATTTAGAACTAATCCAAATTTATAGGTTGTTCTTACCACAGCAGTATGCAGTACTCTTAAAACAAGCTCTAGGAAAAGATTAATGAAAAACATGAAGCTTAACAGAACATGACATGAAGCCTAATTCTGGCTTCCCAAAGAAAAATCCTGCCAAACTTACTTGATATGTTTAAAATCAGTGATTTTTCCAGGAAAAAAAGGAGAAATGGATTAGATTACACATGGCTGGACACTGTTAAACACTTGACATGGTGCTACGCTGACATCTTGTACAAGATAGAGGTTAAGCAGCGGCTGGAAAAAAAACCTACAGCGAACTCCCTTGGGATCAGTTTTTATTTAACATTTTAATTGCTGACTTTGACACAAAGAGTAGAGACACTTTGGGTGCAAAATCAGAAACACAGCATACAGAAGGAAAACGGGGGAGAACTACAGTACCAAAAAAAAAAAAAAAAAAAGCGCATAAGACTAAGAAGTTATAAAGAAATAAATTAACACGTTCCCTCAGAAATCCGTGTGAGATGGAAATCAGGCAGAACCCTGACGAGATACCCGGAAAACATCAGGCACAGGCCGTGAAGTTAGCGAATAGAGTTTAACCGGGCAGAAAGCACAACTTTTCCCCTCTCCCACCGAGGAAGGCTTTTGGCGAGGTTCAATCCGCGGTGCCGCACACCAGGAGGGCGCCGAGCGGCGCAGATGCGGAAAGGGGCTACCGGCATGAAGGGGGAAGTACGGGACTGGGCCCAGCCGGAACGGTGCGCCCTCACAGGCGGTGGAAAGCTCCCCCCCCGCCCCGGGGCTGCCGCTCCTCCTCGCCCTCCCCTCCCTGCCGCTGCCCGGCCCTCCTCCTGCTCTCGCAGCCCCGCCTCTTACCCCGGCCTCGGGCTCCTCCCCCCGCCGAGCTTCACCCTCTTCCCCAGGGTCCACCGGGCTGCCGTCGCTCCCTCCCGGCACTGCCACGCTCCGCCTCCCCCTCCCCACCCTCCGGGGCCGGCCCTCACGTCCCACCGCTCAACGGCCGCGGCAGCTCGCGCCTCACGCCCGCCCCCTACTGGAGCGGTTTCCCGCCGCCGCGCGCGGGAGGAAGGACCGGTCGCCCTCTTAAGATGGCGGCGCCGGGCCCAGGCGGTGCGCGCTGAGGCGCGAGGGGGAAGCGGGGCGTTCCTTGGCGACATGGCGGCGGCAGAGAGCAGGGAAGCCGGCGAGAGGCAAGATGAAGCAGAGGAAGAGGAGGTGGAGGTGGGTGGATGGCGGCGTCCGGAGGCGCTCGTCGGGCGTTACCCTGCCTTGCAGCAGCGTGACGGGAGTTCCCCTCCGGCCGGCCCCCCTCGGGGCGTGTCCCGCCTGTGGGCCCGGCCCGGCCCCCGCCGGTGCAGAGGGGTCCGGGACCGGTCCCTGATGGGTGGCAGCCAGGGGCCCTGCGCCGGCCCTGCTGTGGGCTGCCGGTGCCCAGGACATGCCCCGGGGCCCTGTGAGGGAGCGGGGGTGGCTTTTCTTCTCTCACCGTCTTTCTGCAGGGCCTCTCCCGGGAGGAGGGCCGGCGGGACAGGCCGGAGGCGTGAGGCGAGGCGGGCGGGGGGCCGCCGTGGCTTTCCCCGGGCTGGCGGCGGGCACAGAGGTTCCCCTGGGCTTGTCGAGTTTCTCTGCCCCCTCGAAGGCTGTATCCTGAAAGCCCTGTCGTTATGGCCGTTTTACTTACGGTTTTCTGGAAAACGGCGTTGTTGGAAAGCACTCTTACGGTTCCAATCGCCTCCTACCCCTGTAACATCCGAAAATGCAAACTATTGCCCATCTAAGATGATGATTCTTGAAAACTTTTTTCAACCTTGAGTTTTTCAATGTAGCTCTCGTGTTTTGCTTTTGCATTTTCCTCACCCCAAGTTGTAAGGAATTATGAATGGGAATTGATTGCAAAGCAATGTGTTACAAAGAGTTAAAAATCACCATTTCAAGCAGCATGTTGCTTAACTTAACCTCTTGGTACAATGTCTTATTTAGGTAGGTGCTAAAACTTTAGAAAACTTATTTTGGGATAGGTGTCTGGTCATATTGTTGTAACTAATAAATTGCTCACATATACTGATTTCACCCTTGAAAAATGAGCTCCCTTTCTAGCTAGGAAGGAAAGCCCAGGAAATTTGAGTGTGAAACAGGTGTATGATGGAGTAATGGGGCTGCTGCATTCCCCTGGGTATTGCAATATCTGTCTGCTATTTTCTCCAGAAAAAACGCAGCTTAAGTCAGATTTGGGGTCTGTTTATTCTGAAGGTCTAGGTCTTTGTGTGCTAGCTGGGTTTTTTGGGGTTGGTTGTTGTGAGGGTTTTTTGGTTTATTTTTCTCCTGAATTCAAATATATCAATTACAGATGTACATCATAAACTTATCTTGTAGGAGCAACTGGTCATGGTGGAACTATCGGGAATTATTGATTCAGACTTCTTAGAAAAATGTGAAAACAAATGCAAGATTTTGGTGAGTGATTACAGCACAATAGGAAAGGGGTAAGTCAGTACACATGAGAACAAGGGACTCAAGCTGTTTCTAAATTCCTTGAAGTTGATAACAGTTAAATCAGATCGTCGATAGAGAACTACGTGCACTGTCGTGGCTGTATTTGGCTGCAGGCTGTGTGTTCTCTCTTTAAAAACAAAAACAAAAACAAAAAACCCAAACATATCTATACTGTATCATACTTGTAACCAAATCTACCTGTGCTGTGTCTGCAGACTAAGTGTTCCCTGAGATTTTTTTATAACGGACAGCTGTTGTTAAAACTCCCAATAAAAGATTCTGCTTTGCATTATTCTTTTTAGCAAGTTTTCTGTGATGCTGGTCACATAAGGGGAAGACAGTCTGTGATTTTTGCATAGTCCAAAACCAAATGCAATCAGCCGAAGAAATAAAGTTTTGACTATTAAAAAACTTCATGCTACTAGCTAGTACTGCTTATTAATTTTCTGTAGTAAAAAAAACCCAACCAAAAATATGTTCTACACGTTAGCTTACTGCTATTAACATTCTCAACTTAATGCAACAGAAGAGAATACCAGAGTTTATATCTTGCTGATGTTAGAAATTTCTGTTTGTTAAAAGTACAAGAGGAAAATTCCACAAATTCCTATTAACCTGTGTGATATTCTGTATTTTAGGGAATTTACCACATAGTGCCTCATCTTCAAAACCTTTAGCATGTGCTTATCTTCATGCTCTGAATAACGTTGATGTTCATGATGTACTATTAAAAGACATATTGTTTTAATTAGTGTATGCCATTTGGCCATTAATTTTTATCAAAATATAGTTTCTAGGTATATCTTATATTAAGAGTAATGGGATCCTGGCCTGTGCATTTGAAAAAGCTGTCTTGTAGAAGAAGGAAATGAGCTGATAGAATTGCTGCCTTACTCTTCCACTCCTTATTCAAAAAAAATAAAATTAAATAACATCAGTCTCCAACTCTTTCCCAGTGTAGACACATAGTAATCACAGTAGCTTCTGTGACCCTGCAATTGCACTTCTGGTGCTGATGTGATGCTTTGTGCTGGACTTTTGTGTCTTTTTCCAAAAAATTTTGGAAGTTCTCCTGCTTTACAGAACTGGTATTAATTGGAACGTAGAAAATAACATCATTTTTTCATGTAAATATATTTTTATTTGCTAATTTAAAACTTAGGCTAAGTTAATTTCTTAGAGGAAATAAGTGTTTTAAAGTTATTTTTTGTAACCTAAGTAGACAGGTGGCTGCAGTTTGCTCTAAATTCCTTTGGTGTTTTTTAAAATACTAGAGCATTTTCTATACCGGTTCAGCATTGTTGGGTTTGTTGTTATTACTAGAACAGTATTATCTGATATATTCTTTGTATTTAATATACTTAAAGTAACATTTATGATGATAGACTGAAAAATGGTGGTTACATTTATTTTTTTTTTACAGTATACTGATTCTACAGTAAGATTGGTGAAACCCTTTGTAACATTTGTTACCGCTTCTTAACTAAGCCTCCTAGAAAAACAGAAAACTCCTTCTCCCCCATCCCTGACGTTTAACATTACGTAAGACCTGAGGGTCACTTGTAATGACTAAAACTACTTTAATACATTTTTTGAAAACTAATAAATACTAATTTGATTGTATGTCTTGCCACTCTTTCAGGATTCTGCTACCTTCTGTAAAATCCTAGCCTCTGCTATGCTCTCTTATCTGCTTCCGCAAATCCTGTCTTAAAGGTGTGCTTTTCTTCACATGAAGTTGGTAGTTTGAGAAAGCTTTACAGTCTGGAATCTGTTCCTTTAATACCAAAAGAAACTTTTTATGTTGCATTTACAGCGTTATGGAATACTTACTTTACTGTTATTACGTTATGTTGGTTTTTTTACACTATTTGTCTTTTCAAGGAATTGATGTAATCTGGATTCTTCTGTATCTGTCTTCTCTAGTCTCACAGCAAGAAATTTGCCTGGACTAATGGAGACCTGACATCTCTGCAATTTTGTCCCTCTTTTTGTAGGGAATAGAGACAGAGAGGCCCATTTTACAAGTCGACAGATATGTATTTGCAGGAGAATATGAAGGTAGGAAAAATGATGTGGATGCAATCTCTCCTTTTTCATGTGACCCAAAGAACTTTCTCGATGCCAGTTAATTGCACTGCGAATGGAGGACACGGGCCTGTGAGGTGCTGAAGTTCGGGGTGGTATTTGTGTAATACTGTATAGAGCAGCACCAGTCTGAGTTCACTGCTCAAGTAGCCGTGCATCCATGTCACTTTCTGGAAAGTATGCCTGGAGGCTGGCTGCGGGGTGCACCAGCTGGTATTTCTGCAGGGAAAAACATGGGGCGTAAAATGCCTTAAAGTGCGTGCTTGCTGTCTCCCGAATAAGCAGGACTGATGTGTTACACAACCTATGGTTCTCCCATTTGCTTTATGATAATGATACAGAGTTCTCCCTGTGCTCCCAATGCTTTCAGTGACCATGATACTCCTGTCTGTTTCTGAGTTGGCAGTGGGGTTACCAGCACTGGGCCTTTGTGGGGGGCTGGAAGTCAGAACATTCACAGATTCACAGCATCTACAGCTGATACCAGTTAGTCTCTAAGACTTTGTCACTTTGTTTTCCACAGATACCTTGGGAACCTGTGTGGTTTTTGAAGAAAACACAGAGCATGGTAATCGTCTTGTTTTTATGTCCTGTTCATTGTGGTAGCTTGGGAGGCTAAAAGTAATATTTACCTTGCTTCAGTTGATAGTGGAATTCACTATAATGATTGGAGTTTGGGTCTTGTGTTTTCTCCTTTCTTCATAGTAGATGCAGAAGGCAACCAAAAAGTACAGCTGAAATACAAGTGCCATACAATGAAGAAGTTGAACATGACACGGACGCTTTTGACAGAGAAGAAGGAAGGAGAAGAGAACGTTGGTTAGTGCCTTTCCGCTTACACATAGGGACATGGATGGATTATACTTAGGAGTGTCAGCCTTGGTTAAGTGTTTGATTCAAGAGAGTATAGGAAGTTAGAGGAGCTTTCTTCGTTAGGCAACAAATATGTGTATTTAAATAGAAAAATATAAAACACAAAAAAAGGAGAGAGATTTCTTCTGACCAGTGCTGCCTCTAGAAGTGGCTGGTAGGAGATTGCCCTGTTCTTACACTCTTCTGTGGCAAACATATGCTGATGTTGCCTGCTATGTCTTTTTTGTCACGTAAAAGTTTTGCACCAGATCTGAAATCGGAGGTCCTGTTCAATAGTTCTTCATTTATTTTTTTAACTTCTGTCAGTTTTTCTAATGACTCTTTGAGTCTGTGTAATTGTTGAAAATCTATAATATCCTTCTTGAGAAGGTCCATGTTGTATGTCCTACAACTGAATTGTTCTTACTGAATTCACAGTTAACTGCAAAGTAATTTAACTTCCTTGCAAAGACACACCCAGCGGACCATTCACGCTGATTTTTATTCTGTAGGCAGAGCTCAGTGCTTGCGTGTTTGGTTTGTGTCAGTGGTGGGGTTTTTGTACAGAAGTGAGTGCTTTTACATAGTCAGATACTGAGTATTTGACTCAGGTATTTGAGTCAGATATTGACTATGTATTCATTAGTCAGAGATGCAGTAGTATTAATTAGTCAGATATTCAGTAGTACTCATTAGCAGTACCCTGTTGCTTTTAATTGTGGTTGGGTTTTTTTTCTTCACTCAAGGCAGTGCTATTGCTTCATATTTTAAGAATACGTAGCCATTTTACATCAAATATGGGCAGTCAGGTGGTCATAGAAAGTATAGATCAAAGGAAGCATAACATGAATTTTCCTTCTTTGCATCAGGTGGAGTGGAGTGGTTACAGATCAAGGACAGAGATTTTTCCTACAGCAGGCCCAATATGATTTGCAGCTTTCTGCGTGAAAAAGAAGATTCAGAGGAGTCAGCTCAGGCCCAAGACAAATTGACTGAGGAGTCGGAGGGAGAGGTGAGTGGCGGAGGAAACTCTGACGTCAATTGTGATCTGGAGAAGCAGCACAGCTTGGAAATAGATGCCTCTCTCCCTCCGCCTGACAGCCCCGCTTCTGGGGCAGAGGATTCTCCTGCTGGAAGCGTTGCCTTAGATGATGCCCCTCCGTGACACCAGCTCTGATCTTGTCAGGATTTCTTCATGGAGTTAATGGGCCAACTTCTAAATGCCAACTTTTGTGGGCTGTGACATGGTTTCCAACTTATCTGAGCAATTAGTAGTGGAAAAACGGGCGTTGTGTTCTTGTGCGTTGCTTTTATGTTTGGATTATAGCGGGGAAGGCTTATGTGTTTTTTTTAAAAGTGCCGATTGGAAATGTGTGTATATCTACCTCAAAATTGAAAAAGAGGATATGGTTACATAATTTAAAAAACACCTACCTTAGAAAAATTTTGATGTATTGTACAGTCTGGGATGTTTTGTAAAAAGAAAAAAAAATAATCATTGTTTAAAATAAAGTGCTTAATTTTTCAAGCGTAGCTTCACCTTCTGTGTCATATGCAGCTGCATAGGGTGTCTTTACTGATTTCGCCCCAAAAAGCCCAGCAAGTTGGCTATTTCATCTACACTTGAAAATTGGTGGGCGGGGAGTGTGTGTGTAGCGAAACAGTAGTGGGTAGGGATGACAGCCGGAGGCGGGGTTGTCACCGTAACCCTCCCTGCCTGCTCGCTGTACGTGGCTCTGTCCCCGGGCCGGGACACTGCACTGTCCCCGCAGCTCCCGCCCACGGCTGGCATTAAGCACATTTTCTGTGCGTGTTGTGACAGCTACCGGTGTGTGCCACGTTCAGACTACTGATACAATCGTTTTCACAGAATCACATGGGCTTGGAAGGGACCTCTGGAGATCATCTAGTCCAACCCCCCCATGCCAAAGCAGGTCCACCCAGAGCAGGTTGCATAGGAATGTGTCCAGGCGCGTTTTGAATGTGTCTAGAGATAGAGACTCCACCACCTCCCTGGGCAGCCTGTTCCAGGGCTCTGCCACCCTCAAAGTGAAGTTCCTCTTCATATTTAGATGGAACATCCTATGTTCAAGTTTGTGCCCATTTCCTCTTGTCCTGTCCCTGGGCACCACTGAAAAAAGACTGGCCCTGTCCTCCTGACACCCACCCTTTAAGTATTTATAGGTGTTGATGAGATCCCCCTCAGTCTTCTGTAGACTAAAAAGACCCAAGTCCCTCAGCCTCTTCTCGTAAGGGAGATGCTCCAGACCCCTAATCATCTTTGTAGCCCTCTGCTGTACCCTCTCCAGCAGTTCCCTGTCCTTTCATTGTTAGCGCTTTAAAAAAACAAAAAAATAAAAAAAAAAAAAAAAAAAGACGACTTTGGAAGAGATTCTGTGACAAGGGGCCTTCCACCAGGCGGGTTTTCGCTGGGTATTTTGGCTTCCTCTCACCTTTGGTTTCCAAGTCACCCTCAAAGGCAGACTTGAGGGGCAAATGCAACAACAGAGCAAATTTGGACAACTCTGACCACGGGGGCGAAGGCTGCGGGCTGACCCCGTAGCTTGTCCATCAAGAGTAGGTACTGCCTGAGAAGCGATGCTGCCGCCTCAGGGATTTGAAGCAGAAGGATTTGGCGTTTGGTTCCTGCGGCGTGCAAGGTCTTCTCCAGCCCCGGCCGCTGCGACACCTTCCTCAGCAAGTCAATTCGGGGGGAAATGGGGCTTAAAAACGCCCTCTCCTGAGGCACCGGGGTCACCGATGAGCTCAGAAACGAGTTCAGCGGCCGCTGCCGCCGTTACGTACCGTTGCGTAACTGCGTCGGTATTCGCTACTATCCGTATTAATTAACTTGCACGCGCTAGGTAGCGGGGACTCGTCACTGAGGCACGGGAAGGCGGGAGCAACCCCTCCCTCCCCCCCGCCGCCCGCCCTGCCCGCGGCGGAAGTGACGTACCGGATGATGTTTGCCGGGCGTGTGGCAGCGTGAGGCGAGCGAGCAGGCGGGCAGCCATGGACGCGCTGGACCGGGTGGTGTGAGTGTGGCTGGGTCGGGGGAAGCGGCGGAGCCGGTCAGGCCCTCGCCGGGGCCCGGGAGGGGCTTCCCCGGGCACTAGGGAGCGTGAGCTGGGCCCGCGGTGCGGTGCGGTGCGGTGCGGTGGCGGTGCCGAGAGGGTTTGCGGGCGGGAAGCCGGCAGGGAGGAAAGGCCCGTGGAAGGCGGGCGGGAAGGAGGATAAAGCGAGCGCTGGCGGCGTTTGTTTGGTGGCGAGACCGCCCTCAGGCAGTCGGTGACCGAGGGGGACGGCGGTGACCCGGCCGCCTGGTGTGGGGTTTTTGCGTGTTCCTGGTCGCTGGAGAGAACCATCTCCGTCCGCGGGTGGAAGTACCTGTGCGGGGTCTTTTCGTTTGGTTGTTTTTTTTTTAAAGAAAATAAATACAATGCTTCACGGAGAAGACATTAAAAGATTTACGTTCATCTAATGGAGAAATGCGGTTCTTTTCAGTAGTGCCCGGTGACAGGACAAGGGGTGACGGGCACAAGCTGGAACGTAAGAAGTTCCATCTAAACGTGAGGAGGAACTTCTTCACTCTGAGGGTAGCAGAGCCCTGGAACAGGCTGCCCAGAGAGACTGTGGAGTCTCCT
This sequence comes from Limnodromus scolopaceus, assembly GCA_028565335.1. Classification (NCBI taxonomy): domain Eukaryota; kingdom Metazoa; phylum Chordata; class Aves; order Charadriiformes; family Scolopacidae; genus Limnodromus; species Limnodromus scolopaceus. Next base: position 72,941,862 of record JAOXNO010000024.1, on the reverse strand, counting down.
TCTCTGGAGATGTTCACAACACACCTGGATGCGTTCCTGTCCAGCCTGCTCTGGGAGAACCTGCTTCGGCAGGGGGGTTGGGCTAGATGATCTCCAAAGGTCCCTTCCAGCCCCAACCGTTCTGTGATTCCTGAGCAGTGTGGTTATTAATTTATAGAAGCTGCAGGCCCCTGCTGAGGCTGGTGTATTTCACCTCAACAACTCAGGGTGCTGCTCTCTGGTTGGTACCAACAGAGAGGCCATACTGGAGCTTCCCTTGCCGGTGCCATTGATGGAACTTTGTTTTCTTTCTCATGCAAGTCTCTGACTTGGGGAAGGAGCTGGTGAGAGGGGAGGTTTCAGCTTGGCAGTAGCCTGGGGGGATTCTGGTGTGGTTTAAGCTCTAAATTAGCAGAAACTGAAAAGTGTAAAATCGCCCTTGCTGGCATGGGGGTGACAGAGAGGAAGAGGAGTGGCAGGAAAACACGTCCATCCAAGGCTGGGCTTTTAGCATGGATTGCAATTCTGCAGGTTGGGATTAGTTTGAGTAACTGAGATGCGTTACTGGAACGCAGCTCGTTCCAACTCATTTTGTTTAAGCTGTTTTTTTGTGGTGTTGAGTGTTGTTACTAATTTTAATTTTTTAACTGTTAATTTATTCTTACAGAAAGCCTAAAACTAAGAGAGCAAAAAGGTTTCTTGAGAAGAGAGAACCCAAACTTAAAGAAAACACAAAAAATGCTATGCTCATAAAAGGAGGAAACGCAAATTTAACAGTGACTGAAGTGCTTAAAGACATTGTAAGTTGTTGGACACAGTATGCAACCTTCAACTATATAACCTTTTGAGCTACACCAGGAGTACCTTCCTTTCTCTTTTTCTTACAATTTGCATATTCTCTGCTGCATGATCAATTTTTTCATACTCTCCCTGTTCCTTGACTGGTACTCCAAAGGTGTCCTTTCCTGCCTGTCGATGGAGACGATTGCCTTCCAGTTTCTTCTTTGTCAGAAGTTTTGAGCTCGTACTCTTTGTTATTACTTTTTCCATGGTTGTCTGGTATATAAGGTGAAGTGTTGCAAATCCATTTGAAAAGAAGAGACTTAGGTTCAGCTGAAGTCATATCCCAGAGTGCTGTAAACTGCTTGCGTGTATTGATACGAAGCTTTCAGGCTCTCCCAAGACTTAAATTTCCTGATCCTGTCTCCTAAGTCTATACCTGAATATATCATAGCTGTTCCTTCACTCTTCTCTCTCATTGCTTCGTTGTTTTCTTACCATCTTATGCCAATGATAATCAGCTTGTTGTTCCCTCCCTGTTTTCCCTCATGCCACTAGAAGCAGAGGGATTCCGTTACATGGCTTTGATTTCAGCTGTTTCTCAGTTACTTCAGTATTTCTTAGTGTCTAGAAATAAATATTTCTGCAATTAATTTTGAACCAGGATTAGCACTACCAACTTGAAGGGTGGTATTGTGAGCAGACCTTTTGAAGGGACTTCTTTTCTAGATTGACAAACAATTGCTGTATTTCCTGTGATCATGTGAATGGTTGGGTTTTAAAAAACAGTGCTGTGGACTTCAGCGTACGAGAGATAACAGGTTTAACTGTCTTTTGCAGTATGCTGTGAAGAAGCCTTTTGCTGTTCTGTATAAAAAGTAAGTGGTCTCACTTTGCCATCTTTGAGGCTTCTGACTCAAAGGCAGCACGTGGTAGTTTCAAAGCATGACCAGAGGTGCTGGCGTGGGGGCTGGAGCAGCGGAAGGGGTTGCAGAAGGTGGCTGAGATTCATCGTCAATCTCAGGAGGCTGGAAACAAGCTGCACGTGATGGGTGTTGGTGCTGAGCCCAGTTCTGTGCCAGGTGTTACGGGGCAGGATTCAGCAGACTTGAACAGTTGGGTTCTCTGACTGATGTGTGCAAACAGGTAGCGAGGTTCTGTGTCTGGTGGGGAGGCTGGAGTTCTCATACCCGAATTCTAATAAATTTGAGTTACGGATAGTATCAAGAGATACGTTTTGCTCAAAACGGGAGCCCAGTATCTGGTGGATGTAGTGCAGAGACATTAATTGTAATATCTACTTTTAATGTTGGATAAACAAGCAAAGGCAGTCGTTTATGATGTGTCGGTGGTGGTGGTCGGGAAGTCGGGCCCCAGGAGACAGAAAACCTGGAGGAAAGCTCTTAGAGGGGCAACGACAGGGTGGCACTAAGGAACTCCTGGCACTATTAACGTGGCTTAGGGTTTGAACTAAATCTGAACCTCTAATGCTGGAGTTTCTAGTAGAATGCAGAATCTTAATGTTATCCAAGAACTAATTAGAAGTGCTTATCTGGGCCTGTTAGTTTTTTAATTGTTTTTTATTTATTTTTTTCTTCCTCTCAGGAAAAATATTACCAGGCCTTTTGAGGATCAGACATCATTGGTAAGTGTAAACCATGTCTTCTCTTATGACATTTTACAGCCTTATAGTCATGAAGAATTTTACTGGAGGATAGTTTTCTATTACTCTGTGAGGAACTAGATGAGACAAAGTTTATAGGGAGTTTGGGTAAGTTGAAGGTAGGGCTATGTCTTGATTTATGGTGCCAGTAGGCATTTTTTCTGGCTGCAAGACAGAATCGTCATGTTGTGAGGACTTTGTCTTTACCATAAATGCATGTTTCTGTAAACTGACAGGCAAATTTAGGAGGCTCTAACACTCCTATAAGTAACAGTGCTTGATATGAGAGGAAGTATAAAGTGGTTTATTTTGGTTTTCGAAAAGTCAGTTCTTTAAAGTGCCAGAGCTTATGAACAACTTGTTTTCAATTTGGCGAATTCATAGGTTGAAATAGTTAAATGAGAGGAGTCATAGCTTTTTGTGACTTTTCCTTGCGTTTGAATAGAGGAAGAAAAGCCCAGCAGGTTACCATCAATTTCAGTTGAATTCAAGTTCAATATCAGCAATTTCAGTTAAATATGGATTAAGTATCCTTTTTTAAAAAGTGAAGGTGGCCAATAGCGAGCGCTAGAGGAGCTGCTGTTTAGACAGTTGAGTTAAAGTATTTTTCATGTATTAGGAACAAAAAAAGCATTGTGCTTCCAGCATAGATACACTGGCACAGAGTGTTACTTCGTCTGCATTGATACTGATGCTGAGGAGTTGTGTTGTGTGCCTCTCTCCTGTTCTTGGCGTGAAGCACAGTAACACAGCCATCCCTAAAATGCCTTGAGTGGAATGGAAAACTTACTGCAGGCAGTGAGGAAAGATTTGTGACGTTATTTGCTGAAACTAAACCTCTTGCAATCCCGTAGCTAGATGACTTGTTTTCACAGTCATGTAGGAACTAGCTGACCAATGGTTTAAACTTCTGATTATTTCTGGGGAAACGTGGCAGCTAAAATCATTCTGATATTTTAAAATGGGGTCCTACAGGGAACTTTAATTCTTGTAACCTCAAAACAATGGGGCTGGGTCATTGAGAACAGTGTTGACAAATAATCAGAGACTAGAAAGGTATAGAAAGTCAAATCAAGTTAGGTGTTTGGTTATTTTAATTTGGTTACAGGCATTATTTTTAAAAGGCAATTTTGCAGTTGCATGTGATGTTGCAGTATACACAGGACACGTTTGAGGCATTTGAGTTTGCTGCATCTTGTTAATAAAATATCATAAAGCTGTTAGAGAATTTACATTTATCAATGCACAGTGATTAACAGAGCTGTATCAGCAAGTGTTTCAAGGGGAGTCCCCTCTGGTCTGTTCTTGATCTGTCTAAGGTCAGTATTTTTCAGGGACCTTGTGGCAGAGGTCAGTGCTGAGCTCTGTATGTGCAACTAATCCAGCCTGGTATTGCTACTGGGAGTGTCCCTCCTGACCTCCCAGAGGGACAGAGCTCCAGTGTCCTTTCTGAGCTGCTGCTGTTGCAGGGGTGGGAGGAGAGGCAGCGGGGTTTTTTTCTGCTTCACAGCTGCTAAGTGCAGTTATGGAAACTCTGGTACTTCTGGGAAGTACTGGATAAATACTGTGTGTGTGTATCTAGGAACCATGGTTGATACACAGAATGAGGGCCTGCCTTGAGAAGCAGCAGTGCATAAAAAGGCTTTGGAGTTGGACGTCCTCAGAAAGAATTGCTGTAGTACTGGCTCTGGACATAAATATCATAATAGGTGCTCTATCTCCTTCACCTAGAGAAAAGATCTTCTCTGTGATAGTCACCACTGGCTTGGTTTTAAGTAGCATCTTAGTCTTAAATTGATGTGAAGTGCTCTGTAGTGGATGCTCATGCAGAACATTAGGTATTTGCAGAAGTTCCTAGGCTTGCTGATGAGGGAATTAACCAGTTGTTCAGAAGCTGTTAGGCAAAGCTAAATGCTGCATAAGGCTTATATGGATAACTAGAACAAGCATTGCAACTGCAGCCAACTAGCAAATGCTTTCTCTTCAGTCAAGGAGAAGTAGTTCAAGGGTATCTTATGTAAAAACAAATAATGAGGAATTATGAAAAAGGGCATTACAAATAAAATGGCAAGAAAGAATTGTCTGGCTTGATATTTAAGACTGCAATAGGAAACAAAAAAATTGCTATTTGAAGCTTGAATTCAGCTGTCAGTTTTAGCTTATGTGGACCTGGATACGCTCAAAACTCTTCTGATGAGTGTGGTTGCTCTTCTGATTTAATAGCTCCTAAACTCACATGTTTGTGACATGTACCTTCACCAAATATTTTAAACACTGCAAACTGGAACTCATGAGTTTTATTCTTTTCCTCGATTGTAGGAATTTTTTTCCAAGAAATCAGATTGTTCTTTGTTTCTGTTTGGCTCTCATAACAAGAAGCGACCTAACAACCTGATAATAGGTAATGTGTCTTGCTTGGGTTTTTATTTGGATGAAACGTCTAGTTTTCAATGAATATTTAAATAGCTGGATTTTCTTTTTTTACTATCACAGGTCGCATGTTTGACTATCACGTCCTAGACATGATAGAGCTTGGTGTTGAGAAGTTTGTATCCCTAAAAGACGTGAAGGTAAGGAATTGCTAGTTCAGTGTTTCAGTGACATCTACTGGTGGATTTTTTTGGTGCATTGGCTTTTTGTGTGCTTTGAAGTAAGGACTGGAGTTGTTCAAACAAGTGTCTTATGTGGTGTATAAGGATTGCTAATTTGTGTACCCTAGAACGTTATTTTCATGCTCTGCTTTTTATTTCATTTTGGCTCTTTTGAGTAAGCTTGCCACTTGCTTTTCAAATTCTTTTTTTTTTTTTAGGCTTAGTTTGTTCCTAATATTTTTGTTTTTAATTAGAGTGACATTTACAAAATTCCTTAGGGAGGATTTTGGGATTATGGGAGGTTCCTAAATAAGATGGCATAAGCTTTTAAAACTGAAATCCTTCTTCTCAAATTATAACCAAAGAGGGTCACTTTGCTGACTGAGGTGATTCTGAAACTTTCTTCAGCTTTCAGTAGCACATAAATGCCGTTTTTTCAGGGAACTACACTTAATTTGGACAGGGAGCTAACATCTTGATTATTCAAACCCGGAGAAAATTCACCTTTTATAGCCATGGTAGGCTCATTTTGGCAAGACTAAAACATATTTCATAGGTGTATAGTTTTGTATCAGGCAGTTCATACACTGCAAAACCAGGAAATTTTTATGGTCCCCGTTTTCATCACAGTGTGTAAATTGTCAGGAAAGTCTAGAAGGATAGTGAATCGTAGAATTGTAGAATGGTTTGTGTTGGAAGGGACTTTAAAGATCATCTAGTTCTATCTGCTAATATCTTCCTAATATCTGATGTAAATCTCCCCTCTTGCAGTTTAAAACCATTACCCCTCGTCCTATCGCTACACTCCCTGATAAAGAATCCCTCCCCAGCTCTCCTGTAGGCTCCCTTGAGGCACTGGAAGGCTGCTATATGGTATCCCCTGAGCTTTGTCTTCTCCAGGCTGAACAACCCCAACTCCCTCAGCCTGTCTTCATAGGAGAAGTGCTTCAGCCCTCTGATCATCTTTGTGGTCCTCCTCTGGACTTGCTCCAACAGGTCCATGTCCTCCAGCTGCAGGCTCCAGAGCTGAATGCAGTACTCCAGGTGGGGTCTCACCAGAGTGGAGTAGAGGGGCAGAATCACCTCCCTCAACCTGCTGGCCACACCGCTTTTGATGCAGCCCAGGATGCAGTTGGCTTTCTGGGCTATGAGCACACTTTGCCAGCTCACGTTGAGCTTCTCATCCATCAACACCCCTAAGTCCTTCTCCTCAGGGCTGCTCTCAATCCATTCTGCCCAACCTGTATTTGTGCTTGGGATTGCCCTGACCTAGGTGCAGGACCTTGCATTTGGCCTGGTTGAACTTCGTGAGGTTCGCACAGGCCCACCTCTCAAGCCTGTCCAGGTCCCTCTGGATGGAATCCCTTCCCTCCAGCTCCACACAGCTTGGTGTCGTTGGCAGGTTTAGCAAGGGTGCGCTCAATCCTACTGTGCACCTGCATTGGAGAAACTACTTTTTTTATAAAGGTTAATCTTCTCCTTGAAATCAGATTGTTTGTAGTGTGTATCTTTATAACACTGTTTGTAGTCAAGTAGTTGTATTTGTGGGCCAAAACTAGCGTTGGGTGATTGACCGAACTGTCCTTTTAGCCTTTTTCAGGTACTCTCCAGCGTCAGAAGTACAAGAGAATTGTTTGCCTCTAATTTTAGTTCTCTTATTAGTAGTTGCAGTCAAATTCACTCTTGTTTCACTACAAGGTGTTGTCTTACACATTCTTATAGTAAAGAATCTCTTTTTTTATCCAGCACAAAGCATAATACAATTTGCCCATTTAAAAACAAAGTCCCTCCCTACAGATACAGTGTTGTTCAGTGAAAGAAAGTGTCTGTTCTGTCACTATTGATCACAGGTCACAAGAATGTTTTTATTCAGTGTTGAACGGGTAACCACCTGTTTAGTCAATAATTTGTTCCCTAACACGGTCTGAATTTTTGTTCTCTTTTCAAATTCTTATTCCACAGAACAGTAAATGTCCCGAAGGAACAAAGCCTATGTTGGTATTTGCTGGTGACATGTTCGATGTAAATGAAGAATACAGAAGACTGAAGAGCCTTCTTATTGGTCAGTAGTTCGATTATTTGAGCAGTCGGATTGCATAAATCTGTAGTAATGCGATCTGCTGGGAAATGCTGGTTTGCTGATAAATGTTTGCTTATGTTCAACACAGAAAGAAAAGAGGAATGGGCACTTGTAAATTTCATGTCACATGAAATTAAAGTTAATGAATCATGACTTTTAGAGAGGGGAAAACAGACTAGCCTAAAAGACTTTGAAGTTGAAACTTTGTGTTGACTAAAATTCATTATTTTGATTGTGTGAAAATTCTGGCATTTTTCGAGAAGTCTTTGCCTTGTAGTTGTACTGGATCGTCACTTTTCTAACCAAATAATATTTTTGAAGTATCTAATTTGAAATCAGGGGATTAAGTTCAGAAAGTGGGATGGTTTTGCTTAGAAAAAAGGCAAATCAGTATCAATGAGCTTGTGTTTTTATAATGAAAGCATTTTCTGTTGGAAATTTGACTAGTTCTAACAGAAGTGCTGTTGTATTTGGAGTATTTGGAACGAACATGTGCAGTAAAAATGAGCTGTAGATAACAGCCATGTCATAACTTCAAGGCAGGCTTGGAGCTTAGTAAACCCACTGGCATAAAGCTTTTTACTATCTCAGTGTTGGAGGCTCTGGAAGATAAAGCACGTTGTGGTTTATTTTTTTTCTAGGGAATTTTAAAAAACTAGTATAATTTTCTTAAGGTAGCTTTTCGGGACATAGGAGTCGTATGGTACTGTATCTCTTGGCACTTAAAAAATATGTCTTGCTTGGTAGAAGTAGATCCAGTAAGTAGGGTGGGGGGTGATTTTCTTTTTAATAGTTATCCTAAAAGTAGATTACTTTTTTTTTTTCTTAAGCTCTGGTAAAATACTGAAACCATCCCAGAAAGAACAGTCTTGTTCTTTCAGTTTCATTCTTGGGTTGTACCAATTCATAATCTTACAGCTTTGCAAGATCTCCCTTTCATATAAAATAAATATTGGTTGGGCTCTTTTTTCTAGGCACTGATAAACAGTTGCTCTTTAGAAACAGACCTTAGAAATTAGGTATTTTTTTCTTCCTCTTAGTCTTCTAATTCCTTAAAGCAAGATGCTTAATCTGGAATGATACTGAAAAGGGAGTCTGGGAGGAGAAAGTTTGCATCCTCTCAATACAGCTGACTGGTTCTTGGGGGTAGATGAACGACTAGTAACTGTGCTTATAAACGTTTGAAGGTGGGTGAATATTGAGTGCGAAGATAAGTGAGTTTTAATTCTGCACGCTTGTGTCGCTGTTAATGAATATTTACACTGTGGGAAGAAGGTGCATTATTTTCTGAAGTGTATGATGCTCAGGCATAAGCGCGGTGTTGGTGATTGGCATCCAGATGTGCTTGTGCACCCCATGATCAAACAAGTTGATACCTTAAATGGAAGACATGCATCGTTAGTTGCCAAATAACTAGCTAGTCTTTCCTGTCCCATTTCTTTTGGTGTTCATCTGTCCTTTCTTCTCTCTTATTTATTTGCCTTCAATGACTTTGCAGTCAAGGGTACTCAAATCGACACCCAATCTTTCTTCTTGAAAGTACTCCAAGAACTCTAGGTCTTAATGTGCTGCTGACTTCTATGAAATACCTAGATGCAAAACAGTAGTCAAAGGAGAAGGTTAAAGAGTCAAGCTGTTTAGGGCTTGAAGGTATCGCTGACTAATTAAAATCATTTGGGTGATAATTTGACCTGCTTCAAAATTGTCCTTCACTGATAGGGAAGAACTGATTCTTTCTGTTCCTGCAAAAATGGAGCTTTTAAGCTGCTACTCTATGGCTAAGAAAGGTAGAAAAATGTCTTTATAACAACAACAGCAAATATTTTGTTACTGTAGCAGTGTTGTTGGGATCCCAGAGGGAATATTAATTCGCTAACAGCTTCTTGTTGCCAAAGCAATGCAATGCCAGTTAGGCTGGTGAACAAATAAGCCTCATTGGCCTATGTGGTATCAAAAGGGTTTGTGCATGTTTGTAATATCATCTTACAGAAGTGTCTTAGTAAAATTAAAGGCAAGAGTGAGTTATTGTCTTCATGGTAACCAGACCCTTTCGTCTGCTTAAATTGTGAAGTGCAAGAAGTTATTTTGGAGAAATAAATGGCAGCTGCATTTTTCTTCAGAGACCTGGAACACGAAGATACCCCATTCTTTTCTCTCTTGGTTTTCATTGCCTACTGATGTGGTAGTGTAGGAATTAATTTATGATCTCAGTTCTTGGAATGCAGTTCATGAAATTCTAATAACTTCTTATGCTTGTGTTTATAAAATGTTTCATCTCTTACAACGCTGCCAGCTTGCTAGTTCTGTTATTGCAAACCCATTTAATCTTAAAAATGGCTAAGTGCTACATGACTTGCTTATACTCTTTCTAAAATGTTCGTTTCCAGGAGGTCTCTACAGTTTTAGGTTGACCATCAGCTTGTTCTTCATACAGCCTTCCTTACACAGACTTTCTGGAGTGTCCCGAAGATTTGTGGGTTCCTTCTGGCCAAGAAAGGGGATGGCTGGGAAATGTCTAGGATACAGTTTAAACTCTTCTAATGCTAACCATAGCTACATAGCTTAGAGTGTTACCAGCTTTTTGGATACGAACTGATACAAAAAGAAGTGTATAGAATCCTGTTCCAAAATAATTTAGAAATTTAATCTGGAAATGGAAAGATCCTGTGAAGGTCTCTGCAGGAAAAAGTAAATCAGAAGTTCTGGAAACATGTTGAGAGCAAGGGGCGAAAGAACTAGGAATGGAAAGAAAGGAGAAAGCAAGTCTCTAGTCCAAGCAAAGCAAGAGTTGTAAATTAAGAGTACATTAAAAAAACTGCAAGGTATACTGACGTGTAAGGTTTCTGCAGCTGTTCAGCATTGCCAGGAAACAGAAATTCCTGACCACCTGCATTTGTTTGGAAGAGATCATCCTGTGGGTGAAAAGATGTATGATGCCACAGGAAAATACGAAAGGGAGGTGTTGCCAATAAAACCACTGTAAATGTAAGATTGTGTACCCGCAGAGAACTAGTCGAAGAGAAAATATATGCCAGAGACAAACACAATATTTTATTTGCAACTTTTCCTCAAACTGCAAGCTCAGCCCACAAGAGGAGGAGAGAGAATATTTAATTGACCAAGGAAATTTCCTGGCCAGACTCCAGCTGATATCTGCCAGCAAGGCTTTGTTTTGGATGTCACTCCAGTGCTGATACTCCTGAAAAAGGTAGTGGAGGAAAGGACAAGTAGCTGAGGGATCTGAAAATGGGACAGAACGGAAAAGACTGATGTGTTTTGCATCTGTTAGCAGTTCTCCTATGTTTCAGCATTGCCCTGTCATGTTTATTAGCACACCTTGTTCCCTCAATCAAGGTCACATTCTTTCTCCACCCTCTGCATATGTTGGACAGATTGCTGGGCTTATTGCAAGCTCTCTGATTGCACAGTATTTTTTTCGTAGCCTGATATAAGAACTTTGTTAGAGACAGCTCATTTGGTATTTAACCTGTGTTTTGGTGTTCTCTTTACAAACTAAGCAAGTATTTCGTGTGTCTTGTTTTTATAGTTACGTGTCGCTTAGTAAATAGCGAAAACATTAATTGTAATGACAAATACTGCTTTACCTAAAGGACAGAAGTGCTTTGTTGTGGGAGAGGTATGAAAGAAACAATATGTTTATACTCTTCCCTAAGTGAGAGAAAATCTAGGTAAGAGTAGACAAGATACAGTTTTGTTCTGTTTTGTACTGGTTTTGATCCTTCTTTGTACTCCTCCCAATCTGGCTCTGGTTAAGAATCTTAAGTATCAGCTTGTTGATGTCTTTAAACAAGTATCTGAACTAATGGCTTCTCTGTATGGTTTAGCTGAGCATGAACTGGCCTAAGCACAAAATAAGATAAATCTCATTTTTCTGACTTTAGAGCTGAATATTTAGAAGAATGCAATTATCTGAGTTAGCTTAAGAAAACTAAGTTACTGCTCTGAAAGTACATTTTCTCTCCTCCAGATATTTGTTTTTAGGTAGTGTGTGTATTGCTACCAAATTATCTCTGGGAAGTCCCTGTGTTCCTGTCGGGATTTCTACACATATTTGGTTTTACCAGTGCAGGAGCTAACACAGAGTCACAGAATGGTAGAGGTTGGAAGGTACCTCTGGAGATCGTCTAGTCCAACCTCCTACCAGAGCAGGGTCACCCAGAGCAGGTTGCACAGAAATGTGTCCAGGTGGGTTTTGAATGTTTCCAGAGAAGGAGACTCCACCACCCCTCTGGGCAGCCTGTTCCAGGGCTCTGCCACCCTCAAAGTAAAGAAGTTCCTCTTCATGTTTAGATGGAACTTCCTATGCTCAAGTTTGTGCCTGTTTCCTCTTGTCCTGTCCCTGGGCACCACTGAAAAAAGACTGGCCCCGTCCTCTTGACACCCACCCTTTAAGTATTTGTAGGTGTTGATCAGATCCCCCTCAGCCTTCTCCAGACTAAAATGACCCAAGTCCCTCAGCCTTTCTTTGTCAGGGAGATACTCCAGGCCCCTAATCATCTTTGTAGCCCTCTGCTGTACCCTCTCTAGCAGTTCCCTGTCCTTGAACTGATGGGACAGAACTGGACACAGTGCTCCAGTTGTGGCCTCACCAGGGCAGAGTAGAGGGGCAGGATGTCCTCCCTTGACCTGCTGGCCATGCTCTTCTTGGTGCACCCCAGGATGCCATTGGCCACCTTGGCTACGAGGGTACATTGCTGTCTCACAGTCATCCTGTTGTCGACCAGGACTCCCAGGTCTTTCTCCACAGTGTGAAGTTTCTCTCCCATGTTCTCACAGGGCTGCAGTTTTAGGTAGTGGCTATTTCATGATGTTCCCATTAAACTTACAGATTTGGCTTTTCTAGAGCCATCCCATCTATAGCCTTGCTTAGTTAAGACGCAATAAAAATATCTGTATAGGCAAGGAGTTCACTTCAGTGATGTGATGCGGGTCCCTTATGAAATAAACCAATTTGTTATAGTCATCTGTTGGTTTGATTTTTTTTTTTTTTCAGCCAAGAAACTTGGCATTTATTTTTTTAAAATATTATTTCAGATTTCTTCAGAGGTCCTAGTGTTCCCAGTATTCGTCTGGCTGGTTTAGAATACGTTCTGCATTTCACAGCTCTAGATGGGAAAATTTACATGCGAAGCTATAAGTGAGTATGTGCTTTATCTATTTGTTTGCTTTTTGGTACACTTGTCAACTTTTCCCCAAATTTAGCCCGCAGTTGAGTCATTGAACTGGCTTGAGCACTAGGTTGCAGCGTTTGGAACGTGTAGTGTGTAGAGGTGTTCCAGCATGACACAGAGTAACTTGTACAGCAGAAGGAAAACGCATAAGCCCTAAACCTGCTACTTCCTTGTTGAACTCCCCTTTCCAGCAAGGAGGATCGCCCCTTTGTGTGGTTGGATTAATAAGGTGGTATGAATTGATTTCAGATTCAATTCAGGTTTGATTTGGGTTTGAAACCTCTTAAGGAACCTGAAGGTGCATAAGTCCATGGGACCTGATGAAATCCATCCACGCCAGCTCACTCAGGACCCGGATGAAGTTGCTAAGCCGCTTTCCATCATATTTGAGAAATCGTGGCAGTCTGGTGAAGTTCCCACAGACTGGAAA
>JAOXNO010000024.1:72903997-72929047 GCA_028565335.1 Limnodromus scolopaceus | reverse complement strand
GGTGTCCCTGCCCATGGCAGGGGAGTTGGAACTAGATGATCTTTAAGGTCCCTTCCAACCCAAACCATTCTATGATTTGGTGAATTCCAAGTACTGTCGTAGACTTCGTAGACTTGGTCTGTTCTGAAGCTGACTTCTAGGGCTGTCCTCGTGTAGGTGTATGTCAGAGCAGGACGGGTGGTGGGCTGCAGCCAGCCATACACAAGGAAAACCAGGAAAAGGCAGGACAAGACAATCTTTCTCACTGCATCGGTGTTCACCCTCACAGTCCACGACCTTGCCTTAGCAGGCTGTGAGCATTCATAGCTTGTTCCATGCAATTTTGATTTCTAACAAAATCACTTTTATCAGTCTTGTTCTTCAAAACAAAAAAATTTCTCGGTTAGTGCTTGAATTATTTTGCTGTAAATGATAGTAAATATTTTTGTTGTCTATTAATACCCAGGGCACTGTTTTGAATTCAAGGAGTGATATGGCTTTCAGGGTACTGGGACTGAATTTTAACAGTAATACTGATAATATTAGTCTCATTTAAAAAAAAAGTGACCTTAGCCAGGTTATATTTTTGAGTGTGTTCAAATTGTGATGGAACAGATTTAATATATTGTAAATTATTATTGACAAACATCTTTCTCAACAATAAAGTTAGCAGTAGCAATTTTTTTTAATAGTCTTCCAAACTTCGGGATTGAACCTGCCCTTTAGGAAGATGGATGAATCTTTATCACAGAGAGCAATGTTCTATATTTTGGTTGCTTTTCCCTTCTAGGGTGCTTCTGAAGAAATCTGGCTGTAAAATACCACGAATTGAACTGGAAGAGATGGGACCTTCATTAGATCTGGTTATGAGGAGGACACATCTAGCTTCAGATGACCTTTATAAGCTGTCCTTAAAACAACCAAAAGCCCTGAAGGTATGTACCTTGGAAAGTATATTTTCTTCACAGGTAGATCTGGAAGTAAGCAAAAGCTAAAGTATTAATTCTTGTATATTCAACCAAAGTTTACTTTTATAGAGGCCAGTTGATATTTCTGGGGCCACAGCACTTGTTGTGATCAGCTGGTACACAAACTCTCCTCTAGTAGCATATAAGAAGAGAACAAATCCTAATCTCTAAGTTCCAAGCAATGTGTGTGGCCTTGCTTTTAGGCACTTGATTTGGTAGTTTTAATTACTGGTGAATGCAGTGATGGCAGGGCCAGATATCTGGCTTCTCACCAAAGCCCCTGGCACTCTCTACATGGAAGTACTAATGTTTTTCTTCCCTTACAGCCTAAGAAGAAAAAGAATATCTCCCATGATGTGTTTGGTACAACTTATGGTCGAATCCACATGCAGAAGCAAGATCTTAGTAAACTGCAGACACGGAAAATGAAAGGGTTAAAAAAGAGACCAGCAGAGAAGTCAGCTGAAGGTGGTGGGGTTAGTCCCAAAAAGTCAAAATCAGGTTGATAGTGTGGAACAGCTTTGAAAACTCTTTGTACCTGCAAATTTAGTATATATATATATTGTAATATAAATATGTTGGACGTAAAAGATTCAGCTGCTGTTAGCTTTGGTTTTATAAGTAAAATCTTTTTAATGGTTTGTCATTTTAAAGAGATCAAGGGGGTTTTGAGCTTTAATATGGAACTTGGTTATTTAAATAAAAAATTTGATATAACTTGCTTAGCTTTCTGAAGGCATTTATTCTTTTGGTATTAGCAAACATATGCTAGTCAAGCAGGTGACTCATTTCCCGAACAGTTTTATGGCTATTATGTTGGGAACCCTTGATCAATCAGCTCATCTTATAAATTCTGTGCAGGACCAGAGTAGTGTATATACACATAATATACACAACACAACTTCTGTGTTCATTTATTGTTTATCTATTTCAGGTTTTGCACAACTGCAGTACTATAAAACATTTTCTAAAGTGTGAACTCATGGGTCTGATGCCAGATGCTGTTTTTAACTGTTGCACCAAGCCCTGCTTCACACTTGCAGAATCAGGAGTGATTAAGGTGTTTTTACTGTGTTCATCACCATGGTAGCAAAGTACCTGGTGTTTGCTTTAGGCATAAATGAAACCTTTACAGTTTGAATTTCAATCTTTGATGCTTGATTTGTGCCCAGAATGTGAAGCAACCATGAAAGGTACAAGTCTTTTCTTCTTACCCTGCTTTCCTCCTAAGTTTGTGCTCATGAGTTAATCAAGTTTCAGTTGAAAACTTGGGTCAAGGGGATGGGAGTGTGAGAGCTCAGTGAGACTCTGGTGCATGGTGTTCTATGTTTTGGAACATGTTTTTAAAACCTTGCTTTGTTTTTTTTTTTTTTCTGCTTGTCTCTTGGGAAGCTATTACTCTGCTCTTTAGCATAATTATGATAAATGTGTACACACTTATCACAAACACAGAGAATTTGCTCATGGTAGTTATGGTTTAATACTTTATCTTTTCTTGTTAGTTTTCTCAGTGTAATCAGCTGAGGTGTCACATTAGAAATAGGCAGCTCGTTATTTTTCCTTGTCTTCTTCATCCTGGATGGAAGCAGTTGGGCAGCTTTGCTCTCCTGGTGTGAGATCTGAGCCCTAACTGTGGCTGTGCAAATGCCACACGTAATGTTCTAGCTTTGCTGATTTAATAAAACTTGAAGTGTGAAAAAGAAACGGCTTTAAAAGTTTGGAATGTTTTTGAGGGCACAAACATATTTATCGTGAATGTATTACTTAATTATTTTTTTTTGTATAATTACACAAAATAAATAGCATAGTGCTCTCTAAGTCCTTTGATCTATAACCATATGTTTGAGAAATTGATAATTCCAAAAACTACTTCAGATTCGTATTTCCCACCATATCTTTCTGAAGTGCATATCTCTACGCTTTTGACTGACAGCCATGTTTGGTTGTAGCTGTAGAAGACTTGTACTGATGGGCATGCTGTTGTTTATGAACTCAGAGATATAAAACTGATAGTAAAAGACTATTTGTAAAAGACAGCGTGCCCTTAGTCATAAAATACTAAGTTGTATTTTCCTAATTTGGAAGCTGATTTTTGTGCTTAATTTGGTATTTAAAAAGCTGAATTTCATACCAGTAACATAGACTATCTAACATCCTGTTAGTGTAAAAAGTGAGTTATTCAGTAGCACTCCTCCGGGATAAGCTGTTGCATCCTGGCTTCGGTTTTGTTTAATGTTGCTGTTTGTTGGCAATTTGTATGAAGAGAGAGCTCAGACAGGTGAGGGCTACACCACCTGCTGACAACAAAGTCCTTAGCCCCTGTGGTTACCGCCTGGCTTCAGAGAGATGAGGAGTCCTCGAGCACAGGAAATCAGTCAATGGGGAGAACTCCCAGGTGCACTTATTCACCCTCTGCAGGGTCTTCTGTCTCTGCTGACTAACGGTAGAACCTGAAGTGCCTGATGTCCCACACCTGTGCCTGTTTATGGCCTTTTATTCTTAGGTTTTGTACCGGTGAAGTACAGCCATGTGGTGGACAAAATGTATTACATATGTGGGGCAAGGAGAAATCCACCTGGATATAGTGTAAGGATATTTAGGCTATGCTTTTCATACTAATCATTTTAAGATTGTGTTGTTAGCAAGGATTAAAGGTTGATCCACTTCTAATAAGTACTTTTTACTACTCAGAGTGGTGCTGCTTTGGTGCAAACTCTGAGTGAGAAGTGGAAATGCTCTCATTTTATTCGCATGGCAGAAATGAACCACTCTGATCTCTGTATGGCAAGAGAGGACGAAGCCAAATTAGCAACTGAGTTCACCCCATTTCTTTCAGAGAACTTTCAGCCTTGCTGTGAAGCAATGATTAAGCCTCAAGGCTGGTGGCTACTGTGATTCCAGACATACGGCATGTACAACTGCTCCTCTGCATGGTCGGCAATTGCTACATCCTGAGTATCTGATTTAACTCAAGGTGAATGGAGATAGGAGGGATAAATATAACCTTTACGGTGGCATGTTCTTATTTCCCAGAGTCTTTTAAAGTGTGAGGAATTTTGTCAGGTGCTGCAATGTGGCTGCGTGCACGGGAACGGAACAAACGGTGCTCAAAGGGGCTTGCCTTGCCCCTGTTGAGAGGGGCCTCTCAGCTGCCCCTTGCTTCCAGAGTTCACCAGGCTCTGAAAACACGTAAACATGGCCCCAGGGTCTGTGTGGCATGGGCAAGGAGTAACTGACATGTTAGCTCTTCCCTTTGGCTTTCATCTCCTTACCTCCCAACGCACTGGAGATAGCTTTATTTATGGGTTAAGCGCAGTAATAAATTCAGTTTCAAGAGAATCCCCGTGGGCACAGCGTGGCTCCCGAGGCTGTACCTGTGTGGCAGAACAGAGGTGGAGTCGTAAATCAGCAATTTAGTCAAGCCCATGCTGTCTGCAGTCTAGCAGGCAGGATGGCAACGGCGGGGAGGGTGTGGCTTGTGCCTGCTGTGGACCCTTGGTTTGTATGCTGAGGTTGCCCAGCTGTGCTGCTGGCAGCTTCATTGCTGCTGTTAATTAGGCTGCCGTCATTACAGATAACTGATGATATACATAGAATTTATAGTCTACCTGCACTCCAAGTTTACTTGGCTCTTTTTATGTGTAGTGTAATTAAAAAAAGTAGGAAGAGAGGTAGATGTTGTTGAGCAGCGCCATGTGCTGGGTTCTTGGGATTCCCACGTTTTGGGGGATCAGTCCTGGGCGTGTATAATCACAGCCTTAGCTCTGTGCTAGTGTAGTGAGACAGACTGAGCATGCAGGGGACCTAGTGGTGTGTGTCTGAAAAGAGCGTATGAACTCCTTTCTATTTCCTGGATTTTGTGGGTTTGAGTTTATCTTTACGGTTCCTTAGCAACCTTATTTGTTTTCACTAAGTGTTTTCTGGGTTTGACTGTGAGAATTTCCCTCCCCCACTGGCTTGGTTGCAGCTGGGGAGGGCTGAAGAGAGTGAGAAGGGAGGACAGGTAAACATGGCAGACCCACCAGGTACCGCACTGACCACTGCGTTCCCCAGCCAGGGGAAAAAAAGCTGACCCTTGCTTATTCCATGTACTGTCAAATGTAAGGGGGGTAAGGAGACTAGAACAGAACTGTGTTAGAGCCATTTTCATTATTAAAGAGAGGCAAGTGGAAAATGTTAGCTGCGCATAATGTGTATAACATAGCCATACATAATACATATTTAACATATATATTACATGTGGTGCAGGTAGTTCTCCCCTGTCTCCAGTGCAATTTATCTCCTCCTTTTGGACTTTGCTAAAGTGCCTCTAACAGTGCTGACACATCCCAGATGCAATCTAAAGACACAGCTGAGAAATAGGTCAGTTGTATCAGAAGTCACCTTTCCTAAAAATATACAAGGAAAAGAGACATAAGGCTCCTGAATGTGAAGCCTGTGTAGGGCTGCCTTCCTAAATGGAAGAATGTTCAAAGTGAACAATATGGCTAACACTGTACAGGAAGAATAGCTCTGTTCTTATGCATTTATGCAGAAGGAGGAGCTGGCAAAGACGTTGTGGGAGGACACAGGGTTTCTGAAAGACCTACTTGAGAGGCTGGGAATTGATTATCTCTGATACCATGGTAGGGTGGAGGGACCCGAGTACAAAGAAATAAAGATGGGCATTGGGAAAGGAAAAGCTTAAAAGCACCCTGGGATTAAGCCCTGTCCTAAACAACACAGGCGTCATCTACTCAGAGCGATGGGTGAATGCAATAGCTGTGTGCTGATTGAGAAAGTTCTGAGATGTCTGTTCCTTTTTCTTTCTTATTTTCTTTGACATTCAGTCATGTTCTGTCTTATTTGATCGTTTCCCTCCCGCCCCTGTTTCTCTAAGGTAAGCACAAAGTAGTTCAGGGGAAGTAAACTTTTAAACAGAACTTAACAGAAGGCATGGGCACTTAATGACTTTCCCCTGAATTCTCATCATGTTCCCTCTTTCCCCCTTGATAATCCCATAATCCTTTCTGTGATGCAGCACAACACAGGACTTCTCACTCCTTCCATGATACTCAGGTACATCCATGTGGCCCTAACTGTCTTCTGCTTTTATCACTGCAATTTTCTCCTCTTGACTTTATTCACTCTCATATCCTCCAAACCAAATCAGACACAGCTGCAATGACCTCTTTCTTACTGTTTTTCCAGATCATCTCTCTGTGCTGGCAAGAGGTCAGGTTTTTTGTCCATTATTGCCCAAGGTGGTTGTTAAATTAACATCTTCTTTCGACTCTACTAGTGGTTGTAATACTGGTCTCCCTCCTCTTTCTCAATTATCTTCTGTACCCTGCTCTGACTATTATTTCTTAATTCCCTGTTCAATTGATCACTGTAACAAGGCACTTACTGAGAGTGTCTGGATAAACTTAAACAAGGAATAAAGAGCCATGTTCAGCTCAGGAGCCAGAGGTTGGGAGCCAGAATCAAAAGAGGGAAATGGGATGAAGAGCTGTGCTGTCAATCACAGCATTAGGCATGTCAGGCAGGCAGGGAAATCTGCAGGAAATATCTAACCAGGCCTGCTTCTCCAGTTGTTGCCTAAGTGAGAAAATGTGAGTGAGAGCACTGACCTGTTGGTGCCAGGGGAAGGGACGCCAAGCTTTGCTCAGCAAACTTGGAAGGAGATCCTTGGTTGATTATCCCCTGCCAGGGGGTTACGTGCATTTGCCTTGTGCTACATTGCCTGCAAAGATTTGAGCAATACACAATAAACTATGTTTTTTACATATACAGTGCTGCAATGCAAAGTAAGATGGAGTTAAAATCTGTCTCCCTCTTTCTCAACATTAACATGTGCTCCATGGGAAGGCAGTGTTTAGCGTGCATGCAGTGAAGGGGCCTTCACTTAGGGCTGAGCCCTGTGTGATCAATTCTAAGGCTGCTTTAGGGGCTGGCATTATTTCTCCCCTTTTTAAATCTGCAAAATTAAACCGTTGAGTGCTGCTGGCCTCTAGGCAGGAGAATTACTGATGCTGCTTTATGCTCTGGAATTACTGCTGCAGCAGTGACTATCTACATTAGCCATAGATAGGCACGCTGGGGCCTGATAGCAGCTGTTGCCAAAAGATAGTTTAAAAGCCTCTTCCCTCCCTGCCTGCTTTACAGATAAAGGCGTATTCCTTCTACTAAGTCAGGGTTTCTGTTTTCCTAATCCAAAAATGTCCACAAATAGTTACAGCTTTTCAGTTTTTGTCACAAGTTGCTAAGGTTTTCTCCAGTGGAAATTGAGCTCCTTGGCTCAGAAGTTGCTTTTCACCTCTGCAGAAGGTGTTGAAGGGAACACAGAAGTGAGGGGAAGAAAAGATTCAAGCAAAATATTTCTTCTCTCTCCTGTTGTGTCACACGTTTGCATGTGACAAAAATTAGTCCCGATGTGACATAGAAATGTAAGGTATTTAGCAGCATAAATTCACACCGAATATCTCTAAACAAAGCTGAGCTCTCCTGGTTCTCCTGAGCAAAGAGCTGTTTGGCACGTGTCACCGCCAAAAGATGGGCAGTCACAGCTGCTGTATCCAGAAGTTTGTACTGGGACGGTTTGCTACAAAAAGTGTGCTGCAGAACTTCCATTCACCTCCCATCACAGCCATTTACTTTTTAATTTGAAAACAGATTATTATGAAGAATTAATGAGACCCTCTGAAATACACATGCAGCATGCCAATAAACAGTAATAAGCTTCTAATTCATAAGAGGCGATAGATTTCAGCTCCTCTTGGCATACTTTGCACATGGGAATAATTCCTTGCTTATCAGGGTTATTTGTATGAAATATTAGGCAGGCTTTATTTCTTATGTCGTGAAAAGAAGTCTAGAGGTGCTTTTTTTTTTCCCCCCCTTCTTTCTTCTCTGAACATACCTGAGATACCTTGGGGCTTCTAGGATATTGTAGCATGGAAAGGCAAACAGCTGTTCAACTTGAGTGCACTCTGTAGTTGATGAGTGAGGGATTTCTGTTTGTGTCCCAGATGCTCGCCTCTTCAGGGCTGAGCAGAAAGGCTCACCTGCAGAAAGATTCAAAAACCTGGTAACTGCTGTTTCCTTCTCGCTTTGCTTCCAGAGTGAGAGATACCCACCCTTCCTGCCATTGCCTCCTCCACTTTCTCAAAGGCACTAGGTCATACATCATGGTATTTCTTAAAAAAAACCCCACAAACCTAACACTTTCTAGATAACACCATGTGGGGAGTTCAGCAGCAGTGCTGACGTAAGGAGTTATGAAGGTGCAGCTGTTTGTGGGACTGGCAACCAGATTAGGGAATTAAACTGGCTTTAAAAAGCAGAGGGTGGGGGGAGAAAAGCAGGGGCTCTTTGTTTTGAAGCTAGATCAGTTCCCTGATCTGGCTCACCGCACAGCTGGGTGGTGCACTGCTGCACCAGGGAGGGAGCAAAAGGCTGGGAGTGGGATGGGAGATGTGAGGGAACTCCTGCCGCTTGTATTGCCACTTGCAGTAATAGCTGCAAGGCAGTGCCCGAGTTTGAGAATTACTATGGTTTTGAGTCTGTTCTTAAGGAAACCAGTGGGTTTTGGGACTTAACGTTTGCCAGTAAGCTTCACTTCACAACTTTCCCTGTGAAGATCACTTTTAACACCATTTTACAGTTGTGACAGTGAAGGTTAACTGACTTTTTCAAAAGGGATTTGCTTTGGAAACAAAGCTAAAATGTGCAAGTTGTGAGTTTCTTGTCCGTGTGGTCTCTGTTGGTGGCTTTCGTATACCTTCCTGCGGCTGGAGTCTGTGCTGTCTGTGCTGTGGTGGAGCTGGAGCAGCTGTCAACAGGGCTGGGCCAGAAAGGAGTTGACTGAAGTGGAACCACTCAGAATTTGTGATTTTCTTTGCAAAGAAAAACCCTCATAAATTTTGAGGTTTATCAACAAAGACCAGCACCACCCAGCCCTGGTCAGCAGTAAGAGAGACACTAGTTCATCTGTGTGCCTTTTAGCAAAACACAAAGAAATCTGCTCAGATTGGTTTTAAGGCAACCTTCAAAATAATATTCAGGAAACTTCTCCTTTCCATCCGGAGTAACCTTCCGACAAAACTCCTTGTGTGGCTTCTGTTTTAGCTGGAAGGATTTTCTCCACTATGAAGATTTTTCAACATACTTCTTTTCCCTCTGATGCTATGGAACTGTGGTGATGAACAAGACTTTTTGAGCTGCATTGAACACTTGTTTAATGAACTTGAATAAAAGATGAAATTGTGCTTGTTCTAGTCTGAGCATGATCAGAAATACTGCATGGTGGTGGTATGATCCGTTTGGAAAGCTACCACTGCGTCTCAACGTAAGCATCGCATTTCTGAAGACAGATTTAGTTATTTTCTCCAGTTATGAATAATATTTTAAACTTCATTTAAATTCCATTAGACTTGTGTTGCTGTTTTCAGAAGGTAATAGCTGATTAGGTTCTCAGTTACTTTTCTTTCAATTCCTGGAAGGAAATCTATTCTGTGGCTTATGTGGTAAAGTGACTGAAGAGTTTAAGTGCATATAGACAAAGCTGTCCCTGTTAAAAAAAAAAGAGTATTATGAAGAAGTGAAAGGTGAAATGCTTTTTCAGCACATGGGCTGCATAGGACATGGTAAATCTATCCTCAAGATGGTCTCCTGCATGAGATCCTGTCAAAGGTAAATCTTGTTGCTTTAGAGACTCATACTTATAGCAGGGGATTTATGCTACCTGACTGGTATGCCTGGAGGCAAAGATGTATTAAATGCTAGCAGAGAAGAAGGAAAAAACTTGTCAAAATCTGTGGTTTATTAAAATGGTGCCAGCATTTGGTCAGAGCCAGCTACACTAGCCTTGTAATGGATTCTGGGAGCTGAGTTTACAGGAAAGTTTTGTTGTTCCATTAAAAAGTAGAACAGGATGAACTTTTCAACCTAGTAGGTAAAGAGCTAGTTTCCATGGGCCTAACTCTGTCAGCAAAACAAATGAGTCTTAAGAAAGAATAGGCAAACTATTAAGACATGGCATTAGTGGTGGTGTTTTCCCACAGCAAAAGCCAGATGACTGAAATCAGAAACTTTCTGGTCTACTAAGTCCCCTCTTGGACATTGAACTAGACATCTGACTTGGAAGATAGGAAAAGGAGAGATAAGAACTTACATGATACTTACTCACATCTGCAGAAACAATTTTGAAACCTGTATGAAAAGTAGTTTTTACAGCAGAGAAAGAATCATCAATTATAAAGTGAAAGTTGGAGCAAGATCTTTAAGACTTTTTCCCATATGTCACACAGAGAAAGCTGTTCCCTTCCCTCCCCCGCCCCCCTAGCTGCAGGGGACTCCATAAGTGCATTGCAGTATAAGGTGACATATCATTCCTACCTAAGGATCATGAATTGTGTTCCATTTGCAAAAGGTCTTACGCCCCATTGAGACTTATTTAAAAAAACCAAAATCCAACAAACAAACCACAACTTCCCAACTTCATATTTACTTGACACAGCCTGTTTTATAGCAGACTTGTTGGAGGGCTTTGTCTTACATCTTACTCTCTTCTTATCCAACCTTCAAGAAGAACAAATTTTGAATGCTTACAGTTTATTTATTGTAGGACAGTAATACCCAGTTTCCTCCAAGAAGGATCCAGAACCCTGTTGTGCAAGACATAGGGAAAAACACAGCATAAAGAAAAAGTCCTCACCAAGATATTGAAGCAGGACATGGCCCTTCAGAGACTGAACATGTCTTTCCTGCACTGTGGTAGCTTCTCCTTCAGAAATAAAACCCAAAGTGTCTTAAGATCTGACCCTCTAAGGGGTCCTGTTTACTTGCACTCACACATTGCAGAATGTTGAACAGTCTGCCCTGGAGAACCCTGTTTCTTATTGCTGCTGAGTAAAATTCAAGGGAAACCCTTAATGAGAACAAGCATTCCTGTTTCTTTGTTTGGAGAATCGTTATTCCTCTTTTGTATTTTGTGCTTGCCAAGAAGTACTTGTATGATTAAAGTGGTTTGTTGTTTTAGATCGATAGTTTGGGTGTGGGATACAAGAATTGCTGGGTCCAGCTTCCATAAACCAAAAAAATCTAAGGGACCTCACTGCCACACTGGCTTCCAGCTGAGGGAGAGAACTTAGTGGGATCACTAAGGATTAGCAGTTGAATGAATAAAGATATCTATGAGATGAATGCTTGTAAGAGACACGAACCTTCCCTTTCCAGACAAAACACACTGGCGTTCCATAGTCAGTCTATGATAAGGAACGAGCTGTTAGGAAAATGTAATTTCTGGGAATTGTAACATTTGCAAACCTTATGTTCTTCCAAATCAGAATAAAAAGCCAAAGCTTTCCATTGAATGAAAGCTCTGGGCAGAGGAGAAAGTTGATTTGTGACCATGGAAACATTTCATACCTTTATATTCAGTATAACATGCTGATAATGTAAACATCAATGCTAATGTTTCATAACCTGAAACAAAACAAAAAAAAAGAAATTCAGTGAAGTGGAAGCATAGTGCTTTACTTGGACAGTTTTCCTTCTACCCACTTCTATTTTTCATCCATGTCACAAGACCAAAGGAACAACCATGCTCAATTCACATCAAGGGTTCTTTTTGTCTGAGGTGACACAATTCAGAGTGACTTTTCCAAAGGTAAGACTTGCCCTTCATGTGCTGGATGGGTTGTCTGTGTCATTTCCCCAAATCTGAGATAATAAATTGCAGTGTCTGTGGTAGCACGAAACTGTGTTTGTACTTCATCCTGGAAGTTTAAAGTGAGTTTAAGTGTCCTGTTCCAGGTGCTTTGGAAAAGAGCACGAGAACAGGGAGAAGCTCAACAGTGCTCTATTTCAATACCTCTCCCATTGTTTCCAAGTAAAAGGATATCTGCAGTTTATAAAGTTCTTGAGCTGAAGGTAATCTCCAGTTTGTTGTATTTTGTTGTTGCATCTTTCTTTTATGGCTTTTCCTATTGTTTTATTAAGTATATAATTCTGACATCTTAAACACTTTGTATTCATTAGTTCCATAATTGAGCTTTGTTGAATGAAATAGTAATTACTGGGTTAAACTTGAGGCCTGATCATAGTCTTGGATCTCCCTTAGGTTTTTTATTTGAGAGTCAGCAGCTATAAACTCTTCCCTTCACCTGTCTCATGCCAGTCACCATTTTTCAGGCCCCAGTTTCCTTACTGATTTCTTTCCCAAGCTGAAGGGTCCTGATCAACTTAAATGCTTTTCACACAGAAAACAGATACACAGAAGCTGTATCATATTTCTAATTTGTCCTCTTTGTACTTTTTCTAGTTCTGTTACATTCTGAGAACAGAGTTGTATGCAGTATCAAAGGTATTGTTGCATGACTAATTCTGATGTGTGCAACACTTTCTTTTTTATTTGCTCTTCTTAATAATGATTAATGTTCTGTGCACCTGTTAGACATTGTTGTTTAGGGAGCTGTTGCTGCCAGAGAAGGAGCCAAAATGAGTCCAAGATCTCTCTTTTCTAATGAACTTTCTAATGATAATAACATACTAGAGACCAGTATTTTATGTACCTAGAGAAGGATTTTTTTACATTTATGTTTCTCAGTATCGAATTTAACCTGCTGTTTTGCCCAGTCACTGGCTGTATTAAAATTCTTCCACAGCGCGTAGTTTGATAACGTGGTATGATGAAGCTTGCTACTGATGTTGGATATAAGTTGGTGTTGTAAAGATGAGTGTCACCTGGAAACATATCCAGAAGACTTTTCTGAGGGTGCCGTTTTAATGCCACTCAAATTAAATTCAGTGTTGGTATGTACAAATGATGAACAAACCTGACATCAGCTTAAAAAAAAGGCGTGTTCTGCGTGAACCATGGCTGTTTGGGAATGAGACCTTGAGATTATATTAGAGAATGAAAAAGTCACTTTGATACTCACAGTCAAAAGCAAATCAAACTTTAAGAATTAGTATGTGAGTGACTGAATCAGCTTTTCTGCCTGGGAAAGATATAACTGAAGGGGAATATAGCAAATGTATATGAATTTATTAATGATATTGACATGGTAAATGTGAAATCCAGCATCTGGGATGTCATAACCCCATGCACCTGTGCAGGCTGGGGATACACAGGATAAAAAAACCAGCTTTGCAGAAAGGTGCTGGTGAGCAACCAGCTGAATAGCCATCTGCAGTTCCTCTTGCAGCAATGAGAGGTGGAGTTGTTCTGAGCAGACAGAGCAGGTAAGCAGCTGGGGCAGATGTGGGGGCCTGCACCAAGGACTAGGGGCAAGAGGTGTGCCCTACAGGCTGGGGTTTCTTGGAGCAGGAAGATTAAGGCTGGGAAGGAGTGTGAGTAGGGGAAAAGGAAGAAGTCCTGGGAGGAAAGAGAATTTAGGAAAGGATGAGAAAGAATACAGAAAATGGCAGGGATTCTGAATTGAAGCGATGAGGATAAATAGTTTGAGAGTTAGGCCACACTGCAAAATTAGTTTGGAGGCAGAAAGACTTGGGAGATAAAAAGTCATAGCTGGGAAAAAGTAGATGAGAGGGGAGAGTCAGGGGATGACCATGCTGTGCTACACAGGCTTTTGGGTAAGAATGGGCAAGGATTACTGTGGTGCTTCTCTGCTGCCTCTAATCAGCTCTGACCTGGAAACAGAAATTTGCAGAGACCTGGCCTTCCTCTCCCAGCAGCATGGCGTTTGTCTTACCTACATTCTCTTTTCATCACTCAAAAGTATAAAATTTCAAGTTTAGTTTCCAGACAAGAAGATAACAATGATTTTGCTGGCTATCCATTTTTAAATCAACATTCCCCAAAACCATCTCCTCCTTTACTGTTTTTCTCCTCTTTTTCCAGCGTGAGATGGGGAAGAAGGCACAAGCTTCTGTCCCAGGGTGCAGCCTCAGCTGCTGGTTGCATTGTCCTGCTCCCACGTTGCACCATCTCCCTTGCTCAAGTCCATTTCCAAATTTAGCCAGATAGAAGAAGTTGTGGACAAAGATCATTCCCGACTCTGCCAGCAGATGGCAATTACCGCTCTGGAAGAGATCCTTAGGTGGCCTTTGAAGTGTACGGAAACAGGAGTTTGCAGTAGATGAGTCTCTGTAATATTACATTGAGTGCAAAAAATCTGGAATTTGAGTTTCTGGAAACTGACTTCACCTTTTCCGTCATCTATTTAACAGCTCAGATATTGGAGCTTCTCAGTCTGTGAAATAAGTACTGTTATACATTAAGGAGAAAAGCACTTAATGTTGTTTTGAGTTGTTCACTCAGCAGTTAACTCTCTGCTATGCTGCCATAACATGCAGTACAGGAACTTTTGGTCCCTTTTTAGAACTATTATAAAATCTGTGTTGTTTCTGGGATGCTTCCTGTCACATCTAAAGGTCCTGACACGAACAGTTGAAATTAAAGAAAAATGTAATATATGTGTGTGTTTCCTATTGTTGTTACAAATCATGGGGAAACGAGCTGTTTAATTTCAGAAGGAGAAAGAGCAGAGCACGCAGGTACAGATAATACATGTAATAAATGACAAACTTCTGCAAGAGGTTAGCAGAGAAGGCTGCTGCAGGAAAATTATGTAAACTTGGGTTAGGTTCTTTGCTGAATAAGGAGAATGTTTCAGGGATGATGTAAAAAGCCAGCAAGGAAGCAAGTCAGTGCTATGGTTAGTGGACAAATAGACTGACATTTTCCTTTCCCTTGCCTGAATTTCTCTTTCATTTTCACAGTGAAATGATTCTGTACGTGGTATTTAAGAGAATGCTGTGAGTTTTTATGGCTCAGGAGGTTAACTCCCAATGTGGGGCAGAGGAAGGGTTAAGAAGGAGGTTCAAGCTGGCATTACAGTTTGGTTCCTGGCTATCATGCTGACTGGGCCAGAAAGGAGTACAGAAGTCCTGAGTAAGTGCGGGGAAAAACATTTCTTAAATCATTCCTCGTGACCTTTTTACCTCGAGAAGCATAAATAGGATATGAAGCAAGCATTATCTAGCTTTGCATGGCTCAAAGTATAGTTGCCCTGACATGAGATTGAGGGCTTCAGCTCCCTTCAGGGAGCAAAGAAGGAAAACTAGTGGGAAGAGGAACTCGGGGTCCTGCCAAAAGGGCTGGTTTACACTTAAAAACTCAATATTTCAGACTGACTGAAATACTATGTTTTACTTTCCTAATATGATTTACACTGATATGATCAAACTATAACGAGACAATGAACTCCTAATCTGAGAGTGTGATTAACAGTTTTTAACTCAAGGTCCTTTCCCAAACTATGGCAGACAGACCAGAAATGTGTGATGTCCACCCTTGTATTTCTATCGTTAGTGGCCAGTGCTTTATGAAACCCCGAGTTAGAAGCCCTCACATTATCAAAAAAGAAAGTGCTTCCTCGAGTAAGAGAGAGTCTGTACCACCAGAAACAAGCCAGTCAAAGCGGAAGTCTGGAGGGGCTGTCTGGCCTCGGGCTTCAAAGGAAGCCCAGGATTTGCTGGTGGTGAATAGTTTAAGCAGACCGCAGGGACTACGTTCAAAAGTTAGTTTAAAAACAAACAAACCTGTAACTCTTACATGTTCATGGGCAAAAAATTCCTGTACTAAGGCTGTGCCCCTTGCTTTAACACCAATGTTTCTGAAAACTGTCATTAGAAAACCATGTTATTAGGAAACAGCAAGGTAGACTCAGAAGGAATTTATCCAAGTAATTAGGAAGGTTGGTTTGGGAGTAAGAGACAGAAGAGACCCAAGGTGGCAAGAATGGGGTTAAACATGGGATCGGTACCTGGCAATTTGCTTGAGAAATCCAGACTTAGGAACACAGGGTCTATCTGCGTCAGCGAGTCTTTGA
This sequence comes from Limnodromus scolopaceus, assembly GCA_028565335.1. NCBI lineage: Eukaryota > Metazoa > Chordata > Aves > Charadriiformes > Scolopacidae > Limnodromus > Limnodromus scolopaceus. The sequence continues at coordinate 72,913,260 of JAOXNO010000024.1, read as the reverse complement.
AATGCAGGGGATTGAGGTTGGACACAATCATAACAAATCGATGACTAACCAGAGAACAGAAATCAACCCACTGTTGACAATTAGTTCTTCCAGTAAATACCTCATACATGTATTGCTCCCCAAAATGAGCTTGACATCCCATCTTTGTAAGAAGCACACATCTTGGCTAGAAAAAATCAGAAATCTAGCTCTCCCACATAACTGCTGCATATCAGGAAAAGCAAAATGAGAAAAAATGGCATTAAAATCCCCTTGCAGGTTACCCTGAAGTATCAGTGCTACTGTGAAAGCTGAAGTCAAACACAAGGCTGGGATTTTATGTTTGTGTCTGTAATTCCTGGCTACGATCAGAATCATTGCACAACCAGAAAACTGCTTTTCCCAACTGATAGCCTTGCAAAGTCATACTGGAAACACAAAATAGTGTGTACTTTGGCTGAGGTATTACCAGCCATAAAGATCTGGCAACTGCGGCTTGCTTAACAATTTTGCTAATTATATTTAAATTGGAGTGAATCAACCCTTTTAACACTGAATATAGAACAACTTTATATTTCCCAAGGAGAAAAGCAGATAGGAGATGTGATGTACTCAGGTGAGCAGGTTTTAACGAGTGTTTCCATACTAAGATTTAATGCCACTTTAACTATACCCATTTGTTAGGCTGGTACCAGTTATTAGACTGTGTAAGGTCAAAGATGGCCTGAAGTTAAAGCTCTGTAGTTACTCCCCAATAATTCATGTGTGAACAGAACTTAAAGCTCTGCAGTTATTCCACAACAATTTGTATGTGAACAGTCTTATACGAGAATAACTTTTCTTCTTCTTGTTTGACTTTTTCCACATGCCCATGATATATTAAGCTAATTAATGAGAAAAATAAACCCTCTTCTATATGTGGATATACATCAGTACGTTTAAGAAAGGGACAGTCATCCTTTAGCTTCTGCCTTTTTGTACTGACTGGTGGCAGTAAATTAGGTATCCTGCAGAAGTACAATTAGCAAAATGCCTTAAGATCAAAGGAACGACATAATGGCAATGTCTGGGAACAAAATGGGTCATAAAAGGTCAGAAAACATTATTTCTGTAAAAACAAGGGTCCTGGGTTATTTTTAAGATCACCTCCTATGTCAGTGGTGACTTTCTTAGTGAGAATACTAAGCATGTTTGTGTAGTGTTAGAGAAATCCGAGATGACTCAATGATTAATAATGCTATTCTCCAGAGAAAATTTGCCTCAAACAGAAGAGTTGTGCATCATCTAGTACACAGTTTTCATGCGCAGTCATTAGCATTTTAGGTCTTATTAATTGTAAAATCCCATTAGTACACAGTAGTATCCTGCAGTAAATTCCAGCAAAGTGAATTTTGGAACTATGATACTGTTGCTTGGTGATGGTTATAAATCAGATTCCTAAGTGTTTAGGAATCATTCATGTGGTTTAAGTGGCTTGGGTTTATATAATTTTATTTCTTGTTTGGCCCAATTTGAGCACACGATTATTCCCTTAAAGGGTGGTACTCGGTGTACTATATTATTCAAACAGTTGGCAACTTCTTAAAGGTTTAGATTATCCTACTTGGAGAGCTTAGGGGAGTTGAAGGCTTTTAGTAAAAGAATTTAGGTGGAGTGTCATTTAATTTTAAATATTACTATCTCAGGGAAAATATACTCTTAAGTAAGATGACCTTGATTTCACCCTGGTGAGAGAAGACTCACCTTTTTCTTTAAAGCGTTTGTAACTAAAATATAAGACACAGGCAGCCACCTAAACAGTTGGACATTTTATATACTGAATAATTCTGCCTGAAAACTGATACTGCATCTGTTGTGTCACATCTCTGTGATCACATGCTGTTGTAATGCAGAATCTTTTCATAGTCTTTCTTTTAAATAATTGGGAGGATCATTATGATGATAAAGCAAATTGATTATTAATTTTATCCATCTTAGGGAATGCAATCTAGGTTTCCCAGAGAGGAATCTAGTCTATTTGCATCCCTTGAGTTACCAATAATTTTATTTCAGGAGTGCAAACAGCACTTGGGAGTTACTGAATCTGGACAATACACATCTAGCTTACAAGTACGTGCTGCACTATGAGTGACCAGCTATTTGGTAACCTAGTAGTCCTTGTAAGTGAGACTAGCCAGGGGTAGCATGTTGGCATTCTCAACCCAAGCAATATGGGAGGCAATAATAGTTAGATTTAGGATTCCTTTATGAAATTGACTTGTGTAAATACATGCCAAACTATAGATCATTCTGTTTCTGTATTCATTTATTTTTATTCTATATCTAAAGTAAGGGTTATCCCATTAATCTGGTAGGGATGGATTTTTATCAGAATATAAATATAAAGTGCAGGGCCTATGTGTGTGCTTGCTTTTGAACAAGTGGTATATTTTAACTTAGCCACTAAGTAAATATATATTTAGAGGAAGGGCATTGATATAGGATTTATTTAACTTAAAAAAAAAATCCCTATCAATTAAAGGATTAACTTAATTCTGCTCTGGAAAGAGAGGAGATATTTGATGGTACTATCAAGAATTGTTATGTTTATTTCACAGAATACAGTCGTTGCAAACTGAATGAGGCATTTCCATATGCCTTTTCTTGAAATCTATTTTACCCATGTTACCAGATATGGGATGAATTGTGGGTTAAATAATCAATCAATTGGAGAAAATTGAGCCAGAAAGACTATGTAAATTTTGTTCTGAACTGACCTGCATCAGACTGGATTTTTTGCTGTGGGATACCCAACTTTAAATTCAGGATTTCAGATAACAGTTAAGAAACAGATGTCGACCTAGCACAATCATTTAAAAAAATAATTGAGAAAAAAATGCCTTTCTGTTACTCTTTCATATATTAAAGCAGCTCTTTGCGAGTAGAAAAGTAGAATGAAATGAAGGTCTTTGTGCCAGCTGCAAGGTAATATGCTGTATGAAGTGATTTATCGTATATTTAGTATGTCCTATATAGTTTAAGTATTTAAATGCAAATATGTACAACCTGAAAATATTCTTTTATATATTTAGCATCCTTATACTACTCTTAAAATGTCAATTTTTTTTTAATGTTTGTATATCTCAGTACAAATCGGTTCCATTTGCAAAGGCAAGTAGACTTTCTACGTGAAAGACTTTGTTAACATTTTTCATATGTCTTAATATTTGAATTGACTCATTTAGATACACAGTTTTGCTTATCTAGTAGTAAAATGCTAACAGTGTTGTAAATCATATCTTGAAATGGGGCCGCTAACCCTTGCTATAGCCTTTAATACAGAAGCACTTTCAAAGTGACAAAATTAAAATGATGATTAAAAAAGTTAATTTAACTTGAATAGAAACTAAAATTCTTAAAAAGCAAGCAAGCAAGATTAGTGTCACTTCTATTCCTGGTGCCTTGTTACTTAGGTATTATTGGCAGAGGTATTAGCTCTTTGCTTTTTGGATTTTTTGCAACCTGAAAAGTCAATTGAGCAGCAACTGAACAGACAACCAAAATCTGCTACAACAATCAGATTTGGTTTATTTGATAAAACATTTGCTTCTCTGATGCACCAAACTTTTGTTGAAAACAAAATTGAGTTCTTGAGACTGCAAAGGTGGTCTGGAAGATATTAAATCTATGTAAACAAAGGAAGGAACTTTGAGGTGCTTAGATCCTATGATAATGGATGAAATATGAAATACTTGACCTGGATAGTGGTATCAAACCAAGCCTGAAGACAGCCTAAAACAATGGCTTGAAGCAGTTCCTGCTCATTTGAAAGAGATGTTAACTTTGAAGCTGTATGAGAATGTTGCCAACAGTGTTAGTTATTTCACTGCCAAAAAAGAGGTGAATGATCATGCTAGGACAATGTATTCATGCTTCCTCATTTAGCAATGGGATCAAAACAAATTCCATGTTTGGGCTCTGAATAAAAATTATCTTAAGATGTTCTTCAACTTACTATCCAAGGGTGGGATTAATTTCAGCAAATTTTAGGTGGCTAGGGTTCTCACACCTACATCTAAGCTAGTCATCTGGGCTCCTTTAATATCATTTATCTCATCATAAATGTTAATGTTCAAAGTAGTTTGTCCCCTGGAATTCCTTATTCCCTCCTGCCAATGCTATGTAGATGACCACCTCTGATCAGATAGATGTTTGCGGCAGAGACAGTGGCAAGGTCTGGAGGACCTGAAGTAGAGGAATCCTTCACTGAAAGACTGCAATCAAAAACTTAGCTTTGTGTGACTGGAGATTTGCAGGGGGCAAAGGGGTTTTATAGTTAATGTCTATCACTTTCTTTCACTTGCCTGCCTTTAATAATGGCAGTTATATGTTAACTACATCCCAGACTGTCAAGTCCCATCTACCCCACTAGTTGAAGAAAAAACCCTAGCCTAATTTAATTTGTAAGGGAGCCAGACCTGAGCCATAATCCATGCTTTATGTGAACCTAAAAGAGGAATATGTTAAGGGAAGTCTGGAACTGTGGCTTTCAATAAACATAGGAGTGGGAATCAGACCGGTTGCTTACCCTCAGCTTCACTAGTTAGACATTTAAGCTACACCATTTCCCTCTCATTCTGCTCACCTTTTTGCTTTTGAAAGGACAAAAAAGAAAATTCTCTAGCTATTTGTGAAGTAGGAGGGAACCTATATCTTGACAACTGATAGCACTTTAGGAAATTTTTACTGTAGGTGTTACCAAATGCTAAACCTAAGGTTAGACACTCCCAACGCTCCCCACAGTAAACAAGTAAAATCTGTGCTTTTTATCTTTGAAAATGTGACTCACTTGCTTCAGCAGCGAGGTACAGTCCTTGTACTTCATACGACTCAGCTGGAGCCCAGTCTGAAACATCAGTAGAACATCCTGTCTGGCTGAGAGATGCATAAACACTGCTTACTGAATGGGATTTAATCTAATGTTGATCTTCACGCAGTTGGTGATACCATATGTTTTTGTGTTTTAATCGCTATCCTGTTTATCTCATCTTTCTGACTTTAGGCCAAATCCTTCTGTTGAATAGGTGCATTATTAATCCTAGCTGAAAACTAAACAACAAAAAGGCTTAATCATTAAGAGCATGCATTAGTCTAAGTGGTCACATAATTTTGTGTTAGCCTCATGTCCTCTCTGTACAGTGCCTATCTTTCTTTGGTTTGCATCTATTGTACTGATTGTTGCAAACTTATGACAGTTAGACACTTTAATAAAAACTTTTTTTTTTCCTGGATGATGTAGACATACCCTTTTCATTGATTACAGTACAAATTTTAATCAGAAGAAGAAAGAATTAAACTCTCTGAACACGTACTCTTCAAGCGTGGCATCCTATCCACTTTACCTTTGCAGAATATTACAAAATTTTGAAATGCTCTACAAATAAAATGATTTATGGAAAAAGCTGTCTTGGCGTGTCACTAACAGCATACTTCAACTATATAGGTAAACTTTTTTAAAGTAGTTGGCACCCAAAACATTCCTTATGGTCAGAGAAAGTTCTGCATGTGAGGGCTACTGAAGTATTGGTTGATTTTCAGTAGCTTGTGAGAAAGTGAGCGAATATTTAACAGGGAGCTGGCCAGAATTTCAGATAGTGTTGCAGAAGATGCCATTTCCTGGTCTGTGGCTTTTGAGAGCCCACAAATGACAGGGCAAATTCCTCCTTTGGCACTGGTGTTTTATATATTGATCCTAAAATAGGCATAACCTAAGTACTACCATAACAGATGTCTGTCACTAGCATTATGTCTTTTGCATGCACAATTGCTGTTCATTTGTTTTATCAGCTGTAGGGTACTAATAAAACATGTAAAATAAGTAAATTACTATAAAGAGGAACAAATACTAGACAAAAGTAAGTTGTTACTTACATCACATTTCTCAGCTTATCCATTTTCCACTGATTTTTTCACTTTCCTCTGTTTTGGTGTCGGTTTTATGATTTTTTTTTCCCTGCTCATAACAAAAATTTAGCTGAAATAGATACAGTTACCTGTATATAAGTCTGTAATCTCTTTATTTTCTGTCAATTCTCTCATGTCTGTCTTCTTTCTTTTTCCCTATCTTTTAGAACTATTTTTCCTGTGATCATGCAGGGCTCAAATAACAGAGCCACAAGGGTGGCTTCCCTTTTACATATCTTTCCAGAGTTAGGGTTTTTTGTTTATTTCAAATAGTCTTTTTTTTTTACTTCTTTGATAGCAAGAATTTAAATGCCAATGTTTTTGTTGTGAATTACTTGGGTTACAAAAACTTTAGAAAGCAAACTGAAGTCAAACCTGCCCATATTGTGTTTGCAAAGTATATTTTCTACAGAAGGTGGGGACTGAAAATTATCTGACTATGAAGAGTGAGCCTTTATTGTTCTTGTTCTTGGAAACTACCAGGGAAATAGTTGAGATCTCAAGAGACCTCTCTTGAAAGGGAAGAGACTTAGTTCTTGACAGGAGCAGAGTGTACCAAAGAGCAAAGAGGTACAAAGTTTCCTTAGATATCTACTTAAGACCTGTAAAGGAAGGCCCCGTGTGCCCTAATTTTTTGATAATACAAACTTTTTTTTTTAGTTTAGAGAAATAGCAATAGGACAATAAGATACAGAATACTGAAGAGACATGCAGAACAGTTGCAGCCATCAAATTTATAAAAATTCTATGTAGTGGAGAACCAGATTTCGTGAATCTGTTCCCAACAAAGCGAGGAGAAAGGGAAAATAGTTATTTCATACTAATCAGGGGATAAGAAACACTTAACAACTGGAAAACAGAATCTATTTAAAAAAACACCCAGAAGCAGAAGTTGCACACAGTATGTTCACAACGATGTTTTTTTTTTTTAAAAACACATCCTTAATCTTAAAAAGTGGGGGAAGTCATTGCAGTGTTTATGGGAAACAGGGAAATGAAACTGCAGTACATAAATATTATGTTGAAAAACATGTGGAGAAGGAATTAGTCTTGTGCTTAACTGAACACTGTCCAAAACAAAAAAAAATAATATGTATGTTTCTTCCCTCAAGCTGATTTGACTATCTATCATACAGTTCACCATTCAGGAAGGTAGTTGGAATAATCTGAGGAGTCTAACTCTAAGTTAGAAACATATTTAAGTGCTCGCAGGACTGGGCCCCTTCTGGTCAGTCATATTAAGATCCAATCTTGGATTTTGCCCTTGTTTATTCCTATGCAACCGAAAGCTTAATTCAGTTAATCATTGCTGGCAATGAAAGGTAATGAAGATTGAATCTGGTTCCAGAAAAGGTTCACTCTGTCATAACTGTTCAAAAATGTTACATTGTGGCAGGTGAAGCTTGATTTATTATAAGAAAGCTCAATAGAATTGGACAACAGCCTCTAGACAAAGACTTGCTGGAGAATGTGAAGTGTTAACTTATGCATGTTAAATTGCTTACAAAATATTCTGAGCACATTTAAGCTTATGATAGGCTTGGGATTTTTCATAAGCATTAAAACTTGTTCCTTGGGGAAAACAGATGTGTTTTTCAATGGTCGGCCAAAAGTTCTTGCTTTGCTCTGTTGATTATTATGTATTTCATACAGCTATATTAAGTGTTGTTACGGGCTTTTATTTTTTCTGTATTCTACTGCTGTTGTATGTGAAACGGTTCTGAGTTTAACTTAGATGGGCATGGATAACAAGACAAAGGGAGTACACAGCAAGATTAGTGCATCTATAAGATGCACTTCATTATCATCATAAACACGTTAACTTTTTTTTTTAAAAAAACAAACTTATTTTAAAACAAGTTGGAGGACACTAAACATGCAAAATTAAAAATCCAAAGGTCAATTAGTTCTAAAAGCCAGGCATTTTTAAAGTTGACACATTAATGTGCATTATTACACAGGCTTTCATTATGTCATTATATGGTTTTCTTTCTTTAGCTACTACTTTTCATGTGGAGAGTGACTGAGTCATTTGTGCTGAACAAGGCATGGTCTTAAGAATCTGTGCTTTACTTTGGACTAAGTTTTGTTTCCCCATGTGGCCACTGGTAGGTAGGAGGGAGAGGGTGATTCAGGGTCAAAAAAAGGAGGAAGAGGGCTTAACAGGCAGGAAGGGGAGTTGGGTGATACAACTGACACAGCAGTACCAGCTCAGGTTCGGAGGGAAGGAATGGGGACGGCTTACAAGTGCAAAAGCCCTACAGGACTCATGGGGAAGGATGAAGTATCCAGATTTCATCTGCTGATTTTCTTTCAAGAAGGTCCTCTTCCTCATCAGGCCCAAGCTGCTTCAAACCTAAGTAGCTGCCAAACACAGGAACAGACGTGCAGCTGAGAGTTTGAAAGTAGGATCACTGGTCAAAAAGCTTGTCATTTAAGACTCCTGACCTCAGCTTTCCCCTTCCTCATACGTTGCTGGCAGTGGGAAGGAAAGGTCAAGAGTCGATGCCTCTGTGCAAGTGGGAAACATTTCATGAGGTGTGTACGTGCAGTATCTTCGTTAAAAAACAAAATAAAAAAAAAAAAAAGAGACAACCGTGGAGAAACGGTTTCACCCCTGGCAAAGTGCTAAGGGTGGCTCAAGGGGAGGCGGAGAGCTGCCCGGGAGAGCAGCTACCTGAGGACGGCAGATGTCCCGAGGGCCCTGGAGCGGCGCGTCTCCGTACCGGGGCTGACAGCCCAGACCCCAGGCCCTCCCCCTGGGGAGTGAAAGCGGGCGATGAAGAGCTCCCGGGGGCCAGAGAGCGCCGGGAAGCGCCCAGCAAAGGCCGCAAGGGGAGAGTAACGGCTGTCAACGGGCGCAGGCGGGACAGGGAGGGGGGTGGGTGTAAGGCACGGAACCGCAACCCTCCCTCAGCGTTTTGGGGTGTTCTTCACTTGGTGGTTGTTAGCGAACCGCCGGGAAGGGAGATCCCAAGCCTTTTCCCCTCCGTTCGAGGGCAGCCGCAGCAGGACGCCGCCGGGTGGGACTGCCCTGCCTCACGGGGAACCGACGCGGCCCGGGAGGGAGCGGGGCCAGGGGCTTGTTTACCGTTCTCCGTCCCCGCCGAGGGGCAATGCGCGCGCGCTACCTGTGTGAGGAGACTTGAGGCGCTCGCCTTCCCGCCCAGCGCCAGCGGCGGCCGTTAACTGTTGACTTCCAGCCGCGCGGCGACCCCCCCCGCTCTTCCCCTCCCCGAGCGGCAGCAGCACGAGGAGCCGCGGCACGAGCGCTTATCGCCGGCGCTGACACACCGCCGCCCCGCCCCGCCCCCGCGGCTGAAGAGGCGGAGGGGGGAGCC
>JAOXNO010000024.1:72885387-72903897 GCA_028565335.1 Limnodromus scolopaceus | reverse complement strand
ATCGCCGGCGCTGACCCACCGCCGCCCCGCCCCGCCACCGCGGCTGCCGCGGCGGCGGGGGGCGCCGCGCGGGGGGGGGCGGAGGGGGGAGAGAAGAGAGGAGCGTGGCTCCGCTCCCCCTCCTCCCTCCCCTCAGCCAATCGGCGCGGAGGAAAACCCTCGTGCCGCTGACGCCCCCACGGGAGCCCCCCTTTTAAAATAACGCGGCGGCGGCGGGTCACCCCTCGGCGCGCGGCGCGGCGGGAAGAGTGAAGCGGGGGGGGAGCGGGCGGGCGCGAGCGAGCAGCGGGGCGGCCCCGCGCGCGCAGGCAGATAGACCGACAGACAAACAGAGTGAACGCCGTAGGATGCCCGCTGCTCCCCCGGTGAGGGGCTGAGGCGAGCGTGGGGGGCCGAGAGGTCGCCAGGAGGAGGAAGAAGGCGGGAGCGGCTCCGCAGCGCGGCTGAGGATGGCGCCGGTGAGCGAGCAGCCGGCGCCGCAGGGCGCGGGGGACCCCCCCCACACCGCCGCCGCCCCCCTGCCCGGCCCGCCGGTGGAGGAGCCGCGGCGGGAGAACGGCGGCGAGTGGTGCCCCGGGAGCGGCAATGCGGTAGCGCTGAGCGGCGAGAGCGGGGCCCAGCCCCGGGAGGCGACGGAGGCCCCCGGGAGCGCGGCGGCCGAGCCCCCCGAGGGCGGCTGGGGCTGGGTGGTGATGCTGGCCGCCATGTGGTGCAACGGCGCCGTCTTCGGCATCCAGAACTCGTGCGGGGTCCTCTTCGTCTCCATGCTCCAGCTCTTCGGCGACGGCGAGGACAAACAGCTGGCGTTCAAAACAGGTGAGGGGCGGCGAGGGAAAAGGGGGTCGGGGGGGGGCTTCTTGCCCGTCGTCCCCCTCCCCCCTCGGGCCTTCCCCACCCGGCTGTCAGTATCCGCGACCCCCTCGGGGTGGGCGGGAGGTGCGGGCCGGAGCCTGCCCCGCCGGCGCCAACACGCGGGACTCGGAAACAGTCGTTTTGTCGAGGCAAAGAGAAGCTCCTGTCTCGTCCCTGGAGGGGGTTCGGGGGTGTGTGTGTGTGTGTGTCTGCGCTCGCAGCCGTGCCCCAGGGGACGTGCTTGGGGCAGCAAGCTGCTGGGACATCGGGGGAGAAGTTGCGGGGAAAGAAGCAGGTGTATTCTGACTCCGTCCACAGCTGGGATTTTAGGCACCTGTCATCGTGCGTTATGGGGAAAAATGCTTACTGCTGGTCCCAGAAAGTTTTATTCCTCTGCCCCCGTTAGCCTAATGGTTAGTCTAAATGATTAATTAGCAGTGGGGTATAGTGGCACTTAAAATATGTGAAGAATGGGCTTAGCAGTTGCCAAAACCAGCATTTTGATGTGCAGATTTACTGCTGTTACCAGTATCCCCAAACTCACCGGTGAAGTTCATGATGTTTACTAAACTCTAAAGACATAACAGTACTATCACAATCAAATCCCCAGTCTGCCATTATTAATCATTCTAGACACACCAGTGTTAATTAATTCAAAGGTGAACTATTTTATTTATTTTATTTTCTTTGGAAAGCGTCTTGTGCTTTGACTTTGTAAGTTGAGGAAATGCAGTAATAACAATTTATTATTTATTAAACGAATTAATAATTATGACTTAGTAAATAATATAAATATAAATAATAATAAAGTTTGCTTTATTTAAAAGGTAGCTTACCTTATTAAAATTAAATATTAAACAAAAAACCACTGTCTTTTATGTTTTTGTTCCTTGCTAGAAAAAGGTGTACTAGCTATATAGTCCTGCAGAGGCGTAAGCATTCTAGGCAACTTTCTCAGTGCACTGGTGTTACAGACCTTTAAAAGGGTTTTGAAATTTATGTTTTCCTTAATATTGGGATAAATGGGCCTAAAGTTGAGATGTAGGAGACAATGAAGCTAATTTTTGTCCTGTCAATAACAATGTTTTTGTCTGAAGCAGAAACACCAAGGCAGGTGTTTAGACTGAGGAATCCTAGAAAACTGTGGTGGAGCATTTAGCAATGTGCTCTCCAGCATTTGAACTGTTTGTGGTGATGTGCAAGGTGTATATCTTGGTGCTCTCAAGCAAGAAAGATAGGAAGCTATGTATGTCTACACAACAGGCATGGCAGTGCCTGTTTCACTGAAGGGAAATCTACATCGAAAAATAGGTACCTAGGCTCCTTAACCTGTGCAAGAGAGGAATGAGGTTGTTCAGAAGAGGTGCTGTGAACATTTGCATGCTGATCTGGGAGCCTGTTGGCCAGTCAGAAATGCAAAAACACATGGGTGGTTGATACTCTCTCTGCTCGTGGTACAGTGATGTAATTGCTTTTTCAGGGATTTGGTTCTCTAGTAACAATCTTTCAAAATAGTCTTCTTGTACTGAAAAAAAAAAATAAAGTTTACTTTAAGGTAATAGTGCAGTAGTCAAAATAATCAACAAGAGGAGGATTGAAATTATTATCTCTTCCCTTCCAGAAGAGTAATTGCACCACTGGTGTTAAAGCGAGGTGAGATTGCGGGTGTGCTCCACCCATGTTTTTGAAAATTTGCTTAACTGCAGAGAAGAGTGGGGGTAAAAAAATGGAACCTGCCTTTAAAGCCTAGTTGTTTTGCACCCCGCTTAGAAGAGCAGGAAGCGTTCTGAGTCCTGGATGCAGCCAGCACCTCCTGCATCACTTTTTTTTTTATTTTATTAAAAAAAAAAAGCTACAGCTGCATTTTGTTTTGCTGTCAGATGTGCTCTGTTCTGGGTAATGCAGAAGGCACTCATTTTGCCTTTTAAAATCCAAATAGGTTTAAGTTGGAGACAATAGCATGAGACAGCTGCATGGACTAGATGATTTGTGTGGATGTGAAAGAGGAGGACTGCAAATACAAAAGTGCCTCCCCTAAACAGCAGATAAAAGGTTGATCTTCCTTTTAATACCTGAAAGTACCCTAATGAGTCTGGGCACCATAAGGGCAAAGCAGCAGCTGTGAAACAGGACTTTTTTTTTCTTAATGTTGAACTTCATCACCTAGAAACTATTTGTGTGCTATTTTTTTTTTAATCTTGTTGAAGATAGGACCGAGAATGAACTGAACTAAAATTCTGATACAGTATTGCCATGAAGAGGAGTTATGATCAGAAATGGCAAATTGCACTTAGCATAGCTCTTATTAAATGCTGATGCATTAGCTGGCATGCTGTAGAAAGAAAAAGAATGACTAATGAGAAAGTCAGTATGATTTTAGTGTTAGAGAAAACCCTAGCCTGATCACTCCCATGGTATTGATTATAGTATTTAATCTGGGTAGTCTCTTGTGGTTGGACTGATTGCGACTCAAAAGTGACAGCGGAAACTGAGTTTGAGTCATGTTTAATGAATTTGAAAACTGGGATTTGTAATGAAAGTTTCCTTGCTCTGTGGTTTTGCTTTGGAATACAAAGTTAAATATTCTAATCCTTCTGAAAAAAATTTCTTTAAAATCAAAAATGTTGATTTTTGAGAGGCATGAATATTCAAGATAATCTCTCCTGGGAGCCCAGGTGCATGTGGAATCTTACAGTTGATGCAGAGCACCACAGAATCCAATTTTTTTTAATTGTGAGATTATTTAGCTGTTGCCGGAAGCATATGTGTTGCCAGAGGTTTTTGTGTGCCTGCTCTTTTGGGACAAGCCAGTAGTTGTGTCTTGCCTGGTGTTTTCCTCAAAAAGAGGAATTAATTGGACTATAGTACATGCTGTTTTTGTTAAAAACATTTTGTAATCTCTTAATAATTCATGCCTATCTCTTTGTAAGGCAAAATGGGAGGGAATTAAGTAATCATCATATGTGGTATTTTTGTTATTTTTAGTAGATGGATGGATATTTATCAGTATGAAAGGCAAAATGGGAGGCAGAAGGGAGGAGGATGTAGTCAAGAAGTAGCTCATGTCGCTGTCACAGTCTTGCAGATAAGGAGGGGAAGGAACCCCTTACAGGCAAAGCAGCAAGGCTTCCTCCAAAATGCAGCATCAGCACTAGATAAATAAGATGAATAACTATAACACGTTGCAGGATTTAGGAGTGTTAATTGAAAAACTTGTGCTGTGGGTTATAGAGGCTTCACAAATTTCTTCAAGGGGCTTCTAATAATTCAAATCTTCTATGAAAAATCTTGAACGTAACTAGTATACAAATACTTTGGTATTCATATTGGTAAAAAGCTCATTTGTTTGCTTATGTGGAGCACTACATAAGCATTTCCATTGTTTCCTTGTGTAGTCAGTTTTTTGTTCAAAAGCTAATTGATGCACAACTACAGAAGAGGAAAAGCCCCCAATGTAAGTATAAAACTTCTAGAAAGATGTGCCTGAAGTCTCAGGAAACTGCCTCATTCATTGTTTATAGTTCATTGTGTCTGAGGAACAAGTTGAGTGGAAAAACACAATGGCAATGAAATATGGGAGGCTCTTAGTCCTTGGAAATAGGGCAGACCTAGTAGGCCTCTAGTGTTCAAATCCAACTGTAGTCTGATTGTCCTTGAAGGGAAAGGATCGGGCCCCGGGGCTAGTCTGGCCTCTGGCAGGAGGAGCACTTGGTTCTTCTCCCTGTTGGCATTGGCACACAGGGAAGTGGAGCACTGAGCCAACTCCTGTGTTATCTTGGTTAGAGATCTGACATGTGAGCCCCATCTAGTCCTGTGTTGTGCTCTCATGATAGATGCCTCTACTATGTAGGTTTTTGTGTGTGTTGGTACACATACCTGCTTTCAAAAGGTTAATAAATGCTAAGATACTAGTGGCAACAGAAAAAAACTGAGTTTTAAATAAAAAGGTAGACAAAAATACTAGTTCTACTAGCTTAATTACGTCTCTTTCTATGATTTCCACTGCTGCTTTGTAATGCCACTGGATTATTCTCTGTATGTTTGTTCATCTTCACTTGTACAAATAGCCCTGCACAATTAGTATATACTGTTCTTAGTGTTCTGCATCCTCGTGTTTGTTTTGTGTTAGCAAGTGTTAATAGAAACAGTGCATCAGCTGGCTTGAACTGGTTATCCGTGTGCTTGTATGTATCTGCCTTGTTTTGGCTTTGTAAGGTGCAGCCTCTGGTGATACATCTGGATACCAGAGTGATTGGTAGTTCATTGAGCTGGGTCAACACTGTCAGCACCATTGGGACTGTTGGAGCTGGATTGGTGTGGGTCCAGTAGGGCAGGGAGGAGAATTCTGCCTTTGCTGTCATACCCAGGCCATAGCTCGGATACTGTAAAAATCATGTTGGATGACTAGGGATCTACAGGTGCTGAGAACAAGAGAACCAGTACCATATATGGTAACTTAATTTTGCTGGGTAGGGCTGGCTTTTTAATTTGATAGGACAGTCTGAAGTTGAAGGTTTTCCTTTATTTTTTCCTTGAGTCTTTTGCTATCTTCCTGAGCTTTGCTTCAGAGATAACAAAACTGCTGATGGTGTTTTTATAATTCAAGACCTTGTTCTCTAATTGTACTTCAGAACCACACTCTCATATCTAATTCTATGGCTTGTGGTTTCCAGTAAACTGGGAAGCTTGGCGAGCTGCAACTATGTCACGTGGCTTATGAGAGAGCTGTTGACTTTTTTTCTTCTTAAAAAGAGAGAGGAAAAAAAATCAAATTTGAAGCATGGAAGTTTTGAGAGCATACAACTGTAATTTGTGTGAGGTACAAGAAAGCACACTACTATGTAGCAGTTTGGTCAATAATTACTACGTTGCAATTAAGGATATAGTTCCACAAAAACTTGGAGAGATGGATATTGGTGCTGCTGTAGTCTGCCTTCCTTCTCATGCTTGTGTGGCCATTGAAATCAGTGCAGGGAACCAGCAGCGGGAGCAGATTGGCTGAGAACTAACCTGATGTAAAAGAAACTATTCATTTTGTTTGGTTGCAGTCATACTTTTGTATTCTTTTGACCTGGCTTTGTGATTATAAATATGTATGTAAATGAAGTCTCATGAGTAGTTGAAATTATAACTGGGTCAAACTGGAAAGTTGAAAGTGGTTTCTTTAGTGTGCTGTCTCTTTTTAACACAGAACAGTTAATAGCACTACTGTTTATACATAAGCACATGCACATATATCTCTCTGCCTCCAGCTCTGGAGCATTTCTCTTGTGCTCTTGATAACTCATTTGTGGACTGATTAGCCTTGTGCCTGCTAGTTAGGTTGTTTTGTGGTTTTCGTCTTGATGGAATTCACATTGGTTAGATCTCTTCCTGTTCCAACTGCAGATTAGCTTGCAACAAGTTGCTTAATTGGGAAGAATAATCTTCCTAATGTGTCTGAAAGCTAGTTACTAGTTTATTTGTGGGCTTTAGAGGGAGTACTTCAATTTCACAGGGATGAAACATGGTTATAAAATTCTAACACAGTTATTTGCTCGTAGTGGAAATTTATCAGCAGAGATTACTTTCTCTTTAAGCTGTTACATTGTTACAATGCTAAAAAGCTAAGTGTATTCCTGCCTTTAGCTATGCTAATCCAGTTACAGGCATTAAAGTAATGAAAGTTCTTAAACATGAGGTTAATATATTTAAAAAGTATTTTTAAAAATGCAGGTGTTAAAACGAAACTTTATTTTGGCTTTTTATTTATAACAGAAATGGCTTGTTTGGTTCTTAAGATAGTGTTAAAACTGTGCTCCAGTCTCATCATTAAATGACAATTTCTAAAGTGGGTCTGTAAAATCTTTGTATTGAGCGCTCTCATTTCCAGTCCAAGCAAGCAGCAGTGTCATGTGGCTACTGTTCTGCAGGTGGACATAGACTCAAACTTAGTTCAATTTCCAAGTAGCGGAAGAAATTTTATCCTTCGTTTTTAAGATACTTTATCTAGATGGCTTGCTGCTTGCAGACAAAGTGGCTTGGGACTGGTGTGTGTGTGTGTATATATATATATATATCTCATGCATGTGTCTCCTTATGTCTTTTCCTTGGATAGTTCTTTGTGTTCTTAATAGTTTTGTTCTATGTGGAACACTTTTCATACTCTGTTAATGCTATTTCTTTGTCATTGTCTTTGATGCTTCTATTAACCTCTTGTAATATAGAGAAGAAAGGTACTGTGTGTGATTCCAAGAGTCACTCTGCTGTTTATGGCATGATATGATGTACTATGATGACATTGTGATATCTCATTTGCATTATTTACATAACAATGTTTTTCTTGCTGCTTTTTATTAGTACCTGCATTCAGTGGAATTTAGTTGACTTTGAAGTTTGCCATTGTGCATTGCTCCTTGCTTTTCAACTTCTTGTTTAATTGGTCTCTGTAGTCTGTTCAATGTCCTCGTATTCATCCATTTTGGCTACTGTTCCTTGAAGGTCCTCAAATCTCTTCCTGATTGAGTTGGCTGAAATAACTGCTGTCTAAAGAGGAAGTTAGCAAGATGTATATGTCTAAGAAGAGGGTCTATTAATAGACTTAGCAAGATGTACTGGTGCTTATTGCTGTTTGCCTATTCATAAAGATGATTTAATCTTTACACTTAGTCTGCTTTGCCTCCAGACACTTTAAGTTTCGTAATAATATTCTGTCTCTTTTCTTATGATCTGATTTCTTTAGCCTCTTGAGAGGAGCATTGTTGAGGGCCAACTTGAAGTTTAAATGCTATTGGTCTCTCTTCCTTGTATTCAGTTACTAGTTTTGCATGAAGAAATGTGGTAGACTGTTCTCAAACTATTATACCATAATTTGTCTATTTATTCTTTTAGCCAGTTTGAGTTAATTCAGTAATTACAGATAATAACAAAATGGCTAAGTTTGTAGCCTCTCTGCTTGGAGCAACACCTACTAAAGCAGGCTGCTGAGGACATCACCCAGTTGGGTTTTGACCATCTCCAAGGATGGAGACTCCACAGCCTCTGTGGGTCACCTGTGCCAGTGTTTGACCATCCTCACAATCAAAAAGATATTTCTTGCATTTAAACGGTATGTCCTGTATTTCAATTTATGCCCGTTGCTTCTTGTTCCTTTCACTGAATACCATTGAGAAGTCAGCCTTTTTTTTTTTTAACTTAATTTCCTCAAGTATTTCTGCACACTTACAAGATTCCCCCTGGCCTTTTCTTGAGTAGCTGCTTTCAGCCTCTCTTCTTATGTCAGATGCTTCAATTCTTTGATCACCTTTACAGCCCTTTGTTGGATTCAAAGTAATAAGCAGACTACTGGCTCCTCCTTCAGCATAGTTGGGGGTTCAGACTCTTGAAGCTTCAGGGTCTCAGGGGAGATCAAGTGAATCTGTTTCTTGCCATCTCCAATGCTATGTGGTGTGCTGCCACACTTCCTTCACTTGGTAACACGTATACTCTACCAGCACACACCTCCTGCAGGTAAGTAGTCTGGTTCCTGCTGCCTCAGTGAGGGAACCCAGACCTTCTCAGATGCACCCTCCCTTGGGAGCATTGTCTGGGTTGAAACCTATGGTGTGACAGGAATGGTTACTCCACTGGAGTGGAGCTGGGGTCTGTGGCCTGTGGCGCCACCACTGCTGAGCAAGTGTTTGCTCTTCTGAGAAGAGCTGCTGGCTCTCTTTGGTGTGCCCTGCTGTTGGCTGGTTGCTGTGCAAGCTGCTCTGTCTGGCTGCCTCGGCTGTGCAGTGGGAACTGTGCTCTAGGCCAGACCCTCTCATAATGTGAGGGTCCAACAGTTGTATGAAATGTGTTATTTTCTAAATTTTAGATAAATATTATTTGCTATTTGAAAAGCCATATGCAGATATTCTTAACTAAGAAACTGAGAGGCAGTTCAGGTTTAGCTGTAGAATTGTTATACTTCTGGAAACTAGCCTAATCTGTATTTCAATTCCTCATTTCTAGATTTATGGATTAATATATTAATACTTATAAAACATTTGGAAATAGGTATAAGTATTTGATCAGTTACATGAAAGCATCTTTAGTTTGCTAAATATTAAGAAAATTTTGTAATTGGAACTCTTGATACTTTCTAGTCTTTTGCTTTTAAACAAAACTTGTGTAAAAAAAAAAAAACAACACACCAAAAACCAACTAAACAAACAGTTCTTCAGTTTGGTTTTCAGAGCCACCTATATAAATCTTAGTCTGTTTTTTTTAAGACAACTTTTCCAAATATTGATGTAATGTAAGACCATCATAAGGAAGAGAAGGGTTTGTTGGTCTGAATATAAACAGAATCCTACACCTCAAAGATCGTGTTTTGAAATGACAGGAATATTCATAAAATTCTAATTTATATTGCTGTGTGTTCCTACGGAAAACAAAGGATTTTCAATAAACATTGATCTGTAATGCTTAGCAAGTAATTGCCCAATTTGAAATTCCTTCTGCTCCGTGAACTACAAGGAAGATGATGTACTGCTTGCTTGCATCCAAGCTAATGTAGCACTGATAATATAACTGCTTTGTTTTACAATATTCATTATGGCAGAAGGAATAATATAGTTTCTTTCATATATTTTTCACAATTTTTTTAATCTTTTGTTTTGTGAACTCACACAGTTAATGCAGCCTTGGTGTGCTGTGGTTTAATCTTCAGCAAATATGTACAGAAAGGATAATTCTATGAGAAAACATTCCCTTGTGATCTTACATTATCTGTTTTACTTCTAGAAATCTAATTTATTACAATAATAGCGGCTCTGTTTTATATCCTGATGTTAATTTTCATGGGAACTGGATAGGAATGACTTTTTCTAATAGCTAAGTTAGAGTAGCAGCACTTTAGCAAGGATGGGACTAATTTAAAAAACATCAGTGTTAGTTCCCACAGACAGGAAGGGATTACTGGGATGTTGAGCCCAGCCCCTTACTGTCATCAGCAGCATGTCTATAATCCCATGGAACATAGTCGCCCGTAGATGGTGGGGTTATATTTGGGCTGCAAGTTTTAAAGCAACTTTCTAGTTGCCTTTTTGTGATAATAAGCAGAAGTAGTGAATACTTTGGCTATGCACTTCTGCAGTGTGTTTTGTTCAGTAGAGTTGTACTCTATCTATATGCTCAAAGTACATCAGAACAGTTTTTTCATTTGTATTTTTAAGAACAAGGGATACAACATGCTAGCTATTAATTTAATTCCCTTAATCTCTAACTGTTGTCCTTGTGCAAATGACTTAAAATGGGCATTGAGGATTGTATTCTGGCTCATGGTCTAGGATTTAGCCATTTTTTCAAGATGCTCCAATAATAAGGTTCCAAATAGAAAATGCATTGGGTAAGTACCCCAAAAATCGTTCTAGTTCATTGTATGTTGATAACATAGTTGACAGACTTTAAAAAAAATTTAATAATTTAAACTCTATTTTATCAATGCTGTAACTCTGAGCAAAGATAAAACACTATGGTAGAATGTCCAAAATAAACTGTCATCTTTAGGCTTCCTGCTTCTGCATTCTAGAAGGAATGAACAGTCCTTCCTCTTGGAATAAAACACAGCTATGATAGTTGCAAATTCATTATGTGATGACCAGGAATAGTGTTCTTGTGTACAAGGTAAGAAAGCTGCTGTTTTGGAAAAGAAAAAAATATCTTAACTATAACACTAAAAAGGGATTATTCTAATTAGAGAAAAGTCCTAGTTTGGGCTCTTACTGTACTGTATTGAATGCTTAAGAGCCAAAGAATTCAAGAAGAAAAGAGAATATTAGTATTTGTTAAAAAGTGATCCTTAGTGAATGTTGAGATGGGCCATATTTTTGGAGGCTTTTTACTGCTGTCTCTGGTATTGGCACCCCAGAGCCCCCTGTTGTCCTTGAACTGGCTGTTGTGACTGTTCTGTTTATTTTCTATATCCAGACATGTACTATCTGGATGTCTCCTAAGGAGCATCTTAATTTGCTCTAGACTAGAGTCTGGGTAGCAGCTAAGCAGTATACATAAGGAATAGCTGAACAACAGGGACACTGGTGTAAAGCAGAAACCAATTTGGTTTGCCCAAGGAGGACTTTATCTCCTGTTGAAAGAATCAGAAGTACTTGGTGTTCTTGGGCTAACAGCCAGAGTTTACTTGGACAGTAACCTGATTCTGTGTTATAATTAAACATGCTGGGATTGGAATAATCTCAGTGGGTTACACAGGTGAGACTGAAAGCCTATTTGTCATTTTGCTCCCTGTTTAGTGCATACTATTGTAGCTTGAGTGCTTTGAACTGGTTAACACCAGCTGCTGTATAATGCTGCTTATTTATTTGAGAGGAAAGAAGGTGTGGTAATGGCACTTTACCTAAAGATGCTATTAACCTCAAAGCAAGTGAGATTAAAATCAAGGATTTAAACTATGGTGCTTAATTTGGACGTGTCAGTGTATGTGTCATGGTTCAAAGTAACAGCCTTCTCAAAGTCCATGTAGTATTGCTAGATAATATTTTTTTCAAATCATGAGTGTACAATTTATATGATGACTTTTGGGTTCTCCTTCAATTCATTTGCCTGTGGCCCCTTAAGTTCATTGGTTTAAGTTGTCCTGTGTGTGACAAAACTGAAGGTATGTACTTTAAAGAAAGCCTTTATGGCTTTGGCGCATAAAAGCTAATTTGAAATTGCCCTTTGTTCTTTTATACCTTCAAATAATTTCCTACCTTTGAAATATTTATGCAGCTTAGGCTCTTCAAAACCCAACATTGCATTCCAAACTTGAAAGAAATTAGAACTCTCAATTTATAATTTCTGACACTGCTGGGTGCAGGCAGTGATCTAGAAAATTAAATCAACACTAGGAAGTTTTCTGGAAGCTTAAATAAAATGTGCAGGCTTGAGATGTATTTTCTAATCCTATCAGAGTAACCCCATTTTTTTTTTGTACAAATTGCAGCATAGAGCATTAGCAGCTTTTTACACCTCTGTACATATCAAAGTCTTTTGTTCATAGTGCAGCAGTTTAATGAACATTTAGTTTCATGCAGTGAAATCACTGACCCTTGAAGGTGTCTGGGGGAATGGGGACAGATTGGGTAGTTTAGTGGGAAGGCTTAAGTAGAACTGCACAAAATGAGTATGGACAACATTACTCTTTGTATGCACAGTCAGAAGTTTAGTCAGCATGACCCAACTCTGGTGTTCTGGATTTTTGTTGGTTTTCCTAATATTAGGCAACAATATTAGTATGTTGCGTGCAACTCATGCTACCTAAGAGTTGTAAAACTGATTTGCCTATGCAAGTATTTTCAAGAAATGGGACAACATGCTTTTGTAAGCGTCTAACTTCAAATAGTGTTAATCCTGAAACGAACATTGTTCAGTCATTTGTTTTTCAAAGAGTGTTATAATACATTTAATTTACTATTAATGTATATGATACAACATCTCTACATCAAGGTCTATGACAAAACAGCTGTGTACTGTATTTTTTTGTTGAACATGTTTTTTTTTTTTCAGCAATTGGTAAAAATATTTTAAAATAATCTATCCGTATTTACTAAGGATAATTATATTGGGAAAATACAGGTAGGGACAGGCATATACCCTACAAACTACTCTGCTTGTTCTTTGGGATACACAGTCATGGCTGCCTCTCAGCAACTGAGATTTCTTTCCAGTTTTGTGAGGTATCCCACCTACCAGTGTTCTAGGTGCATATTTTCCTGATCAGGGTAGGTAAGTGTGGTGCTATAAACAGTAAATTTCAAAGCCAGGTGAAAAATTGTACTGTGTCTTTAAGACTGTCTATAAAAGCTCATAAACCCTTCAACTAGAGGAGGGAGAGAGGTTGCCCTCTAACAACCACTGTATATTCTGTACCTGTTTCCTAGCAAGTTATAGACCCTCACCGCCAATTTTTTTTTTTTTAAGTGAAGGCAGTGCATCTGCTCTGTAATGCAGGGTCCTCCATCAGTTTGTAAGCTCTACCTTTTCTTAACTTTAAAATTCCTGATAGAAGAATCATAAGGGTCATAAACTAACTGTTTTTCTCGCAGGCTTCTTGTGCTGTTACCACCAGAACTACCACCATCTCTGCACAACTCAGAGCTTGTGAGTGTGATCAATTAATTTTAAGGTAACCTTGCTACTAAGTGAAACTATATAATAAATAAAATTCTTCATTTCCTTGAATAAGTGCCTGTAGTGGCCAGCCTTTTAGTGAAGTGTTGAGTGTAGCTTTGTATAATAAAGACCTTAATCAAGGAATAGGATTAAGGGTTTGTGATCATGCAAGTGCATGGATATTTAATGGGAACTGAAGAGGTGGTTAGAGATTGGCTTAGCAGTGTTAACTAAAGGCAGCTGAAAATAGGGGAGTTTGGGACGAGTGTAAATGCAGAGGAAGAAAGCAGGAGCCTCTGCCAGTTGTTAGTGCTGGTGAAGAAGAGATCAGAGGTAAAATCAATCTGTTCATTTTCAAGGAAGGACATGTCTTGTTAAGCCACCCTCTAGTGACAATGCTACATCCACACAGATTTATTTGCTTGATTGTATAAGCTCTTACCTTCCAAATTGAGTTGTCCTGCTTCTGATTACAGCTATGCTTTGCTGTTGGTATTGTCATTTGTTTTAGCAGTTACTTTTTGTCTTTAGCTACTCTCTCCATTTTTTTTATGAAGTCATTTCATGATTGTAAAGCCTTTTTCTACATGCAATTGGTTTAGCTTAAACAGGCACAGGTTCTTTGAAATTATGTAAGTAATGAACTTCAGCTCAGTACGACAAGGATATCGCAGATGTTTTGTGAAGGAAAACAGTACCATAGTATTTTAGAGCTAGTCTAAAATCATAGACTAGCTTATGTTCAAGCATATGTTCATATGCTTGTCTCCAATTTAAGGAGTATCAGTTTGGAAGTACTATAGTTACATTTTGCCCTCAGTAGTTATTTCTGGCATGTGCTAAAATCAGAAATAGGTAAACTATATATAGTAGTTCCCCTCCTTGCCTTTCTTTTTCCTGTTTTTATCTGGGTCACTATGGGACTGTTGAAGCAAATGTGATGGTTGGAGGGTTTTGTTGTGTTTGGAAAGGCATGATATATACTGAAATGCAGTGCTGCCTTCCTAAATGGCACTGGTGCCAATCATTCAGTGATGCTTGGCATTACATTGGACCAGTAATGTGCATTTTGCTTGTATTGGTGTTTTTTCTTTAGCCTTGCTCTGCTTGTATGTTTTGCTGTACTGGAATGTTGGGTGACATGGGTGTTTTCAGCCAGTGATGCAAAATAGACAGGAGTGATGTTACATCAGGAGAGAAATGGCAGGGTATGGGATTCAACTTGCAGATTAGAGAAGATGGAGATTTATTCCATACAATCAGTGGAGTCTGGAGAGTTACTCAGCTGGCCAGATGCAGGCTTCAACTTTAGGGTGGGCTGAAACTGCCATTTAACTTATCTGTACTAACTAGATCCCCACTGACTCTAGTTGCAGCCTTGACTGCTCACTCACACAATCTATGCTTGGGTGCTTTAACGTGGAAGTTGAATCCAACTCCAAGTGTCCTGTATTAACCCTGAGCGTTTAATTTTTTTTTTTGTGTGGGCACAACAGAAAATACTGTCATACACTTGTGAGTAAATGCTACATCTACTAATAGTATCCACACTCCGACATGCACACCAGTGCCTGCTGGTTAGAGATCACAAACCTGGTTAGTTGCATCTTTAGTGGTTTTATTGTCAAGGTTATCTTACCTTTTGAAGGTTTATCAGAGCCTGATAAGATCAGTACAGAAAACAATGCTCCTTGGAAGTGTTTGATGCTCTGGTGCTTCACGTAGTCATTAATTTAGCTGTATTTGCTGAACTGTCTTCCATGTGATGTTCTATATGCTTCAACCTCTAATTGCTCTAATGTGCATATGGAAAACAGGCTGATGCTGAGTTTGTGCCCAATGCTTTTGTATGATTCTGTTCCTCAGAAGGAAAGGCAAATTCTTCTTGTAGTTTTGGAATGTTTAAATTCATTTATATAGCTCTCAACAGTTAGACTATAATTGTAGCCGTTGCATTATTTTCAGCTATTTCCAAATATGAGGCAGCTACAGGCAGCTTTTCCAGGCATGACTGGCCAGTGGTTAGTTGATGTGCAAAGTTAAGCTACACAGAATTAAAAAATCAGTGTGAATACATCAAGAAAGATGTAGTCTACCAGCCAACATTAGTAGACTTCTAAACCGTGTTCTCATAGGCAAGATATAATGATTGATTTTTATTTTTTTACATTTTGTTTTGCTTTTTGCCTCTAACTTTTCTGTTTCCAGTTTTGATCTTGGCAGTATTACAGAGCCCTTGGCATATGCAGAGGCCAGACAGTGCCAATCAGTTATGTCCTGTCCCTGGCGGACGGAATTCATGCTGAACCCCACATTTGGTAGGAGCTGGAAACTGAAAACTGCTTTCTCTCTGAAGCAGGGTGTTGCTCCTCTGAAAGTTGTCATGGCAGGGCATAATGCTTTGCCAAAGTATCTGGGAGTTGGCAGTTGGTACCTGCCAGTCAACTTTTTTTTTTAATTATAAAGTGTTGGCTGGGCTAATATGCTATTTGAGACTTTTGATCATGTGTTAATTATATCTCATGAAGATAACCAAATACTTGTAGAAAAGTTTGGAGGTTTTTATGAGGAAACTCGAACTAGCTGTTTAGGATTTAGCTGGATATAAGCAAATACAAGTGGTAGCATCTGGTAATGTTTTCTTATTCTAAGGAAAACACTTGAGAAAACATTGTAGCAAATATAACTTGAAAGCATTTGGCTATAATACATAATTTGTGGATACTTTTGGGTTATGTTGGTATTATAGCTTAAATAAAACAACAATTGAAAACTGACTCTGAAAGCCTAGACATCACGTATGCTGATCTCTTGATGTAAAAAGTCCTGATTATATTCACATTTGTACTCACTTTGACATATGCTGAGCATATAATATATATTGGGTGTTTCTATTTTGTTTTTATCATTTATTTAACTTGAACATTCTACTTTTCTTTTTTGTTTGTTCTGTAATGCTTTCAGTTTCTCTGAAAATAGGTTGTTGGAATAGTATGCTCCTTGCTTTTGGCTTAAGCAGGTGTAGGCAATCAGTGGCACTCCCAAGGTTCTGCATACAAATCAAGGGCTGCTTTTTTCTTAACATTTATTGTCTGTCTATGGGCAGCATTTGCAAAGGTCAGTGCTGCCCTGTTAGAAAATGACTTGAGCAGTATTTTAGTTTTTTTCTTTCTGAAGTTGTTCTCTCTTCCCGTTAAGTAATAATGTTATCTAGACAATTCATGTCAAGATTTTGGTGTGGTGGTGTTGATCTTCAGCAGCAAGGTGTAAGATCTCTGACTTCCATATCAGCTCTCAATACTCTACTGATGCAAATTGCCAATATGAAACACTGGTTTCTACAGTTTCTGTAGCTGAGCTTTTTGCAACCATTTGCTTTTCAGAGCTCTCAAACCAGAGGAGAAATACAGGAAAACAGAAATATTTTTCTGTTATTTTACTAGTTTTACTATTATTCTTATTACATTTACTTTTACATTCCACATATTAAATGAGGTAAAATGCTCTCAATTTTCAATCAGAAAGAAGGAAAGGTAAAAGTAATACTTAATCCAATTAATGTATTTTCCTGCTCTGATTTATTGTGATGACTTTGAGCATCTGGTAGTAACTGAGCATGAGCTGCTTAAAGTCACAAAACCCCAATACCCATTATTTCTGCTCATTGAAGAGAATAAATGAATTACCAGACACTAATCTTTGGATAATTGCTTGCTGAGCAGGAGATCTTAGCTCTTAAAGAAATTATTTTTGTAAGTTAATAGAACTGTCAGAACTAGTGAACTATTTAAAAAGGTTAACCATAAATGAACAGAAGCTGAACCTCCAGGTTTTTTTTTTTTTTATTCATAACTATTGCTGTTGAACCTTGCAGTATATGTAGTATGTGGAGATAGGTATTATCTTTCCCCTTAATGAGTTTTAGTATAACTTATCGACCAAAGTTTAAGCTGAAGACTAGATTTTGTGTCAATGTTTCTGGCAGCACAGACATGTTCTGGCAGTTAAGACATATGTGGAATAAGATTAAATATGTATTGCTGTTTTGAATGACCAAACCATTTTGGGTTTGAAGTAACTCTTACTCATTTTGGGTTGGTCTTCTAATTTGGACATAAAGGAAGGCGTATGCTTTTTAGCTTTAGACAGTCTACCCTGTGATGTTACATCATGCGTGTAATTTTCCCAATTCTCCTTTATTTTACATAACTTAGGCAGGCTAGCTTTCAAAATCCTTTTTGTTCTTGATAACTGGGTGGACTTGTGATTTATGTCTTTAGGATATTTGTATTTGAAAGTCATGCTCCTTGTCACTGGTGGTCATCACTCCTTTGCCATTGGAGAGCAGCCTGAAAGAGGGTGTTAGGAGTCATTATTCATAGCTCTGACTCAGTAGCCTTAGGCTGCCCTTACTGCCTTGACCTCACTGAAGTCTTTTACTTTGTGTAGAAGCAGACTTCTCCCTGCCACGTCTGGAAGCATTCAGAGTCTCAAAATAATTAGATAAGCAAGCCTCAAATCTACCTAAGAATTTACTCTATCAGAATACAATGCCTGATAATTTATTTTCAACCTCTTACATTTGCAGGATAACTAAGGAGCAATTTAAGTGGTTTCTGGATCTTTCTGACCTGATAGGTACTTTCTGTCTCTGTAGATTGTTTCTATGGGCAGCTCGTGTGTTTTTTGAGGCTATGAAAAAACCAACAACTGTATTTGCCTCTGTCAAATTCCTATTCTGCACCTGGTCTTTACAAATTACAGGATATATTCTTTCTGATTTTCTTACCTTTATATATTATGATGTTTATTACATTACATCTTTGATCAAAATTCCACAGGGATTCTGGCAAAGGGATAACAATACCCTGGTTAACTCAGATTAAATACTCTGGAAGTAATTGTTCTGTGCAATATGTTTCTGCCTCTCAATGAGAGACTGGACTACTTTCCTGTAGACAGTCTTTTCATTGTGGAATCTCTGCTTGAAACTTCCTCAATTTAAAGAAGTAGGTTTTATTTAGTCTCCTTAAATTTATTTTAATTACTGTCAAAATATCAGGATATAGTAGACTTGCCATATAGGGACAGTATTATTAACATATCTGTAAAGACAGTGATTTCAGGAAGTTATGCTTGACTTGTATTTAGAGTTGTCACAAAATTTTGTGTTAATACTGCTGTAAATGTCCTCAGAATGCCATTTTAAATAATAGGGGGAAAAAACCCATATTAAATCTTCAGATTTCACCTGCTTAAATTTTGTTTGTGCATCAAGAGATCAAATGCTTCTCTACCCTTAAGAACTAAGGCAATATCCTCCACAATCTTAAATGCATTCCAGTTAAAGATATACTATTGGTGTTGCAGGTAGGTCTAGCTATGCTTTTGAAACCACTTTTCCTTAGGCCTAGGTATGGTCAGAGCCTCAGTTGAGTGGATGGGTTTTACAGCTGTTCTTAGCACACTTAGAAATAGGGTGTGTGTGTGCATGCATATTTTCCCCTCCAGAGATGGGTTATAGCAAGCACTTGTACTCTT
>JAOXNO010000024.1:72864957-72885369 GCA_028565335.1 Limnodromus scolopaceus | reverse complement strand
CCCCCCCCCCCCCCCTCCCCGCAAGGGCGCCAAACGCGCTGCTTAAGTCCCTAAAGGCTGTTGGGACTACTTGGAGTGGCTAGAAGCGGCAGGAGGAGAGTAGGCAGGGAGGCATCTGTGGGTTGGGAACAGGACAGGTAAAAGTTGCTTGCTTAAAATACATAATATTTTATTCATAACACACAAACAGAAAATGGCATTTCTTTTTGCATGCCGGAACATGTCTGTTTCTGAATGAACACACATACAAATTTTTAGGAAAGTATAAAAGCAGAATCCAACACAGCCTGCTGCTTTCAGATTTGTTTCTGCCATGACAGCTCCAGTGTTTTGTTTGTAAAACCTGTATACAGTGGAAATATGTTAATTAAGGGAAAGAGGACAGTATTATTATATGTATTTGTCATTACAGACCTGAATTTTGATATTGAGTAATAAAAATCAAATTATTCAAAACTTATTTGAATAGGCTGATATAAAATGCAGAGGTATGT
The DNA here is from genome assembly GCA_028565335.1 of Limnodromus scolopaceus. Taxonomy (NCBI): domain Eukaryota; kingdom Metazoa; phylum Chordata; class Aves; order Charadriiformes; family Scolopacidae; genus Limnodromus; species Limnodromus scolopaceus. Next base: position 72,884,875 of record JAOXNO010000024.1, on the reverse strand, counting down.
GATTTCAAATTTATGGGTCTCCTGTACCATGCGCTTGCAGTTGTTGTGCAAGCCAGAAAATGGCTTATTCTTGGCATTTTTCAGTAGTTGGGGGTATGCACTCTGCATAGGTTATCAGAAGCAGAGCAAGTGGAGCATGTTACTTTTTTCCTAGTGTTATCCTTCAGTTTGTAAGTACTTCAGTGTTTTACTTTCCTGGACTACTGCTAATAGAAACCTACTCGATTAAGTATTTCCTAATGTCTTTTTATTGCTAATTTGAAGTTAATTAAAATTGTTTTATACCTTTCTTCAACACTTGAAAGTTGGCTCTAAACCCAGATGGCTCAACTTCTGAATTTTACAAAGAAATTAGTGTATGCAAAAGAATCTATACATATATAAAGAATGTAAGCATTAGACGTGTTTTCATTTAACAAACAAAATGCTTATGTGGTAGACTACAGCATTTATTCAGCACCATAGTATAAATGTAGATGTAGGTCCTGAAATTGCAAATTTTGATATAAACCAGCTACTTAAATCATTAGATTGCACAAAGGTTTCCAAATGAGGCTGCAAACATGACATGCAGTATAAAGGACCGCTATTCTTGCTGATGCTTGGCTTCACTTTCCAAGTTCTTTTTCTAGCTAGTAAGGTAAAGTTTTATTGGGTCCACATACTCTTTGATGAACAGTCTATATTGATTCATCTTTACCATGATCTTCTTAACTTTCTAGTGGTGTATCTGATGGATGTTTTGTCTTGATGATTAACAGGTCCTAGATTTTTTTTCTGCATAACTTTAGGGATAAGGAATTCTATTAAATTTAAAAATCAAGAACTTCGTATACATAGCTACTAATGTTATTAATAAATCAATGCTAATTCTGTAACTGTTTTGGATTACTATGCAAGACAGAAGTTGGGTTCCTTAGAACTTCTATTCTCATGCTCTCAGGCTTCCAAGTCAAGCCTTTTCTCAAGCTGTTAAAATGCTTGAGACAAAATTTGTTCTCATCCAGACTTGAACTTTTGAATGTAAACTGAGAACATGGCATCACAAGAAACAGTGGTGGCTCTTATTTTGTACACAAATGGTTGCATACATGCTTGACCCTGTGATTTACTGCTTTTTTTAAATGGGATTTGATTTGTTGTGACCAATGAGTGGTTAAACTGTGTCACTGTGCTTGGTGGCATGACTATGGTTGAGAAAACAATAAATCTTTGTGTTAAACATTATCATACAGCTTTCTGAATAACTGAGTTCCACTTTTTGTCTTTTTAAAGTAGCCTCTTCAGTGGCATGATAATCCTTCCAAAGGGAATCAGGAGCTGCTGACAGAAATATGTAAACTCTGTAATTTTGTGGCAGAAATTTGATAATTAAAATTGATGTTTTATTTACAGTTATCAGCTTGAGTTACTTGGGAGCAAACCTCTGGAGTAAACTAATGAATGTTTCACTTAAAAATAACCATATTTTCTGATATTTCAGTTGTATCTTATTTGTATTTGGTAGCTATGGAGAAGAGAATCTCATTGCATAAAAACATTCCAAAACCTCAATTTATAATGCTGTGCTTGCATGGACCCTCCTATTAATTGCAAGAAAGATCTATGACCTTTCCTTCAAGTGTCCTGGCAGTAGATTTTAGAGGAAATAACCCTGCTTGTGAAACTCTTCTAGCTGTTGTATCTGTACTCGTAGAGTCATAGAATAATTAAGGCTGGATAGGATCTCTGGAGACCCCCTTGTTCAACCCCCTGTTCAGATCAAGTTCAGTCAGATCAGGCTACTCAGATCCAGTCAAGTTCGGATAGAGTCTGCTATTGCTGTAGGTAACACATTGCAGTGTTTGACCACTCTCATGGTGAAAAATCCCATGCTCCGTCTTGTCTTCAGCCTCCTGTGCTATAGCTGTGCACCTTTGAGCACTGTGATTCTGTTTTCTCTGTCTTCTAGGCAGTTGTGGACAGCAATAAGATCTGCACTGCTCCTGCATCCCAAGCCTTTTCTTAAGGCTGAACAAAACCAGTTCTCCCAGTCTTTCCTCCTATATTAGGTGTCACAGCCCTCAGTCATCTTGGTGGCCTTCTGCTGCGCTTGCTCAGTATGTCAATGTCTGTCTCCTGTTCTGGGGAGCAGAAAATAGTGAAACTCCAGGTTCAGTCTTATGAAAGTGTGATGACGGTGTCCTTCAGCCTGCTGGCAACGTTCCTACTAATGCAGCCTGGAACGCAGTCAGTTTTTCTTGCTGAAGGGCACACTGACTCAGATTCAACTTGTGTCCATGAGGGCCCCCCCATGTCCCTTTCTGCAAATCTACTTTCTAAGCAATTGACCTGCACTGTGTATGGGCTCCTGTTGTTTTTCATCCCAGGTGCACGTCTAACATTTGGTTTTGAATTCCTTCTCCTTTCTGTTGGCCCATTTCTCAGCATGTTGATGTACCTGGAAGTAGCAGCCCTGTGTTTCAGCGTATGTCACTTCTTCCCATGTGGTATTGTCCAGACTTTGTGAATGTGAAGTCTTTCTTTTCATCCATATGGACTCTTGTAGGTGTATGACTTTAATGCTTAATGAAAGACACTAACACTACGTATTGCAGGACTTTATCATGAATGAGTGAATAGAATTACATAAAAATAATTGGTAAGTCTTCAAATTGATTTAAGCCAGTGTTCTGTATCCAATACTAGTAAGTGATGCTTTAAGAGTAGTTCCTGCCATTTTCCTGTTTCCCTTTGGCCAGTCAATGGTTTTTGGACTCCAAGAGGCAGAGACACCCACCCTATATCAATTTGACCTCTTGTTTCTTTTAGTCTTTTATACCTCCGAGGGCTTTTTCCTCTTGTCCAATGGAAACTTTGTTTTTCTAAGAATCTTTTGTTATGGATGAGCCTTTTGTTGAAAGCTGTAAGAAGAGTTCAAAGCCATTAACGTCAGACTTATTTTGAATGGCATGTTTATTTTAGCATTATCCAGATAATTGTCATTAAGTGATTATATCTAAACACTGTTTTTTTAAAACCTTTTTATTCTAAAGATGTTTAATCACAGGATTCATGATTGCTTGATGAATGATAAGTATTTAAAGTTGCTTTTAGGTATGCAATAGCTCATGATGCTACTTTGAAGAGGCCTTGCATCAGAGGAGGTGACCATTTCATTATGGTGAAGAAATACTTCTGTTTTAGTGCTTTCTAGAACAAAAATTTAGGTGTGCCAGGGCGAAAAGAACCCTCCTGGGAAAAAAAAAAGGAAGAAAAAAGAAAATAAACCTTGTAAAAGAATGATAACTTTCACTTTTTCTCTTAAGTTTTACTCTTTCTTAAAATGCAGAAAACAAAATGCCATTTCTCAAATTTACTGAAGTGCCTTTGTTCATCTAGATGATTAGTTTATAAAACAATTCCTAGTTGTATTTCTGCCATGCAGAAATGCTGTGGTGTTTTTTTTCTGAAACAAGAATAAAATTTTTTTTCTTATCTCCATCTTTTTTTTTTTTTATAATACCTTTATTGTATCTGGTTATATCAAAGCTATAGAAAAGTAAGTGTTCTTCATGAAGCTCTTACCAGCCTGCACCTATAAGGATATTTAGTTTTGATGGTCAGGAAAACTTTTATTTATGGTCACCAATACTGAAGTGTATAGCATCATCTGTTTGCCTTGGAAGGATTATGTGAAGATATTCTTTGACTGGGGGTGAGGGGTAAGGGGGAAAGATACGCTCATTTCGTCTTCCTTGCAGGCTTTTTAAGAGCAGGAATGACCCTGTTTGACAGTAGCCATCTTGAGTATAAGAAGCTTTTTAGTGAATATGACCTCTGTCCTCTAAGGGGCTGTCCCTAGCTGCATTTACCAAAGGAAGATAAATGCTCATAAATATTGCTATTTTGAGTCTTTCAAGCATCTGTAATTTCTCATATGAAGCCTGTAATATTAAGAATAAACTGCCTATAGAACTACCAGAATCCTTTGTTTTCATTAGTGGATGTTAGTAAGGATTTTTTAAAATTGAGTCACTTCAGAGCTCCTGAAAAAAAGCATTGCCTCAAGCTAAGCACGGTGTTGGCAGGAGCTATGCAAACTTCTTTGTGCAGTTTTTGCCAAAGAACCTCATTCTTGACCTGAAATATCCCTGCTGTTTCCAGCTGTGAGCTTCATGAACAAACACTATGAATTTTGACAAGCTGATCATTATTAATGCAGAATAACTTATTAGATCAAATTCCTGTCCTAATTAGTTTCCCTTTGTTGTTTAACAAGCTTTACTTTGTTTTTGTTTTCACTTGTTTTCTAACAAGTCTTGCCTTTTGCCAATTTCATTGGGTTGAGTGGGTAATCCTAAGAAATGACTGAAGGTGCAAGTGAGGTGTGATGTTGCATTGTCTAGCTCAAATGGAAGGCACCACATGTAAGTTACTGTCTAAGAATGTATTAAAATGCAACATGATTGTATTGGTGTATGGCATTGTCTGAATTGGTCTTTAAATTGTGATATTTGTAAGACAGGAATACTCAGGGAGAGAATTAAATTGGAGCGACAAAAAATATGGTGAATTTGGAGTGGTTTGGCATTTAAATTTCTGTATCTTTTTTTTTTGACAATAAGCTAGTGTTACATACTATTTAGAAAAGCAGGAATTTCTCCTGAAACCAAATCTCCCCCCAAGTCAAACAGTGGGAAATGTTGAGTCAGACATAAAGTGGTCTGCACTAAGGCTAGTATGTGGATTCCTTAATGCCTGGATTATATGTGGATGGATGTTGTGGTCTTTTCCCTTGGTTGCTGTATTTTCATTTTTCCCCTCTTACCTGTCCCATTCACCTCCCTGCATTTGCATGATGAATAATGTCATAGCAAAGCTCATTATGAGCCCTTTGAGGATGGGAACGTGATTTTTAATTGAAACAAAAACCAACAGAGAAACCCACACCAAAAACCAACCAAACACCCCCCAACGCATATGCTTTTATACACTCACATAGGCATACTCATGAGCATTGAGGCACATATCCAAGTAGTCTGAGGAACTGAATCACACAGACAAGTGTGTTGAAGTGGCCTTGTTAGAAATACTCCCAGTAAAATGCAGGATGACAGATTCCTGCTAACATCTTCATGTTGTGTCTTTTGGGTACTTCTTAGGTCAGAAGCTGTGTGCTGAATTTGGGTGTGACTTCTGTACTCTGTAGGAGCTGACAATGAGGATCTCTTCATCCTGTTCCACCTCTGAGTCATTAGGATTTACTCGTCTTTTGTGTCCCTATCTTGGCTGTCTTACAACTTTGGTCCTATTATTTATCTTCCCACCATTATCTCTTAACAACTTAAGTCTATAGTTTGTCCCTTGTTTTAGTGTAAATGTAGTCCTTGTTTTACTGACTTGAGTATTTTGAGAAGCTGGTATGTAGTTGTACTGTGATCTTTGATCTGCTTATCTACGTACCATCAACACATGCTGTTCTTAAGGCTGTTCTTCCGCCATTCTTTCTGGCATTCCCATTCATTGTCCTATCATAAGTCTTAATGTTTCTATTACAAAGTGTCCCCACACTTGCACAAAAAGAGAACACCTGTCTCTATTTCATGCTTGCAGCTCCTAATCTGATAAAAATATTTTGGTGGTTTAAGAACTATATCAGACCTATTGTGTGAATTGCTAAAAATGCTCATTCTTTATTAGCAAAACTTCTGCCTGTAGGGGGCTGTAATTTGCTTGCTCGAATCTTTTTGTTCCTATCCTGTCATCCAAGAAATATCTCTAGTGTTCCTTCTCTGCTTTTCTTGCTCTTCTACTTTGCCAGAGGAAATGCAGGACTGCTGTCACACCAGCCGTAGCTGTTGGAGTTTATCAGCTTAATCCTTTTCTTGTTCTTGGTGTTGCAGGCTCCGATCTTGTTCATAGATGTGGATTTCCCCACCTCTAAATCCTGTCAATCTGCTTGATACTTGGCAATTTCTCTGTGCCTTAGACTCCTCATCTGTTTCCTCTCATGGGCTGAGTGTATATTCCTTGCACAGTAAACCTTCTATTGTTTGCCTCCAAGAAACTCAGGAGAGCAGCTACCTTCCTCTGGACATGGAGTCCTAGAGGACTGGTCAGGTAGTTGTTATCAGGTGTGAACTGCCAAGGGCTCCTCGCATTACTGCTTACTTCTTCCTCCTTTGGCACCAAGTGTTTTTCATTTAAATAAAGCACAAGCAACAGAGCTTTCTGCACTCAGGGTGAATTGAAAGTAAGTGGGCCTTGTTGATTCCATCATTGGACTGACTAGGAGATGCTGACTGTTAACAGTGTTTCTTTGAAGCACTTCAGCTGAAGTAACACTTACAGTATGCTTTAGTTTTTAATAGTTTCAGAATAATTGAAAAACAGATCCTTTTGCTGTCCACACTCCCCATACAGATGTGCAGTCTGTTGGATTGAAATTTTTATTTGTGGTTTTACTTGAAAGTTCTTCCAAACTGTACTCATGGGCAAGCATACTATTAGTTCATGTTTTTTGATTTTGCTTTTTGATTGCCACTGTGGATACTTTTTTTTTTTGAGATAATTGTTCCAGTAACTTTTATGTAATGCTGGTTTGTGCCATAAAGATGAAGTTACATGCACCAAATTTCCATTTCTGATTAAGCATCGGTGCATGGAAGTCTGTTATTTTTTTTCCATGAAGACATGGACTTTGCTTTCCCTTGGATGCTTTGGCTGGTGTAGTTTAGAACAGCTGTTGAGTTCCCTAACGTGTATTCCAGTTGCTGCAAGGAGAGTGTTCTGTCCTAGCGACTCCTCTTACACTGTGAGAGTCCTTGGGAGGAACTTCCCAGAGGTTTTCTTTATTATAGAGTAATACCAGTTAGTACTCCTTTTATCAATATAAAAGCTACTTGTGAATTTGACTGATGGAGACCTCTGGGGGAAGGGCATTATTTTAGTGCAACTGAGATGCCATTTCCCCTCCACCCCCAAAACAATTTGGCATTTCTGGTGCCAGGTAAGTTAGCTCTGTAGCAGCTGGGAATAAGTGCTGCAGTAGCTCTTCAGGAGGATAACCTTCTTTCTGAAGGGGCACTATACATGACAACTCCTTTGTTAACGTGGTAGAATTAAAACTGGACTTTCAAAACGGGAACTGTCTTGTCTAGACAGCTTTATTAAGCTTTATTGTGTCACTGGTTTTTTACTGGCTGTTTCACCAGACCTGGTGGAAGAAAGAACTAATTGTTTTACTATGACAAGTGGAACTTCTTGAAAATGGAAGCCTGGACCAAAAGGAAAGGATGTGTGTATTTAAAATAGGATTATTGCTTTTTTTTCTTTCTAAGTGTTTGGGAAAATATCAGGCCAGATCCAACAGCTTGAGAGAAGTGAGGCTGCTGCAGCTTTGTCTCTGGTCTAGCCAGTAGTGAGGCTGAACATGTATTTCTGGTAGGCACACTCACAGAGTGCTCACGTACAGCACAGATACAGATGTATATGTGGCTGGCCACACAGATGAACTGACAGACACTCAAATTTAACACTCACATGAACGCAGCACTAGTGGCCTCATGCTCTTCACCTCTAGCTGAACAGAATGGAGGTCTGCTAGTGAGAATATATGTGTGTGTATATATATCTATAATAAATGTATACATGTTTGCAATGTGGATCCCTCTGGGTGCAGGGCTCTGACACTCAGATACGCACACAGATGGAGAGTCCCTTACCCAGGAAAAGGTTAGAAAGGAATTTAGCAAGAAGACAGGACAGGCTGCGCTGGTCAGGTGTGGGTCATGGCCAGCAAAGCGTACTGGCCATCAGACTGCTTACATGTGACCAATCCTTTTTATCTTCTTACCCCTCTTCTTCTTTTCCCCACACTTGCTCCCCCCTAGGTCTCTTAAATCCTGCCTTGGTTTCTCCCATGAACATATCATGGTAAGTCCTGTGTGATCCTGAAATGCTTTTCCATGGCATCCCCCAATGTGTCCCATGCCCCAAGCAGTAATCCAGTTCTGTCCCAAAAGTGCCCTGGCACTGACTCATCCTGATGGGTGTCGTACCTGGACAGGGCTGAGGCTCTCCGGGGGCAGCCCTGGGAGGGACTGGGCAGGGTGTGCCCTACAGCTTGGGTTCCCACCTGCCTTTACCCCTGTGCTCCTCCGGGTACACAGAGTGGGCTGGTGCTACCAGGGCTGAAAGCTCTTGTGGGCCTGGGTGGAGCCAGGGTGGGATGTTATTTGGGCCCCCGCCTCCCGCCGTTTCCACTCTGTGCCCCTTTGTGGGTGTGTGGATGAGCTTTTATTGCATAACCCAATACTGTGCAAATGGAGCTTGATGGAACGCAGGCTGATACCTGTTAAGGTCAGTAGTGATGCCTGCAGTGGGCCTTTCACCAAGCTCAACAGACTTGTACTCCCTGAGCAATAGACTCAAAGACTTTGTCAGAATCTTGCATGTGATACATGTAATAGCAATTTTCCTTGTTTTATTGCTTTTTCTGCATTTTCTTCTCTCAAAAGCTGTAATTTGTTTGTCAGTGGAAATAGCATTTTACCTATTTAGATCATTATAAGAGCTAGAAGCTTTACTTTTTTTTATTGTTCTAGAAGTCCAAAAATCCCTGTATATGTAATATGACTGTTTTCTGTGAAGTGTGGATACGTGTTATATGCACATGAGTATTATTATTAATGTTAATATCATTATTATTCGTACATTATCTAGTGACACTTACTACTTATGTAAAAGCGTGTGAGTTTTATTATTATTTTTACTCCTTCTCTTCCTCTCTTCCTTCCCTCTAAAATTAGAAATAGGGAATAATAGTTCACTTATTCATTTGGAGTTAAGATCTGACTGCAAAGATGGCAAATTGTTGGTATAATTCCCTAAATGATCTAGTGGAGTTACCATTCTGGGAATAGCCTTAAAGTAAACATGGTTGTAGAAATGCTAGTAGCTAAGCTACTAGGTGCTTTGACTGCAAGCTGATAAAATAAAAACACATTTAAAATGCTCAGACCCTTCTAAGAAAGTAGAGTGCAATGTTAATGGATGGGGATTGATCCTCCAGCAGAAAGACTTGAGTGCTTTTCTTTTTTGATAACAACTGTTATACTATTCTAGAATGTGCTATTACACAATATAACTGGAAAAAAAAAATGTACTGATTGTATACCATTGACACCACAGAAATGGCTGAGTCACCACAGGAAAGAGTGGTTCAGATTTGTACACCTGAGGACTATTGTGATTGCTAGGCAGTGGTGGATTTAGGGTTCTTTTCAATAAATACAAAGATTCTCTAGTGAACGATTAAGGAGTAAGGCATTGAAGCTCCCTAAGGTCTTCCAACTCTCAGATACTTGAAGGAGATGAAGCAGGTTTCTTGACTAAATTTTACAGTTTCTCTTAAAAGAAAAAAAAGACTTTCGTGTCTTAAGGAAGTGATAATGTTTTAATACAGGACTTCAGAGGAAAAAAAATTATACTAGACAGCATGTGTCTGTGTCTGTTTGCTCGTGGGTACAAAGAGTTTTTTTAAATACAGCCACCCAGAAGCCTGAAGAGCTAAAGGCATTGGTGAAAAATGGGGGAGGAAACAAACCAGCAGTATGATTGGCTCCGAGTTTTGTGCTGTTGTACCTACTTATTTTATAAATAAGAGCTTTGGACTTCTGACATTTGTCAGAATGCAGCAAAATATTCAGAAAAACCATTGGTTTCGTTTTTAAGATAGTGGAATCTTTATTGAGCAAAACTATTCTTTCTTTAAAAGAATCTTCAGAAAGTTGTATCTGCTAACTGAACTTTGGGTTTTTTGGGAGCAGGTATGATAGTTTTGGTAAAGGATCACTAATAGGTGGATCCAAAGTGGGAATAAAAATAATGTAGTAGGAATATTATTGGAATAGAAAGATGTGTTCCTTGAGTTAAACAACAGATTTATTCCAGATATCATTGTTTATATATGCTTATATGCTTTTTCTTTTCTATATATGATATATATGCTTTACTACTTCCTTATGTCTTGGCTAGATTTTACCTATATAAAACTTTAAAGAACATATTTCTTTAAGTTTTATTGGAGTATACTCAGTATTTTGAGAACTGATTATGTCTTCAGCATTTATGTCTAGTGAAAAATCCCGCTGGTATTATGGATAAATAAAAATGTGTAACCTCTTCTGACTTTTTTTGCAAACTGGATATTAGACTAGATGTGACAGGTGTGAACTCCCAAATTTGCCAAGTACTTCAGCAAGCTGTAGTTCATACGTCTTTTATCTGTCAGACTGATTTATCTCAGTTGCATGTGTGAAATATTATATTTACAGCAAGTCACATTCATGAGGGTTTCAGCTGTATATCTAAGATAAAATTACTTTGTGTGTGCGAAGTAGCAATTTGGGTTTTCTAGATCTGTGGCAATCTGGGCGTTTGGATTGCTGGAAATGGGATAGATAAGATAACTGCCTGAGCAGTTGGCACTAAATTAAAGAAAAATAGTTTGTCTCTGAGTGATATCGGCAGATTTGAAATTTTGGATGGAGATGAGGTAGAAGAACAAGGTCAAGAGTTACAGCAGCTGGTTCACTTGGTTACAAGGGTTACAGAGTGCACAAGCTGAGGCACATGTGCGTGTAACTGATATAAAGGGCACGTGCTGACATAGAGAATTGCCCCCTCATATAGGTTTGTTCTTGTATTTGCTCTTATCAAGCTTTTCATGAAAGTGATTGTAATCAGAGTGTTGTAATCAGAGAATGCATGCTGTTATAATCTGTCCTGAGGTTGCTCACAAAGTTGTTGAGATGTGATGGGGTCTGTTAGCCAATTCTGATAGATTCAGAAGGATCTTTGCATGTGAAAAGTTAAGTTTGTGAGCTGCTTAATGGCAACCTGCGCTCCTGATCTTCAAATAGCGTACGAAACTTATTTGAAGTCAGATGTCTTTATCTTGCCTGTTCTTATCTTCATCGTGGTCTCACAAGAAGTTCTGATGCTGTAGAAGTGAAATGTATGCTTGTGCCATGTAAAAGGCAACCTTGATTTGCAGGTCTTGCCCAATGCAAGTGAGGTGGGGTGAAAGCAAGATGACTAGTAGTTCCATTAACAACTTAGGAATTTCGATCTTGAGGTCTAATCTAAGCTATAGCTCTAAAACATGAGATTGCATTACATGCTTGGTTGCAGATACACTTGGAATATGTGTGTATCTGTTGATTGTGAGAGTAGTTAGGATTAAATTTTTCTGGCAAATCAGGCTATCGTCTTTGAAGTTAATAGCTAATACTTTCTTATGCAGAATGTAATTGATCCTAAATCAAAACTAGAACATGGTCCTTGGTGTTCAAGTGTTTGGTATTTAAAAACTGAATAAAGAAACCAGTGCTAATTTGGGGGAGGAGGAGGGAAGGAAAGATTAAAATGTGCCTGGAAATCAGTTCTAGAATTCAAATTTTTTTTAGGCTATTAGTTAAAAATGTGATTACATTGTGCTTTGAAAACTCTCAGACAGTCAGCAGAAAACATTCTTTTATGACTTCTTTTAAAAGGAAAAACAAGTGGTTACAGCCATTTCTTATCGATTTGTTCCTTGTTTGTTCTTCCTACCACAGCATTTTCAGACTTTATTAAGTGTCAAAGGTCAAGCTCAGTTTGCCATGAAATCCAAGTGCACTGTTAATGATTGACTTCAGCCTTCCTTTAAAGATTCCTGAAGGCTTAATACTTATAATCTCTACCAGCAATATTTTGCCTAACAGTGCACTTCTTACTTTTGAGCTTTTGTTTTAGCTTTTACTACCTTAAGCATTTGTTTATCTTTCTCTAACATTTTAAACTAAATAGAAGACCTGCAGTCCCTCTAGTAGTAAAAGTTGTTTGCCTAGAAGAACATCTTTTCCTTTAACTGTTTCATGTTCCTATTTTGTGCTGTATAGCTTGAAGAAAATGTCATGATCGGTTTCCCACCATACTTACTTCAAATTCACCATTACTATCTGCTTTGTTGATTTGTTAAAAGGGGAACCGAAAAGCAAAAGCCCCCCCAAAACTCTGCCTAAGCTTGTGTTATAGTGAGTATAAACTAGATGGTAGTTAAGTAATCAGGTAGTTGCAGTGATTCAGTATGTTTTGCCAGCATCAGTTTTTCTGATTTTTGTTGTCCTGCTGCTTATGCTCACAAGGACTTGATCTTAGTAGAAATTCAGATCTTGTGTTGACATTACTTATGAAGGCAGGAGGTGAAACTGGTCTAGTGAATTTTCTAGTCCTATTTTTGTAAATGGCAAGCTTGGGGAGGGCCACTGTATTAAGGATATACGTGAATCTCTTCTGGCACTTGGCCTTTTTCATCTCACATCAAGTGAAAGAACATCTATGGTGTATAAAGCTGTGGAAGAAATAAGTATATGTTCTGACTTGATATAATGTTTGCTTTTGTTTCTTACACCTACTATATGACCTTATTTTGCTAATTTTACAACATATTGGTAAGTTTATGCTTCTTTCCACCTTGTTGCATCAAGATCAGAATGGCACATACAAACCTGAAGTAGCATTTTGGACTTTCACAAGGCATGTATACTGATGAGATGCTATGCATAAGCACAGGAAAGCTTACAGTTATTTGTAAATCTGTGAGTTCAATCTTTTCATTCAGAATAAACTAATTCAGACTGTTTGATAGTGACTTAATGTCTGCTGAAAACAGAGGTTAAGCTTTCGTGCTTGTGATAGCGAACAGTTTGATTCTGGAAACAGGGTGTCTGTTCAAAGATCTCTTCATTGGGGTCCAGTGGGTCGTATTCTTGGTTTCTCACTCATTATAACTACTGCTGTCTTTCAGTAATAAGGTTATTCAATAAAAGACTTCTTCCTCGGGGACAAGAAAAAAGAAAGTGCAGGGAAAAAACGTCTTGTATTTGTCAGATACTTCCAGTAGTCCCTGGTTCATAAGTCTTTGTCTATTGGATGTGGTGTCTTCAAATGTGTTGTGGAAATCTGATTAGATCCTTTGTAGATATTTCTGATTCTTAAAGCCTGTTCAAGATAGCATTGGTGCAAAAAAAGAGATAGTATTTCCTTGTGCTAAATTCCCTTTGCCCAAAATACTTTTGAATTTTCATTTAAACTGGGATTTAACTTTTGGGGAGTTTTTTTGGATAGTATTGCTTTAAGGGAGAGCCCAGCTCAAACATCTGCAAACCATAGTCTTGAAAGTAAGCGAACTGAAAGCTGTAGTCATGTAACCTGAGTTCAGAGTATAGGATACTTCCTGTGGCAGCATTATGTCATAACTTTATTTTTAGTCCTTAAGCACATGCTTGCTCTAATGGGATCAGCAGATCTCTTTTGAATAGAACAAGCGATGCACTCTTCTGATAGTAGGAATTCTAAATGTTTCAATACATGCATTTCAACATCTGCTGCTTCTTCACTGTTCTGTGATCTGTGGTTTGCTCAGGAATTGAAAGAACTATGTGTAAAATCAGTTATTCTCCCTTTTGCACCCACAACTAATGAAATTGCTCAGAATTCGTGAGAAGTTGCTGGGCAGTCCCTGAAACAATTTTCACAGGCATGTGTGAGCGAGGCATTTGATGTCTCCTTTGGGTAGTGATAGGTTGGATAAAAATAGGGTTGGCAGTTTCCAGGAGGCTGATCTACAGAGGCTCGGTGGACATGGGAGGGTATTCTAATACTTGCTGGGTCTAGTGGTTCTGTTGCTCTGTTGGTTACCTAACATTTGTTGAACAAATCCTTTTTTTGAAAATTACTAGCTTTTCCCTGCAGAAAGAAAAATAATGGATAAGAGAGCATGTATCTGAAGTGCAAAGGCTAACCCTGTGGTTTTGGACACAGGCAACAAGAACAGAAAACAATGTTGATAGAAAAAGGGCATCAGTAGGAGGGAGTTACAGTAGTTCTAAGCAATGAGGCTTACATCTATAATGGCAACAACTGGTCTCATGAGATCTACTTGTAAGGTTCTGTTTGGCTTAGAGTTCAAGGATACCCTCAACTCCTTCCCACTTCCTAAGGGGAAAAAGAAAAGATTTTTAATCTTATGGTTTAGTTCTTTTTTTTTTTTTTTTTTTAACCATGAGTTTTTACATCCAAGATTCACAGTCAAGGGATTGATGGTCAGCCTAATGTTGCCAACTTATTTTTTTTTTTTTTTTTGAAGAACTGCTAATGTTTAACATGATCTTCAGAATCTAGTCTTTCAGAAGTCTAGTTTAGAACAGTATTCTTCCATAAATTATAGTGTTTTAGAATAACTTGAGTTGGAAGAGACTCTGGTTATCTGGTCTTACACCCCTCACTCAAAGCAGAGCCAAGTTAAAAAATACATTGAGCTTCTGATTTAGATCAGGTTGTTCATAGCCTTGTCCTGACAAGCTTCCAATAATATATTGGATGGAAATTCCACAGCTTTTCTGGACTATGTATTCTGGTGTTTGACTATCTTAATGGTGAAAAATTTTCATAACATCTAATTTGAATATCCTTTATTGCAGTTTCAGTTGTTTGTCCTATCACTGTACCCCACTGAAAAGACTAGCTCTACATTCTGTAATAATCACATTAGATATCTAGAGGCACTGATTAGATTCCTTTTGAGCTGCTGGTCTTCTCATCTGCAGGCTGAACAAATTCAAACTTGTAGCCTGTCTTCATATGTGAGCATGTTTGTGGCAGACCCTTAGACTTGCTGAGCTCTTGTGTTATTGCTGGGTGATTAACATAGCAGGTTAAATTCAGTGTACATATGTGTCTTGTGGTGAAATATAATCCAAATATATGCTGAAAACTATGGTCTCGATATCAGCCTTTACCCCTAGCAGGAAAATAAGGTCATGGATAGTTTTCTAAACATCCTTACTCTGAAGTAGTTGCAATACTTTCAATTAAAGAAAAAGAAAAGATAAAGAATTAAAAAAAAAGTCATGTTAGGACAGAAACATATTGTTTGTCCCACATTAAATACTGTATGCAGTTCTGACTACCCTGTCAGAAACAGTATGATACAATTATACTCAATATTAAGGGAGAGGAGGGAAAAGTTTATTGTATATAAATACAAAGTCAAAAAGATGCTTTGTTTTGGAGAAGAAACGTGTATGAATGGATATCATAAAGGCATATAAAGTCATAGGTTGCAAAAGGAAGTTTAGAAGTGATGATCAGTTCGTATTTAGTACAGCTGTATTAAGGTATGAGCAGGTTCGAAGGGAGTTTATTTCTTATGTGGTGCTGGTGCCTGAGCATGTCCTGTAACTGATTACAATAAAATGCAGTGAAGCCAAATGAATATTGATGGAACTAAATGTTCTTGACGAATGGCTAGATGTAACTTTCTGCTTAAGAGGTTTCTAAGCTGCTTATTGCTGGATGTTGGGAGGACATTGCCAGGGAACAAGTATTGCAGGATGCTAGCCCTGTTTCAAATGTTCTTTGTCTAAGTATTTTGTGGTGGTCAGAAACAGGATATTGGGCTAAATCAGTCTTTGATCTACACAGTATTGCAGTTCCTATGTTCTTAAAAACAAATGCCATGTAAATGTGATTATGCAGGCAAGGAATTGCTAATACTAGCTGGAGACAAGCAAATTATCTCCAGAAATAACTTTGAACAAACACTTCTGTTCTCTCCAAAACAGGATCTCTCAAATTCCCAAGCTACACTCATAATAAATCATCTTATGGAAGCCAATCTTTTGCTCTGCTGAAGAGAATATCCTTGTATGTAAATGGCCATGATAGAAGTGGAAGTCCTTCAATGGCCCATAGTTGAGTTAGAGTAGTTTGCTATAAGATGTTGCAGATGCTGAAAATGTGTAAGTGTTCCAGGAGAGGATGGAAGCTCATGGAGGAGAAACTGCAAGAATATTGAGAAATACACTGGGGAAAAAAAGTGATGTCCAAATTTGTTTACTAGGGAAAAAACCAAAACAACAACAACAACAACAAAAAACCCCACCAAAAAACCCCCACCTGTTTTAAGATGACCCTCAGCTGTTAATTGTTTGAAGCTGGGAGAGTACATGCAGGCTTCCTTATTCTTGCATAAATCATAACTAATAACTTCATAGAAGCATGAAGAGTTTCAAATTATAAATATTGTCATTCCCTTTTCTTCAAGCATTTTTATAAAATACAAGGAAAACACTCCTAAATATTATTGAAGTTGAGCTTTCAGAAGTTACTAAGTGCCATTATGATTTTATTGTAGTAGGCTACTTCTGCACAACCCTTTTCAGTGTGAGACAATGAAACATTTTTAAACATCTATCATTCATGTAAGTTGTCCTATATTGTTTATCTTACACAATCATTTTAAAATTTTTCTTAGAAATCTGCTTTGTAGAGTACTTTCCACAAAACAAGAACTTCATACCCTTTCAGTATCAGAAGTAGTATTTTCACCTCATAAATCAAGAGATTGACTCTGAAAGCAGTTTGTCTCTTATGTCCTTTCTGCTTGTGAGTTAATGCAAGAATTTCTTGTTATCCAGCATCAGTATAGTTTGTACTTAAAAATATTAGTGGCATAGTATGGCCTGAACTTCTGTATTGGTTAAATGATGAGATGATGTGAGAAGTGATTTTTAGGAAGGATGTCTGACAGTGAGCAATGAGAGTACTGGGTTAGGGGATGGTTGGCTAGTCTGTTCTGCAAGTACTTAAAAACAATAGCTGTTGGTCTTTGCACACGAGAATCTGTTTTATTAAATGTAGAAAGCTTGCTCTCACTTTCCAGTGTGTGCTTTTGTTTTAGTATGTGTAGTGCCAAACAGATTATTCTGCAAGCTATGCAGTGAACTGTAATTATACTGTTGTCTTGGTTTGCTCCATGAGCTACACAAACATCTGATTTTTTTAATGTGGGGAAACAAAATATTTTTGAGTTGATTTTGAATCCTTGGTTTAAATATTCTTCTTTTCACTTGCCTCATATCACTTGTCTTTTAGACAGTAGCTTTTTGTTCTCTGTCTCAACCAGAAAATTCTCAGGGGAATATTAAAATATTAAAAATTCTTGAAGATCATTAAAGAATGAAGGGTGTTATTACTGTGTTAAGGCAACCACTTGAAAGACACTTGTGAGGATAAAACTGATAAGATTCTTTTATAATTCATAGAAAAATTTTGTTTGTAAGGAGGAATGCTATGGATGAATAGCCTTTATTTAAATTTATGCATGATAAAGCATTCCGATATGGCATGGTATTAATGCTGTCTTGTAAGTCCTAGTGCTTCAGTATAAAGAATGAACTAAAAACACTTAACAGCTTGGTTCGTGTTTTCCTAGATAAACATGTTTTATGTAATCCAGCTGTGATGATAGGAATGATTTTGTAAATGCACAGATATTAGATGCTATACTGTTTAAAATATGGGTGACTTTAAAAACATGGTAAAATGGCAGCATTTTTGTGGAGTAGGTGGTATAGTTTCATAATTGAACAGAAATAGTGAAAACGTACTCAGATTATCGCTGAACTACATTCATTTGTAGTGAACTGATAAAAGAACACGTAGCTGTGACTTTTCATTTTAGAATAACTTTAGTGAGCATAAAGGGGTTTTTGTAATCTGTTGTGTGTTCCAATGGCACAGAAACAGACTTTTCAGTGTAGATGCTACCAGTAAGCTCTCTGGTCTGGTATTTTTATCTTAAGGATAACTTCTGTTACATCTTCTAGGGAAGTTCGGGAATTGGTTATTCTGCAATTCCATGATTTGAGGACCTAATTCTTAACTTCCAGTGTCTTAAGGAAGGCGTAAGTCCTTAACATAGGAATAGCTTTTCTTCTATGGCAATCAAAATGTGTTGGATGTGAATATGAATGTGGTTATATGTAGCAATTAGGTGCTGTATTAGTATCTGAATTAGCAGCTCTGGAATATAGCCAGCTTGTGGCTAGGAAAGCAGCCAATAGCCTAGAGGAGAAATGTTTTAATTAATATGTAATAACTGTTCTAGAGAGCTCTCATTATCCTGGCAAGCTGCGTTTGTAATTTTTCATATTACTTATTTGGGACAGTTGTTGTAATTTCTATTTAAAAAATGTGAAAGACAATTCATTGTACCTTTTTCATACTGAGTGAAAAAGTGTAAGAATGCTTGAAGACTCCAGCAAAGCAAAAGGTTACTTGGATCTATTGAATATATTCTATATCCATCAATTTCTTCATAGGTTCAACATATTGCAGCAAGAGTTATTTGCCTTCAGGAAACTAACAATTTAAACATCCTATTCTGTTCATATCTTTATTTTTTAGTGCTAGATTTTTTCACAGAGGATGAATATAGTACATCTTCTTGAACTATGCATACATGGGAAGTTAAACTTCAAGAACATTCTTTTCATTAAATAATAAAGCTGTTCATATGAGACATACCAACAACATCTCTTTAAGTTGCATTTCTGTAGGACCCAAGAGTGTTATATTAACTTCAATATATAATAGATAGTTAAAGGGCTCCTGTTTCCATTAGGTAGGTAAGTGGTAGAGCATGGGCTCCCACTCCTGCAGTTTAATGGAAGTGCCTTCTTGAAAGGCTTCAGATAAGGCTGTTGTCCTTCCTCTTAAGTCTGTGTTGAAAATCAGTGGGAACCTTTCTTTTCCTTTAGGATTTGCGTGTCATTGCTGTAACAAAAAGAAGAGAGAATCAAGTGATAAGGCGTATTGGTTTCATTAGTACCTGGAAGCATGAAGAGAAGCATGTTAATGTAATTTGAGCTGAATGTTTTCACTTCAGGCTTTTATATTCTAATTATTTTATTAGCTGTATAAGCCATTAAAAAGGTACTGTAAACTAATTGATTTCACTAAGGAGATTGCTAATTAAATCACAGCCTGTGCTATCTGGAAACTAGGACTGGTAGACTTGTACTTGTGGCTCTGAAGTAACATAGTCTGTGACTTTATGCAAGCTACTTAAACTGTTCCAGTTGCCCAATTTCTTTACCTTTTTGTCCCTGTGAATGGGGTGCATGTATCTGTCTATGTGATTGGATTCTCCTAACCAGTAATCTCTGGTGGGCTTGTCTGGTGTCACAGTTGACTTTGTGTACCTAAGCAGGAAGGCTGGCAGGAGGTTCAGCCATTCCTTGCTGTCTTCATACCACTGTGAATCTGACAAGTGAGTCTTGTAATGCCCACTTCTCAAGACTTACCTGCCTTTTCTTTTGGCCTTGCAAATACCCAAGGTGTTACAGGTACTCTGTGATCCTTAGTGCTACCCTGCAAGTCATGCAGAGATGCTAAAGGACTGTTTGTGGTGGTGGAGCTACCATTTATTTAAGGGAGTGATAGGAAGCCATGGATGTTCTACCTCCCAGTGTTTGGAGTTTCCTCTGGACAGTAGAACTGCAGGGTTGATATAGCTCACTCTAGGAACGATAAATAAAAAGATGAGAAGTCTTGTAGAAGTTGGACATACTAAAAGCTTCACAACTGGCTGGTCTCCAGACTTTGTGGAGTCTCCAGCATTCACTCCCTCTGACTCAGTCTTACAAACTGTAGTTGGTATAATGCTGTCTTGCAGGATCAGGAGCCATCTGGACTGTAAACCGGGAGAGATCTCTAAGTCATCTCTTGTCACACCCAAGGTGCATTTGAACCTTCCTTGACTGCAGAGGAAGAGAAAGGACAGACCTTTCATAAATTTGATCTTTGCCTTTCAGTCAGTATCACAGTGACATTGTTGTTCCTAGATTTTTGTGCTCTGCCTTTGTACAGCTCATGTTTCTGCTGCAGAGGTGCAAGGTTGGCAGGGCTATCTTCTCTGGGTTAGTGATACTCAGGAAATGCAGGAAATACCCATAAAAGTACCTCACTCTTCAGATTTTTGCCTTGGAACTCCGTGATATTTATCACATGCTCAAAACCCCTCAATAACCCCCCCACCCTAAAC
>JAOXNO010000024.1:72851169-72864857 GCA_028565335.1 Limnodromus scolopaceus | reverse complement strand
TCTTCAGATTTTTGCCTTGGAACTCCGTGATATTTATCACATGCTCAAAACCCCTCAATAACCCCCCCACCCTAAACAGGTCATGGTTCATTGAGATCATTATGTGCACTAAAATAAAGGTTTTGTTTTATTGTAAGATCATTTCTGTTTTTCTCTAGCCATCTGTTCTCTTGACTTTCTTTGCATTGTAAACTCTATGAACAAGCAATTTGTTTTGTTTGCTTGTTTGTTTTGCTCTGTTTTCTTCAGTGCCTTGCACAATGGTGTCTTCATCAATGCGTAGGGCTCATTGGTCCTCTAACAACAACTTCTAAGTCTTGGTATTGCTAGATATACTTGCAAATATTCTTCATTAGGTCTCTTGGTTATGTTGATTTTTTTCAAGATAATTTTATTTGCCCTTATCACTGAATCACAATTGTTTATCTTTAGGAAAGATATTCTAAGCAAAATCCCAGTTACAGACTTAAATCCATTTGAGGTTGCAAGAAGCCTTTCATCTTCCATACAGGTCAAAAAGAAGTTAAAATATTTTTTTACCATGCATCTTGCATCAGCAGCTTTTTCCACTACCAGTTTAGACTTTTTTTTTTCCAAATAAATGGGGACATTTACCCACCTGAATATATTTGTTGTAGCTGTTGTGTTGCAGCAGCTTGAGTTATCTTTACACCCAACAGTTCTCCCAGGGCATAACATCAGTAATGCATGTTTGAAAGAATGATTAGATGATAGCAGGTAAATGATGTGATTCTGAACACCTGTATGAAGTGAAGCAGAAAGTTGACTTGTAATTTAAAATGAATCAAATTCTCTAAGTTATTTGAAGATATTTTTTTTGTACACTTGGAATGAAAACCATGCTTGTGGCTGAAACTTTAGTGTGCTCATCTGAACTGAATCTTAATGATCCAAAGACTCATTTGTAAACAAAGTACATTTTAACAATGTCTGTAAAGCTGGAGCAGTAGCAGATATAGTGACGTTTTCCCATTACATGTGGAAATGGTTGCACTAGCTCAAGTTCCTTTTGTTTAAAGTAAAATTATATTCCTAATGTGTTTATTACAGTATAAAAGCCTGTTGTTGTTCGTTTACACATTATTAATATTCAGTATCATCTAGATTTATGTCATTAAGTTAAAACTTGTTAACTTTTTTCAGCAAACCTAGCTATTTGAAGTCATTAAAGTCTAGAATTAAATCAGATGAAATGTGCTAATTGATGTCAGAATGGATATGGAACCTCAAAGGTATCTTTAATGGCCCATTCATTAGTTTGAATACTAGGTTAGTTACTGGAGGAATAATTGTGATTTTTTTTTTTTCTTTTTAAAAAGTAAAAGTAGTAACTTCTGTAGCTAATCGTATTCATTGAGCTAATAAATTCTAAATTAGTTGATTATGTAAATTGATCTTACCATGTTAAATAAACATATTTAAAAATGTATTTAATATTTTAAAAACAGTTACCCAACTTTTATCCAAGATTTTATGTTGCTGAACTAAAACAAATACTAGCTGAAAGCTTAAATCACTTGGTCTTCTAAAATGCTTTCTTTTTCTATTTTGCAGCATGGGTGAGCTCCCTTTCTATGGGGATGGTCTTCTTCTGTTCTCCAATAGTCAGCATATTCACTGACCTGTTTGGTTGTCGAAAAGTAGCTGTTATTGGAGCTGCAGTAGGGTTTGCTGGACTCCTTTCAAGTTCTTTTGTAAGGTAAAAAAATATTTTCTTTGTATTGAAGTATTTTCAGTTTTACAGTGTTGAGGTAATGCTGATCCTAGCAACAGAATATGGAGTAAGCAGTGCTACTTTATATTATCTTTTAGAGTAGAAGCCTTGTTTTATTTGTTTTTGGTTTTGTCTTTCTGACTATGACTTGTGAAAACTCCAAGTGGTGCTTTCAACTTCAAAAGTAATTTAAAAAATATAATATAACCTCATAATGGCACTCCCTATTTAATGGGAACCACTATGTATAAATGTGTCAACAGTAAGACTAATGCTATAATATCAATAGCATTGTCCTGGATAAACTTGTTGTATGCTTGCTTAAGGTATGCTGTGTTTCAGCAGGTAGATAAACAGTGTTTCTCTTTTCTCCCCTGCCCCGTCCCCTCAATTTTCTTTCAAAACACTGGTTTGATGCTGATAATATACAGTAAGACCTCCAGGAAGGTGTTAATGTTCTAGTAAAATTTGATGTTTTGTTTCCTATTCTTACTGGCTCAATTGCCAAACACAGAGACAGTGAAAACCTTGGCATAATGACATATACTTAGGGCTTATTTGCTTTGCTAAGAAAAATCTCAGTTCTTCCTTGTGTTATTGAAAAAACTTGAACAGTACTTGAGTGGTTTTTTTTTCTCCTCCACATTATACTTCATTTTGTACATTTCTGTAACTTTTGCAGAATAAATCCTAAGAAGTTCAAGAGTGGCTGATTTGTTGGATGTGTCCAGTAAAAGATAAGGAAATGGGAAATTTGCTTGCTTTAATCTAGTCATCAGCAGAAACTGGTTAGTGAAGCTAGGGTAAGGAGTAGCAGGAAAATAAGCCAGTTACCTCTAGTTCTCACTCTGCTTTTTTCCCCACCCTTAGGAGAATAAGTACAGGAACACTGAAAATAAAAATTCGAAAGTTTCCTACATAGATGAAAATATCTGTACAGACAGGATTGAGAAAATGTGCTTTCTATGTCTGTACTCTGAACCACATAGATGTGAGCTGGCTGTGATCTGGACGGATGAATATCCTTGCTCTGTGGCACTATGCCTGTGCTAATATGTCTAGTTTAGGCACGTGTCCTCTAATGTGAAAACATATCCACAAATTTACAGGAAGAGGAGACAAATAGTTCTGTTTTAGGTACTGAGACTACTGTTTATATTTATGGAAGAACTTACATTTATGGGAAAAAGAAAGCATTGTTTTCTTGTTACTTGAGCAAGTTTCTGATTTTTATTTTATTTTTCCTTGTTAATCCAAGTGCAAATATTTCACTTAATTCATTTCATTAAAGCAAACAAACAAAACCCCCACTTCTTGATATGTTTTAAAGAGACTTGTTACCACATGTGAGGTAAAAACTTAAAGAATGCATTTTGGAAAATTCTTTCTTCCTCCTTGCTTCTTAGTAGTGTGTTAAGTGATGAATACTAAAACAGTCTTGTTATTATAAATTAAAGATCTTGATAAAGGAAAGGTGTTTTCTTCCTTTGAACAAAATGCTATCATCCTTGTGTTTCCCTGATATCCAATGGAACCAGGGCACAGAAGAGGCATGCAAAAGGAAGTTATTTTGTAAAGGTTTTAAAAATACTTTAGTTTGAATTGTGTTTTGGAATTTGAGGAGCAATTTGAGACCAGAGGTGAATTCTTGTTAAGTACATGCCACTTTAATGTGCATTCTTGGTGTTTCATTGTGTTAATCAGTAAAATGATTTATGTCTATGATGTTATCAGTTAATTGAGGGAGGATAGTTCAGATATGGAAGTTTATGTTCTAAAAGTAAAATATTGTATAGTAGATAAATGCAAATATGATTTACTGCTTTTGTTACATACTCATTTCTTAATATAAATTTTATCTCTTGGGAACCTGAGATGTAAGAGTATTTGTAATGCAGGAAAATATTTACTATATATGTCATGCTGCAAACTCTTTGAATGAATCTACAGATGGAAGCAGAAGTTCTCTGTTCTTACTGTATTGTGTTCCTCCTCATTTTATAACTTCTGTTTTTATTTTTCCTGGTTATTTTCCATTGATAAAGGTGATCAGTCTTTTCCCCCTTATGTTTTTTCTGCTGGTTTACCTTCTGTATAATCAGTTTTAGAAATTGATAGTTCAGTGTAGAAAGCAATAATATTGTTACACTCTTTTCCACAATAATGCACAAAGCCAGAGTTCCTCATGTTAGACTTGCTAGTCAGTACTATTTTTTTAAGAATTTCTGCAATTGCATGGGAAGATTGAGGAGTCTGTTTTGGTAACATGGCTGGCAGGTAACATCCTATGATGAAAAGGACTACATAAAGCATCTGTACTCCTTTAAAAAAGGTAATATATTGGCTAACAGGTTAAATGGTTTTTTGTAGCTGCTTTAGAAGTAGGTGTTAGCTGATAGAAAAGAGCCCACAGCTCATTAAAAACATAGTATTAGAAAAAAAAAATAGATCATCACGTGCCACCTCAGAAACCTTGTATAAAAACACTTCTCACACATTCCCTCCTTCATCTAAATGTAAAAAATGTTTCCTTTGACTTAACACCATTGTACTAACATAATTGTACTAACACTGTTTCTTTGTACTGTTAAGATTTCTTGCACAAGTACCTCTTAACATCCCATGTCTGACTGTGATCTAATACAATGGCTCTGCTTCATCTCAATTGTATAATAGATGGTAATAGTGGAGAACCTTGTGATGGAGATCCTCCTTAATATGAGCAGAAATATTTCATTCTTTATTAACATTTTTTCCTATTTCTTTCTTAGCATATCCAATATCTGGATCAAAACACTGAATTTAGTATATTAAAGAGGATTATTTGTCTAAAGATTAATACCTAAAAAGTCTATAATCTGCTAATAATGTATTATATTACCCACATGTGATGGTATTTTTGTTTTATTTTTCATTATTAATGATTACTACTCTTGCTATTGTATTTTCATTATAAACTGTGTAAATACTTGATTTATCTGGGTTCATGAGGAGTGTTCAATATTACGTCAGAACTGATTTGCACAGTGAGGAAATGTGTAAATCAAAACAATATAATTTTCTTTGGAAAAGGAAAAACCAAAGCCCTGGAAATTGTTGAACTTATATTTGGCTATTTCACTCTGACAATGATTTTTAAAACTTTTAGTCAGACTGTTTGGAGTAACTGTGCTTAAATATATTTTTTGCTTTTTTTACCTGTTCAGTGAATTCTGTGACACTTTCAGTGGAAGAAAATAAAATAACTACTGAATTAAGCTGACAGTATATTTCAACTATAAGTACATATTAACTCTTAACTTGCTTCTGTAAATATGTCAGTTAATTGAAAAACTGTCTTGTATATGGTGGGTGAATGTGAGCATAAAGTATTGTATGAAACACTAATGATTTTTTCTTTTTTTTTTTGATATAGCACCATTGAACCTCTATATTTCACTTATGGAGTCTTATTTGCCTGTGGCTGCTCATTTGCATACCAGCCATCCCTGGTCATTCTTGGGCACTATTTCAAACAACGCCTTGGACTAGTGAATGGCATTGTCACTGCAGGCAGCAGCTTGTTCACCGTGTCACTGCCCTTCCTCTTGAGAGTTTTGATTGACTCTGTTGGTCTATACAACACCCTGCGGGTCCTGTGCATCCTTATGTTTATTCTGTTCCTGGCTGGCTTTACATACAGACCCCTTGTTCCCAATGCCAAAGACAAGGAGGGAGGAAAGAAGGGAAAGTTCAGATTTCCTCCTGAAAAAAAGATTTGCAACTTCTCCGTTTTCAAAGTTCTCAGTTACCGAATCTGGGCTTTCGGAATCCCAGCTGCACTTTTTGGATACTTTGTGCCTTATGTTCACTTGGTAAGTGCATGTTTCTTCCTATATATGATGTATTTAGTTATTTCCCTTTGTGTTATGGACTAAGAAAATGATTGGTAATAGGAAGCAATATTTGAAGTGCAATTTCTATTGGGGAGGAACTTGAAATTGTTGTCTGTGACGACTATTAGTTGAGCCAGTTAAAATTTTAGTTCCTTGTTCTCAGTCAAAGGTTTAAAAGACTTTAACTGTGACAAGAGGTATTAGAAAAGTATTCTGTACTATTCCAAAGAGAATTCTTTATTTTGGTACTCAGCTGCATACACTGTCAATGATACTTGTGCGTTTAAGAGCAATAATGGAAGGAGTAAATAACAGAAAACAGGTAAAACGTCTTTTTTTTTTTTCCTTTAAATTGAGGTGTGTTTGTTAAAATGTGCATTTTTACAGTATATTTTACTGACTGTTTCCCAGCTTTATTAAAAGCAAAATATTTGGATTTTTCTGCCTCTCAAACTTCAGCTTTGTAGTTTACCACTATAGCACTAATATAACTGATCCTGTTATCTGGTGCTTCTAGTTGCCAGTTAAGTTTTCTTATTGCTATCTATAGCAACTGATAGAGCTTTAGCTTCTGATGGTGGGGAAGCTGTTAATCAGCCAATTCTCATACATGTACTAAAGTTAGTGGGTTTTTTTCCCTAGTAGAATATTTTTTTTTTTCTGTAGTGTGCTGTTAATCTAAAAAATTTTGATGCAACTGGAAGATGCATTACATGAAATGTATCTGGCTGGCACTCATTGCACTACTTAAACGGTGAATTATTTTTGAATGATTTCCTAGTGTTTCTGTCTAAACTGAAGTGGTGCAAACTGAAATGCTTAAAAGGGAAAGGGGGGGGAAAAAAGCCCACAACCTGCAATGGGATGCTCTATTTAAACCATTGCATATCCTCATATTCAAGAGTATTGACAAAAACTGTTGACTAGTAGAACTGGTACTCACTATGAAAATAGAAGGATCATGTTAATACTTATTACTCATCCATGATAGAACAGTAAGATTAATGATGATAAATATCTGGAATTCTGTAAAAAAATCTTCAACTCCTTAAAAGCCCATGGGTCTGTATCCGATATAGCGAGTGGTGTCACTGCTTTCTGGTAGTGTGCTGGTTAGACTACTGACTGCATCAGATATTTAATTAAAAAATTACCTTAGTGGGGGCTGGTTTGTTTTGAGCAGCTGTAAATTGACTTTTATTCATGGCCAATTCTTGCTACTTAGATTTTAATCATGTAGATCTTATTCTATAACACTTAGACTACTTCAAATGACTATATAATTGGATGAGTAGGCTATTGTGACATCTTATGCTATTTCCCCATAAGTTCTGTAAAGCTGTTTTGAAATATGTTCGGAGGAGTAGAAGGGAAGTGTTGTAGAGAAAGCTATTGGATAGATTGTAAGTGATCATTAACGCTTGCAGAGAACTGAGCAAGGCTATACACTGTCACATAGAACCTCTAAAATACATTTATTTAACAAAAAGCGTGTAATTTTTTTAGTAAGATGCTTGTATGAATGCTGCTTGGTTTTAGATTGGACTAAAGCTGCTGGTCAACTTGTAGAGAACAAAACCCTTGGTATCTTTTAAAATATTGTATATTTTTAGAGTGTGCTTTTTTTCTGCCCATATCAGATTGGCACAAATTCTGATTGCAAAATACAGCTCCAGTACATGAAAACAACTTGATCAAGGCTGCTGCTAATATAATGTTTGATAACGCTATAAAAATATTTCAAAGTACAGTTAGAATCTAATATTTTAAAGATAACTCAAAATTATAGTAATAGATTTAAATTCCAGCTTTTTTTTTTTTGCTCAGATTCAGGTGAACCATGAAGCTTAACTATTTATAACACAAAATCTTCGATAGTAGTCAGTTTGCTTTGTATGCCACTTTTGAGAGGGGGAAGTTTTACCAGCTCTTAGGAACTCTTCACTGATATGTTTTATTATCAAAACACGTTCCTGAAACCCACAAGTTTTTGTTTCAATTTACTTGTCTCTAAAGACTCAATTTTACTGTGTAATTTTCTGGTCCTCTTGTAAACCAGAGAGGAAAATCTTCTTAAAGAATGTATAATAAGTTCCTGCTACTTCTAAATAAAACCATTCTAAACAAGAAACTTAGCTTTCATTCTTTGCTTTGCAGATGGCATTATTATATGGAAAATAGCTTGATATTGTTTTCTTTAATCTTTTAAAATATCTGATTATTTATGATTTAGATTTCTATCCAAAACTTAACTTAGGTACCTTTCAATATACACAAACAATCCATGGAGGACTGTGGTACTATTTAACCATGTTATGTATGAATCTTGACCATACTCTGAAATACTGAAAGCCTAAACCAAATTTTGATCAGTGAGTATGATAGGGATGGTAAGAACCAGTATGAATTGGAATAAAAGTTCAGGTCTTTTAGACTGATAAGAAACTATGCAAGTACCATCAAGGTCAGATTTCTGTTTGCTTTTGTATATGGTCCATTAAGTACTATGTAACTGCTCACTAATCTTTCAGAAAGCTTGACATACAAATAGT
This sequence comes from Limnodromus scolopaceus, assembly GCA_028565335.1. Classification (NCBI taxonomy): domain Eukaryota; kingdom Metazoa; phylum Chordata; class Aves; order Charadriiformes; family Scolopacidae; genus Limnodromus; species Limnodromus scolopaceus. The sequence continues at coordinate 72,856,695 of JAOXNO010000024.1, read as the reverse complement.
TTAATAAAACAATCCCTAGCTTTACTGATGTTGAAATGAAATTCAAGTTTTAATTTTCCATAAATAGCAGTATTCTCCTTTCCTGAACATGTAAGATTTTCGTAACAGTCAGTCTTGGATAAGTGATCAAGATGAAAAGGGTTTAATACCTGCAGATCATATTTAAGATTATTTTGTAATTATTTGTGATTACCAAGGATGGATGTATACTCAGTAGCAGAAGTCTTTGTGACAGAAAGCAGGAGTTTAAATCGCCGGGTTGGAGGATACAGTTGTAGGACTAACATAAACTTGCTGCTTGGGGCCTAAAGAATGAAGTGCAGCTTCATTGCCGCTGCAGTGCAGCAGCAATGCACCACTTCTGTAATTATTTTTACATAAGCCTAAACTCATTCAAGAATATAGGTCTACTTTTAGAACTAAGCAAACAGTCATCCTTCTAACACAAATTTAATAATTTCAAAAAGGGAAAATCTTTTTAATTAAAAGAAGTATTTCTTTTTTATGAAAACATGAATAAGTGAAGAACCATAGCATTAATTGCTGGTGGACAATGATGTATGCTGGGGGGACTATTAAAAACCTTAGGAAGTCTCTGTGGATCTGTATTTGTGAAAGTGTGTAGATCAGCATTCATGAAGGAACAGCATGGATTCTGCCCTTCAACACAGATACTTCAACTCCAGTAGATAACTCTGGACTTATTTAATCCTAGTTTTGTCTGCTTTGATACAAACTACATTTTTATCTACTTCTGGAAGTATGTAAATACATAATTCCAGATAAGTCAAAGCCTATAAGAAAAAAAACAACTTTTTGCTGATATGTCTACCAAACCAGGAATTACTTTCCTCAGCTTTGGAACAATAGTAATTTTCAATTATTTACTGCATTTTAAAAATTGTAGCAATACTGGAAAAGGGATATGATACTTGGACAAGTGACAGCCTTTGTTATGCTAAAACTGTTGAAATTTTCTTGCTGTTAAGGATGGCCTATAATAGCCAGACTGCTAGAATGGGATGCAGGTTGCAAGTGCCCTAAGAAAAACCACTTATGCATGGAGTCTTACAGCCACAACTCTTCCCTTAGCCCCTGGATATGGTTCCTGTACTTATCAAGTCCCATATTTCCTACCTGGAAAGGCAGCTTCTGCCAAAGTGTTGGGTGCTCTTGACCGTATGATGAAACATAGGTGCCACAGGCCCTACTGGTTAGGGTTGTTGCATGTCACCACTTGGGCCCACGGTAACTGGAGGTTGCAGACTTGGTGCGCTCCAGTCACTGCACACCAGCTGCTGTCCATCAGCTTGGCACAGTGGAGTTCCGAAGGTCCCAGGCAGGGTCTCAGCTGCAGAGGCCAGCCCTGACTTCTGTCTATCTCCCTCGTGTTTGCTGAAGCGTATTGGAAAAGAGGATGCATGTTGTGAAACTTGTAGTATGAAAGAAAGAAAAGCTCATCTGGGGCTTTGGAATAATAGAATTAGCCAGGTCTTTGCAAATTTAACCAGCTGCACTGTGTTTGCTAGATAAGAGTTAAAGCTTGATAAAACTACAGAAAATAACCTGCTTGTGAACTAAAATCTAACTAAAATTAAACAAATCAACAAATTAATTATGTAGATAGGATTTATACCAAGGAGCTGGCAAGAATTACCAGTCCCTGACTGGTAGATATCAGCTGCATGTGAAATAGGTATCATATTCCTTCTGGCTCTTGCAGGGGAAAACCAAAAAGGGAGAGCTTTTCTTACCCCAGTTTAATTGGTGTCAAATTCCACTAGTAGGGGTTTCATTCCATGTGATTTGGGGGAGCTGGGCTAGGAGAAATACTATAAATAGGTTTTGACTTAATTTTATTATACTTTTATTAATTCAGATTGTTGGAGAGCAAACTGGTAATTTATAGGGCATCTAAATCAAATGGTTACTATTCCTCTCAATTTTAAAATCAGTCTAAACTGCAGTGATTGAGAGGGTTTTTCTTTATGTCTCTCTAAAATACACAAATAGCCAAATAAAAAAATCTGTCAGATAAATGCAAAATACTTTTTCCAAGTTGTTTTTAATAAGGACTATCTCACAAGGAAATGATTAAGTGTATTTGAAAGAAAGTATACCTTGTCTCTGTGCCTCTTGTCCTGTGCTTGTTCTGCTAATAAACAACTTCTGTTTTTCAGGAATCAGTATAATGTTAAGTGTTTAGTGCTGTTCTCTTATCCTTTAAAAAAGTATGTACTTAATCAGGATCATAAATCCTTAATTCTTATGAGCTTGTTAGGTCAGTTAGGTCAATGCAATAAAAATATGTTGATAAAGTTTACCTTTCTAAGTCTAAATTTTTTTTTTTTTAATAAAGAAAACACATACTCTTAAAGAATGGCTAGATCTATTTGAAAATTAAGTTTGTTGTTTAAAGATAGTTATAGGCTTGTATACAAAGTTACCCATTAATCAATAAGCAATGTGAAAGTTACCATAACACTGACTTCAGAATACCTCAGGAAAAAATAGATTTCTCACCCTTCTTTGCTGCCTATTTCTTAATTTACTGTGTAAAACTGACTTTTCCTTTTGATGTTTATCCATGTTCATGTTCCATGATGGGTATATACTTGCATATGTAGAGATTTTTGGTTAGCAGTAGCTATGTGGAGTGCATGTGTTCTGTGTCTGTGTGCTTCATCTTTAAGATATGAAAAAATGGTGTGTGCCTGGCCATTTTTTCCAACAACTTCCTTGGGAGAATCTGTCTTGGGAGACAGATTTAAATACTGGATTTATTCTCTTCCATAGATACTAAAGATTCAGTGTCTCATTGCTTCTCTGGATCTGCACGTGCCAGGAATAGGTTCAGCTGGACCCCCAGGGAATAGGGAGGTGAGACTGCAGCCTTAACACTTGAAAAAAATAGATACTGCCTCAGATTCTAGAAACTGCCACTGAGAAACAAAGCATCACCTTGGACTCTGCTCTTAGATTTTCATCAACTGTATTGGGAAAGAAAATGCATCTCACAGTGAAAAGTAAGGAGGCTTCCAAGCAGCTGGCTAGCTAAAAGGTATTCCAAAAAGATATAGCAGCCATAGGACTGTTGGGTACAAACTCTCAGGCTTTGTTGGCATCTTATTTGAAAATACAAGATTTGCTAGCTCTGGTAAATTGGCTTTTCAGATTCTTGGGGAAATTTTGTAACAATGAAGTGACAGTTTAGCCTCTAAATAAGCCTGGCTGTCAGCAGTGGACATCGTGTAGCTGTTTTATGCAGGGGAAATAAAAATGTGCCATAGTTTCTATGTCCTCTGTGGTGCTGTGTTTTGCTGGATGAAAACCAGGAACTCATTGTGTTTGGAAGAATTCAGAGAAGATTCCTTGCTCCCCATGGTATTTAATGTTGCATGAAGGTAATCAGTTTAGTTGCCTTCTCTTTTTATAGACCTTAGGAATGGCTGGGAAGAAGTTCCAATGATGACAAGCATTCTTACCAGGCCAGTGATCCCCTGCTCTGCTCAGTCCACAAACACCTGCGACAGCTTGAGTACCTTGCTCTGTTTCCTTTGGAAACCACTTGGCCCATTTTGAGCATTTGAGTTGGTGTTACTCAGCATCTTAGGTAGTCACCTTGGGCTCTCTTTCATCTGGATAATCCTTCCAGTTCAGATCGTTTCCTAGTTGTTGCCTCCCATGGTCTTTCAGCTGTCTTTCCAATGGTATCTTTTACAATAGGAAGTTTCCTGGAAAATGGGAAATTACTCACTCTCATCTCCAAAAAAGAATAGGTTTTGGGAAACCTGTTCATCTGCAAACTGAATTTAAATGTAATTGAGAGGCTGGTTCTTATCTCTTAACTTTTAGAATTCAACATTTCCATTACATTCCCACATGTGTGAAGTTCCTTAGTTTGTGTTAGGTCAAAACCATTAACAATTCCAGGGCCCTTGTCGTTTGAATTATTGACAGCTTTGAGGATTTTAACCCAGATCTTTGAGGTAGCTGACTAATACAGACAGATCTTCTCTACAGAAAATATTTAGTGGCAAAATATTTAGAAACCCAATCAAAGAGTTCAATAGGGTTTTTAAACCCTTGGAAGTCAAACCTTTTCCCTTGGCATAATGAAGGTTATGGTGGCCTCTTTGGTTTCCTCATTTGTGTGGGCGTACCTCTCTTGCAATAAGATGTATATCCTGTTCAGGCTTGCAGATCAAAACACAATGGTGAAAATGTATGTTGTGCCACGTGCCAGGCTACATCTGTGACTGTATATGGGCTGTTGAAGGTTGAGCTGTTCCACATGCAGGTATTTTTATACATATATATATATATATGTTTCTGACTACTTGAAATTCTAGAAGAGTTTAATAAGTGTCTGGGCTGGTCCTCCTTTTGACATCCAGGGCAACTAGTTCACTGGGGGAAGCTCACTGGTTTTAGTGACAGATAGTGCCCTCAAAATGTAAACTGTCTCCCAGAACTCATGGATCTGTTCTCTAGACAATGTATTTTGGATATATCTCATCAGAACAGATGATGGGCACTTAAAGGCTAAATCGTTTAGGCAGTCTGCTTCTCAGATGGAAGCTCAGCTGTGTTCAAAATCTTCACTATCCTAACAAGACACACTTTTATTCCTGGGAGGGACATGGGGATGGTTGGAATCTCTGTAAAGTACTTAGTCATAAGAACTTTTAAATGCATATAACAAACTCATTTTTCTAGGCTGCATCACAAAATTGGACAGCTCAGATAAATATTAGTCTGTCCTCTGTATGGCTTAGTCTGTCTCCAGATCTTCTGTAACTTTGATGTTGCTGGGTCTAGTGCTATATCCACGTAGTCTGTCCTTGGTCAAAAAGATAGTGCTCTCTACTGGTCTATACTTCCTGTTTTTTGCTGGAACATCCATTTGTTCCTGTTCTTTCGCTGAGGAAAGTCTTCCTTTTTTCACTTCAGAAACAACATAATGAACAGAAGGACTTGCTGATATGGATTATAGATGATGCAGGTTTTTGTTGCCAGATTCAATTCCACCTCTTTTCCCCTCTGTAGTGTAAGATCCTTGCCTTCATGTGATTTAACTGTTTTATCATCTTGGACTGCCTTCTTAAATTGAACTGGGATGATTTGTCCTTCAGCTCTGTTCTTTACCAGCCAGCTATTTTGACTTCTCTAGCCCTTTCTCACTCTGTATCAGTGATGTGGCTTGTTTTTGTTAAGAGATCAGATTCTGCTGTGCAAATTCAGTGTTTGAACCTTTGCCTCCTGGAACATGTGCCAACAAAAACTGTCTTCCTGTGCAATTAACTTGGAGAAATGAAGAGCCAAGCTCTCATGAGAACCTCTTTACTCAGTTTTTCTAGGAACTGATGTGAAATTCTTGCTATGTACTTTGAAAACTGTGTTCATTTCCATATACTCAGTTTCTGAAAGGTCTTATTTATTCAGGACAAAACAGTCTCTCTGTTCTACCCATTCAGAAAAACAGCCATGTTCCACTGGTAAACTGTACTGTCCCCAAGCAAAAGC
>JAOXNO010000024.1:72829079-72845069 GCA_028565335.1 Limnodromus scolopaceus | reverse complement strand
GTTTCTGGAAAGCATTAATAATGAAAAGTTTGTGTAGGCTATCCTTTTTCTTTTCCTGTCTGAGAAGGGGTGTGTGTGTGTGGAAATCAGTGCAAAAAGAAACCCCCTCAGCTCTTTCCAGAAACTGTTAATTTGGAGCAGTTAGGAATAGTACCTCCAATTTATGAGTGGCACCAGCAGTACTCTGCAAACGTTTCCTTTTATCCTTACACTGGTTCTGAATGAAAGTGTCAGATATCAGGATTTGAAGAAAATACTACTTTTATGTGCTCTAAACTTTTCTAGGTTATATATTGCTGTTGGCCATGCCTTTCGGTGAGAAAGAGATTGCATTGTATTTAGCCTACTAAAGCTTTACTTGTATCGGGAATTTTGGGAATTCCCAATCACAGGAGGAAAGCAATTGACAGAATTATTTCTTAGTAGTTTACTACTACTTCTTTCAGGTTCTTTGTGTTTGGAAAAAGGAATTGGAGCTATACTCAGATTGCTTTCTCTATCTTTGATTCAGTGCACGAATATATCTGAAATGTGTGTGCATTGAATGGAAGATCTTGGCAAAATCTGGGTCTTGGTTGGGTGGAGAGAGGTTAGCCAAGACTATATCTGAAAGCATTCCAGCCACTACCAAGTGGCTAATCTTTCCTCTAGTTTTACCCTAACAGTAATGAGAATTTGGACAATAAGATTTGTGTGCGTATGCATTACACTGATAATAGAGAAGGGTGTAAGTTAAAATGCTGGTGCCAGGGATGCATTCAGTTATACTGTCCACTGTCTATGTCTTGTTTTAGAAAAAGAGATTGTACAAAGATAACTTAATTTAAAATGGTAAAGGAGCTGTGCTAGCCTGGAAAAATCTTGTACTGGTTGGCTTAGGCAAGATTACAGGCCTTTTCTACATTTGGAAAAATTAGACCTACAATTCAGCATGCGCACAGCTCTAATGAGAGTGAAGAGCTAGCTATATTACTGAGAACAGGCAAAACCCATAGGGGAATGCTTTCGCCTCTGTTGTGCGCCTGGGTCCCCATTTGACTGCTATAGATAATGCCTAAGGAGTCATAGGACTCTATAGTTCTACAATGACAACAGCGTTAATGTGTGAGATGCTGCCTGAGAAGGTTCATAAGTAATTGCCCATCATTGGATTTTTGAGTCATTCTATCAGTTAAATATCTGTTGAAATCCGAATCTTGTTTAAGCTACTACTTCATAAATAAATATATTTAACTTATAGTTACCAGAGATGTTGCTAAGTCTATACTGAGCTAGCATTTACTGTACTGAATTAATCCTGAATCACTGTTTTCAGAAACTCGGTTAATAATCCTGCTGTTACTTACAGCTTACTTAGTGACTGTATCACTGAAAATTGAATATGCTGCTAAGGATCAGAGGGTCAGCTCTGAGATCAGGCCAGGTTTTGTGCCCCTGAGATCAGGGCTTTGTGCACTTGGGTCTGGAAACCTCCAAAGAAGGAGACTAAACAAGTTCTTTGGGCAGCCTGTGCCACTGCCTACCGCCCTCCTGGGGAAAAAGTTTCTCCTTGCATCTAGTTGGAAGCTCTCTTTAAGGTTTTGGTGTACTTAAGAGGAGTAAAAGTTAAAAAAATAAATGCTAGTTCAGGTATTTGAAGATCAAAATGAGTAGTGGTTATTTTCCTACTTAAGGAGTTGATTGAATCCAATATTCTCCCCATTGATCTAAGAGAGGACAGCATTTTGAGTGCTGCTTTGAGAAATCCAGTTACTCAGTTGCAGATGTAGGGTTAATAGTTATCTAGACTTAGAGCTTTATCTTACCTCTTGAAAAGCCTCCAGAGAGTAGATGAATCAGGTCTCCTAATTAAGCAAGCTAGAGGGTGCAGCAACATGGAAGTGGAACAGGTGACAAGAATGGGAGAAGATGTCTTGGCTTCTCTCACTGGCTGGGCCAGCAGGTGTTGACAGTCACATAAAAGTAGGGGTGGGAAAACCATCAGCTTTTCCTATTCTCACTTTTGACAGAAAGGGAATAAATAGAACAACTTATCTTTTATGTTTAAATATTGTTCCAGAAGAAAAATTTCATCAGATTCTGTTCCCAAGCGTGTCTTAAAAAGCAAAGAAAAAAAATAACCTCAAAAATAGAGCAAACATCTGTCTTCAATTGAAATTAGAAGTTATTCTTCAAAAACAAAACAAAACCACTAAACCTTATTTTTTATTTCCTTTCTGACAAAATAAAATTATATTGAGCAAATTAATATTAGATTTAGTAGACTTTCTGTGACATGGAAACAAAACTGAACTGATTTTATACTTCAGAAAATCACCAACACTCAGCAAATCCTGTTTATGCTGGGGGAGGTAAAAAGGCTCTGCTTGTGTTTTCAGACTCTGGCCAGTAGAGAATCTTGACTATTTTGCTCTAGAAATATTTACTAAAGCTGGACCTTTTCATTTTATAATTAGGAGAATAAAGGTTCTCTAGTTTGAAGTGATATCACATAATCAGAATTAATAACAAACTGATGTGCAGCTTTTGTTATCCAGGTCTGTCAGCCTGTGGTCACTGTCTCTCAAATGTTTTTATTACATCTTTACTCAAAATCAGTTTCTTCTATTTGCTTCTTCACGTTTCTGAATATTTACCGTTTCTTGTTCAGAACTAGTTATGAGAACAGTGATTGCAGGACTATGCAAATGATTTCTACATCTTCTAATGCTCACTTTGGTGTATTTGGTATTGCCAAGCGTGTTTCAAAAAGTGATTGTGTGGAAAAATCTTTTGTATGGGAAACTTCTGGTCTTTATGGTTGATTTAAAAAAAAAAAAACCCAAAAAACAAAAACCACCTGTGGAACCAGAGAGAATATAAGAAATCCAAATCCATTAAGCCAGTCTTATGATATTCTTTTCTTAATGTGATTGGAAGGGTTATAATTACTGATGCAGGTAGTTCATAATGTTGTAGTTGATGGTCTACTGTTAGGACCATTGGTCAGTTGCTTTACTACTTTAGGCTGAAATGGCTGATAAATTGTTCTTCCATTTTGCCCCACTCTTTGTTGCTGTAGCTATACCCTCTCCTGGAAGTGCTTGCTGTTGTGTTTGACACTGCAGGTGGTTCGTGCTCCTCTTCCTCCTTGCCCCTGGATGTCATGGTGACCATGGATGTCAGGATGAGACAGTCTGGAGGGGCCCCTCCTACTTGTGCTGTCTGGCTTCCAGCTCCCTGCCCCTCTGCCTCTTGCTCCTGCCTTCAGCTATCTCCTAAGTTGGGTAGCCCATATCTCTGTCTTAATGCACAGAATGGTTCTGTGGTGATACTCATTTATCTGTACCTTCAGACCTGAGAACATGCCCCGGCTGGGGAGGCAACCAGTTCTCGACATCCTTTGTGGATTCTGTGCTATGTAAAATTTATGACTAGTAAATTAAATGTGGCTGGGGATAACACTTCTGGGTTCTCTTCAATTTTCTTGGTATTAGAGGCAGCCCTGTTGTTTTCTTGAATTGAGTTCCTTAATTGTGACTAAAGTAACAAAGTTTTCAGATTGTTTTTATTGTATTGCACCTAATACTGATAAGCCAGTGGAAGACTTATTCTAAAATATATAAAAGCAGAGTGAGTTAGCTGACCATTTGTAGTCATTTTTCTAAGTCTGAGATTCACAGATTGTGAATCTAACTTGTATCTAACTGACGTTTTCTAAGGTTTATCTTCCTTTTAATTCTAGATTGGTTTATTTTCTCAACCGTCTCTTTAAACAGATGAAGCATGTAAAAGACAGATTTGGTGACAGCGTGCCAGAAGAAGTGCTTCTGCTGTGTCTGGGCATTACTTCAGGAGTTGGCAGATTGATCTTTGGCAGAGTTGCAGATTATATTCCTGGTGCAAAAAAAGTTTATTTGCAGGTATGTCTTCATACTGTTCTGAAGGAATTTATAAACAATATTCTGAAAGCTTTGGTTGCAGGTACCGTTAAGTAAGCAGAATTAACTGATTGGAGATTCAAATTTGAGAAATTTCAAAACTCTAGGAAATGTATGGTTTTGATACTAGGAGCCTTTGGTGCAAAGTTCATAGATCTCAGATTTCTTTCTTTTTTTTTAATGCTAAGGAACATGTCTACTATCTTGTCAAGGTTTAACCCCAGCTAACCACAGCTGTTCACTCACTCTCCCTGCTGTCAGGAAGAGAAGGGAGAAAGGGGGGACAAAAAAAAAACCCCAAACAAACAACAACCCCAAAAAAAGGCCAAACTAAAAACACCCAAAAGAAGTTTAACAGAACAGTAATGAAAGAAAAAAACTAATTACAGTAATACTAAAAGAATCTGCAAAATGAAGTGAGGCAACAAAAATTGCTCTCGCCACCTGAGGATCAGTTGCCTGGCCTGTCCCAAGCAGGGGTTTGCAGATTCCTGCCCCCCCTCCCCAGCCAGTCCTCATTTATATACCGAGCATGACGTCTATGGTATGGAATATTCTTTGGAAACCAGGACATACCTGCTGGCTGTTTTCAGCTGGGAATGAAAGAAATTACTAATTGTTAGCATGTGAGTGAGAACCTTTGGGGATTATCTAGATTCTCCTTTCTCTGTTTTATCCCATGATTTCATAATGGTTGCAGAAAGATTAATTTTTTTTTTCCTATGTTCCTCTGTTAAGGATTTTAGCTCTCTTGATCTTTGATAGGTGATAATTTGGTGTCAAGTATGTTCTGTGCATAGTGCACACTGATAAAGCCATGGGAATATAAGAGGTGTTTAGCTGAGAAGATTTTGCTGAATTAAGGGAGTTACCTGCAGAAAGAATCACAGCTTCCAGAAATGCTGAAGCTTGAGGATGGAGTATATATACTTTTTTCCCTCCACACTTAAAAATGCTATTTTTTTGAGAAAGTAGCAGTGTTAGTGTCAATTTTTGGAAAAGCTTTAGTTAATACCTTGCATGGTATCAACCACTGGGTGTTCTTGTTTTGTTGTTTTAAAATGAATAACAAGTGAGACATCTAATGGCTATTATTTGTACTACATTATTGAAAACAAATATGTCTTGGGAAAGACCACTTTTCTGAAGATGGAGTGTTTGTTGCCATAATTACATAACTTTTCATGTATCTCATGCATTTGCATTTATTTAATACCTATTGTTATGGTTTTTCTTGAATAGCTAGAACTGAAAACCATGGACTGCTGTTGAGGATGGTCCCGAGTACTGTTGGTTTCACCTAGTTTTAAGCAGGAAATACAGAGTAATTTTTGCTAAGCCATGCCCCAGCGTCTTCAGCTCTCCTGTTTCAAATCAGCATTTTTGAGGGAAAGTGAATATTCACCTCAAGTATTATTCTGGATTGTCCAACAGTTCATACTATCATCCTACCTCATGCAAAAATTACTGAAGAATTAATTTTGACTACTACAAACAAACTCTTTCTTCTTAAAACTTTACTGTCTCATAATTGAACAACTTACAAAAGTTCTACCCAGCAAGTTCAAGCTTCATCCTTCTGTTTCTGCATTTTTTCTTATGTACCTGTTTTGCTGGGTTTTGCTTTACAAATTCTATCTTTAGTAACGTGATGATAAATCCTGTCTTTGGTAGAATGATGCATTCTCCTGTGGATACAAAGTTTAGTTATTCTGGTTTTAATGCCTCTTTTAGTAGAATATGAAAATACAAAGAATCTGGTCAACAATATCTTTGTAGTTTATCTACAGGTAAACACATTACTACTTAGATATAAATTAATCTCAAATAACACTTGTATTTTCTATATCAGAATACATAGAACAGAGAATTTTTTTACCTCTATCCTTCAGTTCCTACAAGAAGCCCAATTCTTTGGTTTCTGGTTCTATACCATACTTTAGATGCTTCACAACAGTTTTTCTTTAATTTGCTAAATAAAGTACATTACCTAGAAGAATTTTTATGCTGTCCTGAAAGTAAATTTTCATCTAGCTGTCTGCCTAGTGTCTTTTCCTAATGAAGTAATTTATTTAATGTCACTTATCTGTCAAAAATTTGGGATGTCTAGTAGTTCTTAAGTGACCTTATGTTTCTTTAATGATATACATTATGCATAATGACATAATATGCATATATGCATATATCTTGTTTGGAAAATGTGCTTGTACAGTTAGGTGGGACATTAGTTTCCTATGCTGACATATGGATGGTGCACAAGCAAGACTCTTGCCTCTTTATTTTATTAATTCTGCTTAGTTTTGCTGAAAGACAGTTTTATTCCTTTAATTTACAACAAACAAAAAATATTAATCTAAGATTATAATATGATTTTTTTTATAAGTAGGCATGGTTATAGGAATACAGCAAGATACCTTTATGTGGAAAAAGTGAAATGAGACTTTTAAATACCGCCCTATTGAATATAAGCACCCTGAAGTAATTGCTCATAATACTGATATCTTTATTTAACTAGACTCTCACTGTTGTAATGTATAGTGTTTTAGCTATGTTAAACTTTTGATATTTTTGTGGCTTTCATTTGTGAAAAGAGCAGAGAGTAACTTCTCAAAAAGTGTTGGTGCTCAAGAAATGACCTTACATAATCACTGGAGGATATTTGATTACAAATGCATTTTGAAAACTGTGAAATGGGTAGTGGAATTTCTTTGTTTGCATGTCATAACAGTTATATGTGTTTGTTTTACGTTGGTATGTAACTTCTGATGGTGGTAATCCATGGAGACTCCTTATATTTATTTTAAAGTGAATACAGGCAGACAATATAATTCACTACAAATGCGAGAAAGCTCATCTGTTCCCTTTATCTTTGCTGATTTGATGCAATGTGTTTTCATATTTTTCTTCCCTTGGTCATGTTTAGGTGGCCTCATTCTTCTTTATTGGCCTGATGTCTATGATGATTCCACTGTGCCATGTCTTTGGAGGTCTCATTGCTGTCTGTCTCTTCATGGGCCTGTTTGATGGGTGCTTCATTTGCATTATGGCTCCTATTGCCTTTGAGCTTGTTGGGGCTCAGGATGTCTCCCAGGCCATAGGATTCCTACTAGGACTTATGTCAATACCTATGACAGTTGGTCCACCCATTGCAGGTAAGTATAGATATGGTCTGTAGTTATAAACATGTTTCTATGGTTGCATGACTTTTTGGCCATATTTTCTGTTCCCACATTGTATGTAGCGTACTTACATTGGAATTTTTCTTGGTATGTGCTCCAAAATGTGGTGAATTTAAGTGTTGCTTGTGGGTTATTAATTTACTGTACTCTTTAAAGTTTGCTTTGGTTGTCTTTATTCTTATGCAGATGTAAAACGTTCATCATGAGACAGATAGGTTTCCTGTTGGATTGGGGACCCGACATTTTTTCATACCGTTGAGGTGACAGCCTATATGTTGATTGTGTCATAGAAGGGCTCCAAATCAGAATCTGAAAATTAATTAGACTCTAAAATTTGCTCATGCAAAAACAATTGTAAGGATAAAAGCTCCAGTCACTTTAATCGCTTCTTACAAGTAGGAATACTGTCTCTTTTCATTCTTTAATGGGAGACTGTTTGACAAAGTACAGGTTTTGAAGATGAAGACTGGAAGTTCTTTGGGAAGTGGAAATAGCTTAAACTATAATCCTTACCACTGCTGATTTTCAATCATAATTTACCCTAAGGTCTCGTGAGTGCTACTGAAAGATACTTAGTAAGATGTAACTGAACTATGCTGATGACACCAAGCTGAGTGGTGTGGCTGACACACCTGAGGGATGGGATGCCATACAGAGGGGACCTGGACAAGCTCGAGAAATGGGCTTGTGTGAACCTCATTAGTTTCAAAAAGGCCAAGCGTAGGGTCCTGCACTGGGGTCAGGGAAACCCCTGGTATCAGTACAGGCTGGGGGAAGAAGATACTGACAGCAGCCCTGCTGCAAAGGACTTGGGGGTACTGGTCGATGAAAAGCTGGATGTGAGCTGATAGAGAGCAAACAGTATCCTGAGCCGCATCAAAAGAAGCGTTGCCAGCAGGTTGAGGGAGGTGACTGTCTTTCTACTCCCCTCTGGTGAGACCCCACCTAGAGTACTGCATCCAGCTCAGGAGCCCTCAGCACAGGAAAGACATGGACCTGGTAGAGTAGGTCCACAGGAGGGCCACAAAAATGACCAGAAGGCTGGAGCACCTCTGTTATGAAGCCAGGCTGAGAGAGTTGGGGTTGTTCATCCTGGAGAAAAGAAGGCTCTGAGGAGACCTTGTTGTGGCCTTTCAATATTTAAAAGAGGCTTATACGAAAGAAGGGGACAAACTTTTTTGTAGAGCCTGTTGTGATAGGACAAGGGGGTAATGGTTTTAAACTAAAAGAGTGCAGATTTAGGCATAAGGAAGACATTTTTTACAATGAGGGTGGTGAAACACTGGGTTTGCTCAGAGAGGTAGTAGATGCCCCATCCCTGGAAACATTCAAAGTCAACTTGGATGGGGGTCTGAGCAACCTGATCTAGTTGAAGACACTCTTGATCATTGCAGGGGATTTGGACTAGATGACCTTTAAAGGTGCCCTCCAGCCCAAATGATTCTATGATTAATTATAAAGAACAAAATTTTAAAGCTAGAACAGCATAGACTAGGTGGTTCCTGATCCAGATACACTATCACAGTGATTAATACTTAATACAGAGTTTGCTGGGAGGAGATTGAGACAGCAGAGTGAATTGTTGGAAAAAAACACTTTTTAATAAGAGACTACCAAGAATGCAAAACAAATGCAGTATATATAGAATAAGATTGAGGCACCTTGATCAAAGGCAACTGTTACCAAAAGAGAGAGAATTTTTCCAAGTCATTGCAAGATTCAAGTGCTGGAGAAGCTGAAATTAGCAACTTCAAAATAGGAAATATGGGACGTGTTTCTAATGATGGGTGGTAATTAGGCAGTTGGGCAGTGACATAATGAGTTTTGTTACTTGGAGTCTTTAAATCAACTCTGGAATACCTTTCTACCTATATGTACCTATATTTGGCTGTCAGGTAGTCAGATTAGTGGTTATAATAATCTTTGCCAGCTCTCAAGTTTCTGATTCCAAAGAAATGACATGTTTTCTGTAGATTCGAGGCCCCATTATTTAACAGTTTTAACTTTCTGTCTTTCCAGGTTTGCTGCGTGATCAGCTCGGCACCTATGATGTAGCGTTCTACCTGGCCGGAGTCCCTCCCCTTATTGGCGGAGCTATATTATGTGTCATCCCCTGGGTCCATGAACGGCAGAAGTTAAAAGAAAAAGCAAAACCTGTTGATGGAGAAACTACTGAGAAAATGCTGGAAAATGAGAACACTTTGGACACTACAGAAAAGCCAGTCAAAGAAATGGAATCTGGCGTTTGATGCTTTCCTGTACCAGCCCAACCTTCTTCTACCGAAGCTAGAGTTGTACTTTTTGACTGGAGATACTACATGATGCTGAAGAAGTTTTTGAACTATTACTCAAATTGCAAAACTGCTTGAAGAATCTTTTATACCATTGAACTTTTTTGGATGAGTCGCTGAGTTTGGTTTCAAGCCACATTTCAAAGGTATTTGAAGTTTTGTAGCATTAGTACACACGTAGTGATTCTGTGTGTGAAGAGAATATTTTTTTTTTTTTAATTCATCAGAACCTATTTCTGGAAGTCTGAAGCTGGTTTTGGTTCACTCACCCAGGATTCTTCAATAATTTCATGGTCCACCCAATGCAGGCACACCCGTGGGTGTTTATACTGGGAAATGTAGTAGCTCTTATGACTGATTTAGTTTTTGAAGTTTCTCCTGCTGTTTTACAGTCTTTTACAATTCTATATCATAAACACAAATATGCATCTTCTTGATTCCATTAACTCTTGCTGAAATCATTGGAAAGCTAAATTATTAAACATGTATTTTATTTTCTCTAAATACCCCAACCTGCTCAGTTTGCTTAAATACTCGCCTGTTTTTGTATCGATTCACCCTTTCACAGTAGCCAAATTAAGGATGAAATTTTTGATGGGCACAGGTTTCGAACATGTGCAAACTAAACTCCGTGTGCAAACACATTCAGAAATAAAGCTGCTGAATGATTATTTTTTTTTTAATTTCGTGAAGGCAATACTATTAGTGTATATGTGTATATTTTTTTCAGCAAAACCTCAGAATAGCTGATAGTTTTGGAAGTGTCCTGTCAGTAATACTTTGGAGCAGT
Organism: Limnodromus scolopaceus; assembly: GCA_028565335.1. Taxonomy (NCBI): domain Eukaryota; kingdom Metazoa; phylum Chordata; class Aves; order Charadriiformes; family Scolopacidae; genus Limnodromus; species Limnodromus scolopaceus. Next base: position 72,834,889 of record JAOXNO010000024.1, on the reverse strand, counting down.
ATTCTGAATTAGACTAAATTTCAAATTATTCTGTTGTACTTGTTGGGTTCTTTTTTTATTCTCAAAAACAAGACAGCTTTAAAGAATACATTCTAAGTGCAATAATAAGGTTTTAATATGGAAATATACATGAGCTATTAAAATGACATTCAACAATTAAAGTTTTTTGCACTAAGTGAACATGCAGGTTTATTACAGGTCTTTATAGCTGTGTTCAGTTGCGTGTAGGTATAGCTCCATATTTTATTCAAATCTAAAGAGATGACTTTGCATGTCCTATTTCTTGCTTAACATATTACAGATGGCCCTATTATTTATGTATTTTTAGGTATTATGCACTGTTTGTCAAACAGGTATTTCTGAAAACCTCTTTCTCTGAAAAATATTTAAAAGCATAATACTTTGACATGAAAACACTGCTTTTCAGTTATCATAAAACACTTCCAAGGACATTGTTTATTTGTGCATACGGATCCAGTGGAATACTTAAATGTTCTCTGTTTCAGGTCCATTCAATACCAATCATTTTTGTCGTCTTGTTTAGAAGTGTCATAACAAAGAGTAAACTAAATGTGATCTGAAGAGAAAATGCACATTGAAGTGCATTTTCTCAATTAGTAACAATACCTGTTCTTTATATAAACCACAGACACATACTGTTGTTAAAATTTATAACCTTCATTTTCTTTTCTACTTTTATTATTTTTTTCTCCAGAGTTGTAGTAAACTGCTTAGACAGCCCATGCACATTTGTGGTATGGAACATTGTTAGCAATACTATTGCTTAGAATGTTTACATCTATCAACTTCCAAAAGTCCTTTAAATGTAATCATGCAAAGCATCCTAATTATTGGAGACCAAAGCTCATACCTGTTTTTTATACTGCAGAATTTCAATCCTACTTTACGTGGATGAGGTTTAAAAGAATTGAATCTTAAAAGGTTAGAGGTGTATGGGAGGGGCTTGCAGGAGGAAAAGAATAAATGTGTAGAACAGCAGTCCCTTTAGATTCATTGGGACTTGTGCTTCTGCACTTCAAATGCTTCTAAAAATGTCATTAAAATATTCATAGTATTGTTAATTAAACTGAATACAAAATGCTGCCTTCATTACAAAAATGATGTTAACAGCTTATGCTGTTCTTGTTGGGAGTATTTCTGTAGAACATGTTATTCAGTATTATCTTCTGTTTGGGCAATGCAAAAGGTGTTAAGTAAGTGTGGTAAAAGTCTTTTGTTTCCTATTGCTTTGTCATGAAAAATTAGTATTCATCACAGATCTTGCATTTCATGTGTTTTAGCTTCGAGTTTTTAACCAAAAACAAGGCAGCTTTTTAGCACTGATGCAATTTGAAATCATTGTGACCAGACATCTTGATGTAATTGTGGCATCTTCCTGACTTGCTGCTCTGTATCTATATAAATTATCTGGGAGAGAATATAAAATAACTGTTGTTAAGTTTTAGAAATTATAGAGAAGTAGTATAACAATAGTATGAATTTATTATTGCTGTACCCTTTAAAAATGTATTTGTACATAAAAATCCAAACTCTCATATTTGAGTAACTAAAAATGTAAATTATGCTCACAAATATGAAGGACAGCATTAAAAAAATGCCCAAACCCCAGAGACTCTGGGAAGAGGGTACAATGAGTGAATAGTTGTTTAGGAGTGATTACTGTGTTAAGAACAGCTAGTAAATGGGATGTCAGAAAAGAGTTAAACGCAGTTAGGGGTAGGAAGTGATGCTGTGTGATGGTGTTGTAATAATGAACATATTTCTGATGCCAGTGCTTGTTTTATAACAATGCTAAAATTGAGAATGCTTCAGGAAAAAAAAAATTCAGAAAAGGTTTTAAAAAAAAAAGTAAATTAATGTATGGGAATTCTTAGCATCTTTACTGCTAGCTTGTATATACAGGGGAAATGTCCAACAGAAATTGCTCTTTATTGGACATAAGCATAAGAAGATTGTATCCTAAAGCTAGGTAAGATACAGTTGAAATGAAAGTAAAATTCAGATTGTTAGTGGTGAGGCTGACTAACCATTGAGAAACTTATTTAGAGAGATACCGATTCTTTACGCCCTGAGGTTTTAAAAATGAGGTTAGCTGTCTCCCTTTAAAAAAAACAAACCACAAAAACCAAAACCCAACCCAAAACACAGAAAACTCAACACAAATAGAAACTATTTAGTACGTGTATGAAAAAATGATTGAATAATGTAGAAATGGTTGCTATTCTAAAAACTAGAAGAGAAAAGCCCTGAATAATTAATTTTGACTGTGTAAATGTAGATAAATTTTTGTAATAACTTAATTTTAGGTGTGAAAACCTGTTCAAGGGCCACCTGCTGAACTCATATTTTGATGACCTAATTCATGCCAGATCTTGTTAGGGGTAGATTCTAAAGTTAAAATACTAGTTTAGTTCAAGAAAACCCTTAACTCATTCAGACATATCCTTCCCTTGAGAACAGTCCATAGAGTGCTTTTCATTGCTCTCCTGTCCTATAAACAGAGTAATTGTCTCTTTTCCATCAAGTGTTCTCAGGGTAAGCTTCAGAAGAAATTGGGTAGAAAGAGGTTCACTGGTAGTGAAATGGTAGTGTGAAATTTCCAGTCCTACTTGACACTTTAATACACCTGATCTTGAAACCAAGCCTAATTTTGAGGAAAGGGTTGGTTTTATATATGTCTGACATTTGGATCTCACACCTACTGAAAAGACCTTTGTAGATCTTGATAAATCTGTTCAGCAAAGACTCTGAAATAATAAAAACACTTCAGGTTCTTATTTACATCTAAGCTATGCAACAATATTCAATGTATAATTAATATAAAATTATTGTTGGATATATTCTGACTACATGTTAAAGGACCCGTACAAGTATCAAAAAAGACTTCAAAGTAACATCTTCTTAGTCAGAATTTCTTTCATCCAGATCTTTGTTCAGCATTAACACTTAAATTTTTTTTCTAAGTTTACTTTCAGCGACCATTCATGGACCTTCTTAAATTGCTCACTCAAGTCAAAGATGACGTAGCCATTCCGCAGCCATCCCTCAGGGTATACGCAGTATCAGATGAGGTAGACAACTGACATTTTTCTCCTTTGGCTCTTCATGTATGATGTCTTGGCGTGGACATTCCCCCCCTTCCCTTTGGAGACACTGGATTGTCAAAGCTGATGCACACCATATTGTGCTTTTCAGCCTTCCTTTCTCAGACTCCCCCTCTGCATTAAACCTTTGAATAGCCATACTCTGACAGATGAGGCAAGTTTTTATGAAGTGGGAGATGTGAGGTTGAATCAACTCACACAAGCGCTGCAGGCAGTTCTCACACACGCTAGGTGAATGCTTTATCACATACTTTATGATGTATAAAATGGACACTACCTACTCAAAGCAAGAATGCTTATTTGCAACAGGGAGTAGATGCCAAAGGGATGGGAAATGCTTCCTTGCAGCCCTAAAAAAAGAATCTAAGGATGGAAATCGACCTTACTTAGCAGCCTGGTTCTTGCTGTGCTAGCACGGGGCAGCTCCCCGCTTTGCTCCTTGCTGGGCAGGAGCTCAGGCTGGGGGGGGCTTGCCTGTCCTCCCCAAGCAGGGAGCAGAGGCGCTGCCTTGATTGGGTTTCCCTCTGGGGAGCTGGAAGTGTTATGGAAACCGACTTTCAGGCATCTTAACTCTTCTGTTGAAACTGACCCTCTGGTAGGAAAAGTGTGTGTGAAGGTGTATATAAATATGATGTATTTTGAGCAGGGCATACACAAACATTCTGCCTTTTAACTACAGGAGCTGCAGCACCCCTGTGTGGGAGGCAGCTGAGGAAGTAGTTATTTTCCTTTTTATGTTTCACTGTTGACAAGCAGAGCACCATTTCAGTTCCAGACAGCCAGTGAGTTTCTACTCTTGTAAACTTTGGCATACTTTCAACATGCCTTTTAGTCTTATACCTATTGTGTCAGCATTAAAAATGTTTCAGAACGGCGTATGCTAAGATTAGAGTGATTTTATACTAAAATGTGTGCTAATATTGATAACACTGACATGTTTGAGTATCTTTATAGACACCGTATTTTGTATGTTGTTTTTGATATTAAAGGATATACATTTTGCTAGCCTTAACTCCATTCTTGAAAGTTCTGCTTTGTTAGAAGGGTAAGAAATGAATGTCCAATGTTTTCCATGGTGCTAAAGTAACTGTGATCAGTCTCAAATTACTCAGAATAAAGATGGTCGTTCTCAAGTGCCCAATTTGTTACTGCATGCATCATTTCTAGTCTTGTTCTCCTGTAAAACTTGTCATTTTTTTAAAAGTAATGTTGTGTTATATTCTGATAACTATTGAATCTCATGCGTAGACTCTTGTATAAAAGCCTTTACAGCTTTTTATTATCACTCTGCTCTAATTGGAATGTCCCCATTACATTTGCTCCTAAATTAATACATGGTGCAACCCATTTCATTCTGATTGCATTGATGTTCCATTTTAAGACCAATCGTTTACAAACCTAAACTACTGACTTTTGAGTTACGTGCTTCTGAAAATTTTATCTCCTCTTACTTTCCATTCTGGGGTTTCATATTAAACTTAGGGAACAGCTGCATTCACAAAAGGTAGAAGTGAAGTTGTGAGAGGGAAATCCGTGTTGGAATAAACTTGAGTGGCATTTTAAAAGAACTCTGTATTGTTTGCTTCATGATCTGCCAGCGTAATTCAGTGGACCTTTGATCGTTTGCTGGCCTGCGGCCAACTTCACCTTGACTTACCTTGGCAGTACGAAGCGTTTCCTTATTGACAGCTTCAGTAAATCACAGGAGTTCACTCACCTTTCCTTTGATAGTAGGGCCAAATAGTTCCTTTTCTTTAATAAACATACCTGATAAGGGGGAAATGTTCCCGTTCCACCTGGGGTTATTCTCTAGAATGCTTGTATTTCAAATTAAAATTTGACAAAGATGCCCCAAACCTTTGTTAAAAGCTTGAGCGCTGTTGCTGTTTGTACACCCTCAGGGAACAAAACCTCTTGGTAAGTATGTAAAACAAAAATGAGGAGGAGCCTATGGAATACTTTTGTACCTTTTCCAGGAAGATATTTTTATACTAGCTTTTATCATGAAAGCTAATTAACAGGGCAAAATACTAACATCTAGAATTGTGGGTTGACTTTATATGATTTTCATAAAAGGAATACCGTTATTTTATATAGGAAATTAGTTTATTTGGAATACTGTACCAATGCCCTTATGAACAGCAGCTCAGCAGCGTGCTGCAGATATCTATCTGATAGACTTGTCACTCTTTGCAAAGGTATTAATGTGGAACAATCAGATTTAAATGCTATTTTGCATGGTTGTTCATTGTAGTTTGATTTTTTTTTTTTAATGTATATATCCGTTCCCTCAGGTTATCTTGGAACTGGAGCTGTACCTGCAATGTGCTAACCAATGCCAGGAGAAAGAAGGTTAGGTTGCTGCAATCTACATGCAATAGCTGTCCTATTCTAGTATATACTTACCTTCTGCATGTCTCAGCAAACGAAAAAAAAATCCGATTTGGAATTACCTTAGAGTTGTTTGTTGTGAGGCTTAAAAACAAGTATGCTGAAAGTTAAAGCCTTTCTACCAGAGTAGCAGCTCTGTGCTGAACAGCCCTAATGAAGTGAAGCGTTTTGAAAAGCTTGTGAAACAGCTCCTGGCAGGTAGTATGGATTTAGAGAAGAGTGTTTCCATATAACCCTAGGCCAGACCCAACAGCTATTGTGTGTCTTGGCAAGCTTTGTGTGTGTGACACCACA